>CM052129.1:6068812-6446633 GCA_028454255.1 Halictus ligatus
CCCCCTCCCCTTCGCCCTGCAAATTAGTCGCGAATGGAAATTGCAACGCCCGCGGCTCAACCCTCTGAAAAATGTACGCCGACTTTCGAACTTTCGCGAGCTCTGTCTACCCTAGAAGTTTCCAGTTACAAGTTGCAGAATTTGTGACTGGTTTTATTGTGCAAACTTGTTGGCAATTAGTGGCGTGGTATTGCTATTAGTCTGTCGTTTTAATTGTCCCTGCTGAAGGGTGGTTGAGGCAGTGGGGATGAAAAGTTTGACGTTTTGTGGATTTCAGAGTCTGATTAAAATGAGCAACGCCAGGAGGGTTGATTTCTCGCTTGTGGCTTGTTGGTTCTTGGACTACTATGCTCAAAGTGTTCGTATAAATATTAACGTAAGATGAGATAAAAGTAAAAAAGAAAGTAGAAATCATGTATAAGATTGAACTACAACCTAAGGTGCCAATTTGCACTCTGACAATTATAAATAAAATGCTTTCCTAGATAGGTGAATTAAAGTTGGCCTCTGGTCTCTGTAAGTTAGCATTAAAACTGCGAATAAAATTGTTGGTCTTCTCATAGAATTCTCGTCCCTAAAAATTAGTGTACATGCTTATCTGTAAAATTTCACGTTTCTCACAGAATTCTCGTCTCCATAAATGCTTGTAGGTGTATTTCCAGCGACATTGATGAACTAAAATGTGAGTTTGCAAGCTGTTGATCACATGGAGGTCGGGTGGACTTTTAATTTTCCAAAGAGCGAACAATGGTTACGCGGACGGAGAGCACTTTCCCAGGGGATCAGGCGAGTTTCCACAAACCGGTGAATTACGGGAAAGCAACACGATGAAATCAGCTGAGCATGGAGCGCCACGTGGCAGGCATCATTGTAAAGGGGGAAGTCCCGAGAAATATAGACCCAACGACAGGGGTCAGCGCCATTTTTAACCAGCGGTTCCCGCTCCACCCGCCGCACACTGCCACGATGAGATCTATAAATCCTTTCGCGGGATCAAGCCCGGCTCTCGCAGCCTTGCCCAGGGATCAATCGCGGCACTCGATTGATATTAATGACACCTTTTAACCCATTGCCCCGGCTACCGACCGTCAGGCATCGCTGACCCAACAATTCCACATAAATCATCGTGCTTGATTCCGTGGATCCGAGGGAGCGTGGTTTTCCAAGCGACAATGACGGCTTAAGTGGGATTATGGTCGGCGGAAAGATTGCTGATCTGATTTATCCTCTAATATTTTGATTAACCCTTCAGTGATCATTTAAGACGCAGAAATAAGAAAAATGATGGAGGTGTGGGATACACGTTAGGCGATTGAGATATTGTACTCTGAAATTGGTGAGAAATTTAAACTTTGCTTAATGTATTGTATTTTGTTTTCAGTTTTCTTGCGAGGTTCTGAAACGTGTTTACTCGTGGAAATTTTATGGCTTCCGAGAAAGTTGAACGTCTTCTAGGCCAACATTTTTCTAGCGTGGCAGGATTATGTTTGGCTTTGTTGCGTTGCTTTTAGCGGATCAATTATGTCGAAAGTTATCTTCAGCGACCAGTATTATCATGGTGAGTTGAGTTTTCCAGCGAATACGGCGCGGCGAAAGTAGCATTGCAACTGATAGAAATAACAACACTGTGTGAATACTTTTTATCGCTGCCAGTCATTTCCAACAAAACTTGTTATGTGCATAGATAGGTGTGCACAATAACGGAAATTTCCAGAGAGCTCCAAGTAGGGCATTTGAAATGTAGACTCTGCTGCGCAGGGAATTCGCTTTTCAGAATACAGTAGATTCGGATCTTTGTTGCCAGACGTTTACGAAAACCGTTCTACGCTGTTCCCCAAACCTGAATATTAAATTTTTGACTAAATGTAAACCCTATATTGCTCTAAAGAAATGCCCTTGTTTAGAAATGCCCTTGAAAATGACAATAAAATATTAGTGGAGATAAACAGGTTTAGGTTAGAAGTATTTCGAAATAATATTCCAGCAGCAATCCATTAACACTAGAACTACCGAACCAGTCAAAATGACTGGTGGATGGCTTCTTCTTCCACGATTACTGAAACTATGAAAACGTTTTCACGAGAAATTTTTTAATATATCTCTTCTTTGAAGTACATGTTACCATAAAAATCGTATGAAACAAATTCAATCTTGCTGTTATTATAAAGGGACAAGTTTAAGTAACGTTTAGGGCTCGGTAGTTCTAGCGTTAAAAGGTCCCGGTAGATATTCGGTCAAATAAAATTATACAAAATTCGGGAGGCCCTTTAAAAATAACAATTCAGCAGAGACAGAGGTCTGACAGTCAGGATTTGTTGACAGTGTCCCAGGGATGGGATTCGTCATCGTTTCCCCAAAGCCCGGGGCCAGAAGTTCGGGGGTGGCAGCGGCCAGGACAGGACGGGACGGCACGCCAATCAACATTAGCAGAAATGTATTCATGCCAGGAATCATTTAATGGCCCTAATGAAATGCGCTGGTAATTACAGTGTGTGCCGGGAGTCATTCATATTGCATGAGAGGTCCGAGCGGGCAGCGCGAGGTGATGCATGCCGCCTCGCTGTCGCTACATTGAAACACATGTTGCGAATTTCTAATGGCGCCACGGGATGTCAAGCTTCGTTCTTCCATCGCTTTTCTACTGGCGTGGCGCACGCCAACCGCCGGATATTGTTAATCTGTTAATTACATATGTGTTTTAACGGCGCCTGCCTCCCCCGGCGACCCGACCCCCCCCCCCCCCTCCACAAAATTCACACAATTATCCGTGGACCGAAAAAGCATCCACTGCGTCAGACTATTTTCTACTTTTGTTGCTTCGGTGACATTGGGGTCATGGTTCAGGGTCCCGACATCGTCCTTTATTTACAAAACTTTTTGTTATCAAAATAAATATCAAGGAGCACGTTACTTTATTTCTACAACTTTTTATTGACCGGAAACGCAAGAAACTTTCCTTCTGTTTCGTCAAAAATATCAGATCACGGTTGAGATGTCATTTTTTATTGACCGAAAATGCAGGTACGTTTCGAGTTAGACTGTTTTCTCGCCCATTTTGTTTCGTCAGGGATATTGGGGTCATGGGTCAGGGTCGCGGCATCATTTTTTATTTCCAAGCGACGTCGCAGACCATGGCCGGATCTGGTTATTAACCATAAAATATCTCGGATCTAAATTGCATTCTTGATTACGAACCAATGTACACTGAACTGAAGGATGCATGACTGCAGTTGCGCGGAAGACCTAGTTCCGCGAGGTGTCCGGGCGTTGGGTTTAAAAACGGCCAGCAACTTATCGTTGAACCTTGCCCTTTACGCTGGGTGTTGGCTCTAACTAGAAATAATTTATTGCTCTACTGATAGCCCGATAATGCTAAGTGCAAAATATTTTTCTGGGCATTCGGCTAATAAACGACGAAGGCTACGCCGAATACTTTTCTTTCTCACACCATCTTTGTCACGAGCTCGATACATTAATTAAGAAACGTCTAAAAATATCCCGGCGGATCTTTGTGCAAAATAATTACATAGGCTGTACATAAGCATATATTTATTTTTCCAGTAATTTTAATGGGCTGAAAGAAATGCAGTAATATTTTCAGATTACTTAAATATTTTCACTTTTTTCTATTTCATCTCGCCATTTTTGTTACGGGTCCAACTACAAAATTGATTAGATTTCTTGCAACTTTGCCGGCGTGGCAGTTAACCGTGCCCAGTAAACTATGTACAGTAAAAACAATTTTTTCCAGGAAAAAAATTAAAAAAAAAAAAGAAAAATTCTGGTAAATAAAATTTTCGACGTGCGTGGCACGTCTTTTCGGCGGAAGGGACTTATCGGGTGGTTTCCTTTGCGACGGAGCGGAGTGTTTGCAATGTTTGACCCGGCCAGTGCCGAATTGTTACAAAGGTAAAGCAGAGGCCCACGAAGAAGAGGGACTAAGGAGAAAAAGGACAGGCAAAGGGGTGAGTTGACGGTGGAACACGCGGCTCGCGTATATGCTAATAGCGGCGCCCTGATTGGGGACGATAAACAAAGCAATTATACGAAAAGGGCGGTATCCCGTAGGTACGGCAGCCGTGGGGGACGCTGTTACGATTCCAGAAAGGCACACGTGCCAGGTACGCGGAGACGGACAAGGACAAAGTGGCTGGAATAAAAGCATTTCGTATTAATCGGACCGGCTGACTTCTGGCTAATGACTCCGGGCTCGGGATGACGGTCTTTCTGAGCGCGTTCATCGCCTCGGAACGTTTATTTCTTAACACGTCCCTCTTCTTCTTCTTCTTCTTCTTCTACTACTTCTTCTTCTTCTTCTGGCCATTCTTTCGAAAGAATAACGAGTCTATTTTTCCGAACGTGAATTGCCGGATATGTTTTTCGTCTTCCCACACGACGATTTTAATGGAGATTCAACATTTTTCGAGAAGCAACAAGTTAAATCTGTTCTTCGAAAATATCCTCACTGGGTCCTCTGGGAATTGCAATGACTGTTTTAAATTTATATTTAAATTTAAGTTATAATGGTCTAGTTTTAAATTTGTTATAATGGTCAGGTCAGGTCTGATTAATAATATTGTAACATTAGCAAATTCATATTGGGATTTACTAATTTCGAGGCTTTACATTACGGTCGTACTATGATGTACTAATTTTATATATTACGTCCACGTTGACATTCACTATTGTTATATTGTATTATGCTCATATTGTGCTGCAGTAATTTTAAGAATTGATATAACATTCATATTGTGTTCTACTAATTTCATAATTCCATAAATACGTCCATATTGTAATTTACTAATTTTATGATATTATTTTATGTTCACATCGAGATTCACTATTTTGAAGACGTTCTATTGTATCGATATTGTGACTCACCGAGTTTGTGAAATTATACACTATTTCTACTGTGATTCAGAACACGTACGACTTCGTCTACAATTTTTATTGTAATTCAGAAACGTGTCCAACTTTGTATATAATTTCTACTGTGATTCACAAACATGTCTGAACTTTGTATGTCGTTTCTACTGTGATTCGCGTGTCTGACTTTGCGTATCATTTCCACTGTAATTAACAAACAAGTATGACGTCTTGTGCCGTCCTTCTTGTAACATACCAGATCCGCAGCCTTGCATTTATTTATTTGTTGTCCTCGCCGACGATATTGAGTCGGACTAGCACGAGGAAAATTCAGCGAAGTAAATTTCGGAACATTCGCTATTATCGTCGTCTAGCGGGGAGAAACAAAAACAGAGTCGGGTTTGGAAGGTATGCACGCGTCGAGCTCAGGTTCGTGCGGCCGGCAGAACAATTAACATTTTCATAGCGTGACGCATTTCGTCGCCTCCGGTTGTTCCTCGTTTTTCAGCGCTTCTCCGCCGATTCCAGGGATTTCGTTCGTGGCGTCGCGCCGCGTCGCGTCGCCCGAATCAATTCCGCGGGCCGATGCATATTTATGAGTCCAGTTCCATCCATTCCCCGGTCGATACTCGCGAGATCCTTTCTTTTGGTCCGGCGAATAATTGAGCCGTACGGAGACGCGACTTTGCTAACGAACACCATCTTGAAATACCCCCGAAAAACTCCGGAGACTCTTCTACTAATTTTCTAATATACTTGAACCTGAATTTTTTAAATTATTTTCCTAACAGAACATTCTAACTCCTTTTTTTATGGCAAAGTAGAAATATTTTGAATGGAATATACAGTGTTTACTGTATATATGTCCCAAATGCCTAGACGATAAAAGTCCCAGAATTATCCCCACTGCCGTGGGGTATACCCCATGAGGGTCCATGAAAGAAAGAAGAATAGTATCTTCTGGCCGATATCAGTCCCTGACTAGAACCATGTTTTAAACATATACCGAGTAAACACTATATTTCTAAATATTACTCCATTTATTTTTAAATCATAACCTCTTTCTTAAAATATTATAAAAGTACATATTAGGATCATTTAATATGCACTGTAGTACACGTCAAAAATAATAATAATATAAATGGAAATCGTGTGATTTTCCAATGTTTTCCAATTTTCCAAAATTTTCCAAATGTCCTAATTATTGCAACTACGAGAAAGAAAATCGCACGACAAGGGGTTGAAGAGTAAGACATAAAAATAAGATAAAATTGTTGCAAGCTTAATTGTTCCATCGCACTTGATGCGAAGTTTCCAGAGTTCTCGTGAGTCTACTATAGAGCTCGTTACCATCTCGCCATTTTAATTCTTGTAGAATCATCGTGCAGTCAAAGGGTTTCGAGACAGCACCGCTTCCTCAGCAACCCCTTTGATCAGGAATTCATGGGGTGGCAGCTGGAAAGAGTTAAGACGTTCGGGGCCGAGGACGACGGGGCGGCAGAAATCAAAATACTTGGAGATGATTCAGCAGGGAGGCTTGAGCGAAGTCGGACACAAGGTGTGACGAACGAAAATGACACAGCGGCCTGGTTATCACGACGGGGTGAGGCGCGATTAGCGTCGCCTTTATTCTTGCAGCTGCGCTGGCAACCCCGCGGAGCCCTAATCGAACTGGAATTGACACGAGCCGGTGTAAAATCGACCAGGTGATCTCCATAACGAGCCCCGAACAAGCTGGAAACGAAGAAACCCCAAAGAAACCTTCCCCCAAACTCGCCAACCCCTCGCCGTCAACCTCTAATATACTTATAAACGCTCGATAATAAGCAACAAAATGATGTCGTAAACGTCCAGCCGATAAAAGTCCCTGAACTATCCCCACTCCTGCACTCGAGATGTTTTTCGCTTGCGCAAACCAACAACTCAAGACGATTTCGGCCAAATTAAGGAAACATTTTACAAGTACTTTAAAATCATTTATAAACAAACAAACGTATACGAATAATAAAATTTGACCAATTTATTTATTTTTATATCAAAAACAACAAAATTTGAGAAATATTATACTCTGTAATTAGATTTTGTATGATATTTCGTAAAATAATGCCTAAGATGCATCCTAGGTTTATCAAGACACGTATCACAATATATACATATATGTATATATATTATACATATTATGTTACTTCCCGCCTACCTCCAGGCGTATTACGGTCAGAGCAAACCTTACAGTCCCTTTTCGGCCCTTTAAGTACTATGTACAGCTTTCCATTGAGTCTGATGTCATCGGAATGCGACGTAGACGCTTGCTCACGATGCTGGCGATACGTTCCTCCCAATTGCTCAACAAGTGTTTTTAAAAATTGCAAATGGCTCAGTGGCTTTCTCCCATTTTTAGTCTTCTCTTGTTTATAGAGAAGGTAAGAATTGATGAGACAAATTTCCATAACCCAAAAAAAAAAGACTGCAACGCCGCAGCAGCGTCGCACAGTGGGTAATTTGGACGAAAACGGATTCAAAGTCAAAGAACTTTCGATAGAAACAATTTCATTAGCTTTTGTCGTAGATTGTGTTGTAGACAAATTTTCAGATCAGATTTGAAATTAGCGTGAAAAAATCTATGGGAAATGATGTATAACATGTTTAAAAAAAAATTGTTCCGCGCGTGATATTGGAGAAACCACAATTTTCTTGAAAGTGTGCAAGTTTAACGAGTTTTCTCAAGGTTAAAAAACGTTCGTACCATAATCTACTTATTTTTTCCATATTCTACAAATCTATGGGAAAAAATCTATGTGGAAATGTTGTATAACATGTTCAAAAAAATGTTTCCGCGCGTGATATTGGAAAAACCACAATTTTCTTGAAATTGTGCAAGTGTAACGAATTTTCTCAAGGTTGAAAAACGTTCGTACCATAATCTGCTTATTTTTTCCATATTCTACAAATCTATGGGAAAAAATCTATGGGAAATGTATAACATGTTCAAAAAAATGTTTCCGATCGTGATATTGGAAGAATCACAATTTTCTTGAAAGTGTGCAAGTTTAACGAATTTTCTCAAGGTTAAAAAACGTTCGTACCATAATCTCCTTATTTCCCCATATTCTACAAAGTTTCAGCTTTAATTGAAAAAAAATTTCATCACTCTACCTTATTTCTGTCGAAAGTTCTTTGATTTTGAATCCAACTCAATTCTGCCGGGCGCCGTATCGGCGCCGCTCGAGTTGACACTTCAAATCTGGCGGACGCCGTATCGACGCGGCTCGAGCGCAAAGGGTTAAAACTTACCTAACTGGAGGTTCATATTTTAGGTATTGCCCGCGTTTTCCGGCTTTGGGACCACTGTGCGTCGGTGGGGGGAATTTAAGCAGTGCAGTCCATCAGCCGGTTGGGCCGAGTGACGAGATGGCTGCGTGGCGCCCGGGAAACGAGACGGGGAACGTTTTTCGAAAGGGAATCGTCGATGCGGCGCATCTCCCTGTTCCTCTTCCCGCGGGAGAGAACCCTTTCATTAAAGGCTGCGCCTGAAGTGAAACGGCCACGGCGATCACGACCGCGGGAGAACCGTGGAGGACCGAAGAGGACGAAGAGAGAGAAAGAGAGAGAGAGAGAGGGGAGGGGGGAGAGAACGAAGAGCCAGAGCGACTGGCCCTCGATCTGCCAAATGAAAGAGGGCACCGTCGGGATTACGTGATTCGCAGCGGCGATTCGCCATCAGTGTCAGTCTAATGAAGGCCTCTAGGTAACACGAGGCTCGACACGGCGGGACGCCGCGCCGGCGACCGTGATCGTCTTTCAGGCCACGCACCCCAAAGGGACCCGGGACCCCGGGCCCCGGAATCACCGTGAAACGACCTGTATAGGGCCGGGGATCTCGCCGCGAGAACGATTGCGCCGTCAAAGGGGGCCGCGATTAGGATTCCGGCAGGAATCGCGGGAATTTTCAAGCGGTTCGCCGCAATGCCAAAGCCAACCGAAACCCCCGACCGGCCGGCCGAACGGCCAGAAGAGCTTCGCCGCGAACCGACGATCAGCGAGATATTCATCACGAGCATGCTCGCCGTATCATTTTGACCCGCTCCCGGAGCGAGGGCTAACTGATTGTTGAGCACCATCATCACCAGTCGTCTTTACGCAAATGCTCATCATCTGCGCCAGTCTGGTTAGGGACATCGAGAGCGGACCAGATTCCTCCGCTACGCATTCCTCCGATGGTTTTCGAACACTTTATTCCGACGAGATTATGGGCATTTACCGGGGACTAGGCGACCCTCTCCGGCAGGCACGCAGGCGATGATTAGCCCGCCGATTCTTATGCCAGTTTAGTCGGTCGTAAGTAATACTACTCTTGAATTACTTAAAGCTTCTTACCGCTTAAACTGCGACCCCAGGAATGCATAAAATCCTCCAGTATTAATTTTTTGGTCTGAACGATTTCTACCGTGATCAGTAATTTAGGAAACAATTCATTTCATTAGGGGACAACAACCTATAGCATTGATTCATAGTTTATGCTGTAATATTCATTTCTAGGTCCCGTTTGTGTAATAAATAATCACCAATCGCAGATTCCAATCAAAACGATGATTACCTTAGTCCTCGACACTTCTAGAATTCCAAAGCCTTAGGGAAATTGATTTAACATAATTTTTTACCATCAACAGAATCGTTCCCCGCGTGCGTACAAAAGATAATTGAAATTCACGGTGGAAAGCGAACGGAGAGCTCTCGGGGGAGGGGTATCGATCATCGATGCATCACCGTCAAGCAGATACCCTTTAATCACCGGTTCTAATAAGTGGCCGGCGTTGGTTGTCAGCGGAACAAGCCCAGTCCCACATTCGCAGCTGCGCCGTTTCGGAGGAAAGAACATAATTCCGTTTCTCGGCCCCTCGGCGCGAGAACCAGCGAACCAGGGCCAGATACTGTGAGATACGCCAGGTGCTTCTTATGGAGGAGGCGGCGGCGGCGGCGTCGGCGGCGGCCAGGTAGATGATAGATTTACAGCGAATCATTTTACACGGCTATTGCCGGGATCCGGGCGCGCGAAGAAATATTATCGACGTTAACTCTCGAAAAGCGACGGCGAGGGAGCACAAAGGAGGAGGCTGAAACGCGATACCGTGTCGCCTTCAACCCGTTTTTCAAGCTTTCCTTCTCGCCGTTGAAGAACCGAGGCGCCTCGTCGCGAGAATCCTCGTGGCCACGGATCCGACTACTCGCGGGCATCATCGAATTTCCTCGATCATCGCCGACCAAGAATAGCTTGCTCGAGGTCCGTGTGTCTCTCCTTTTTCCGCCGGGAACTCTCCTTTTTCCGCGGACGCTCGTCAGGCTGCTGCCATCTTGGTTTACGAGAGGACCTTAACCCTTCGCGCTCGAGCGGAAACTACGAGGCGCCGCTGAAAATTGCTGCGCCGTTGTGCAAAATATTTTTACCAACTAGATTTGTACGATCAAACCTGCTCTCGTGCGGTCCTTTTCTATGCGAATTTTATTTTGTGCGATTTTTTATTACGCGGTATATGAATGCCAACAGTGTTGGCATTACAACACCCTTGGAAATTTTCTACACGTTTAAAATGAGAAATTACATTTTTTTTTAATGTTTCCGAGTGTAATCTAATTATTTATTTTTTTGTGAACAGCACTTTCTCATTATTTCGTAAATCTTTGACATATTTGATAAGTGAGACTTTTTTATGTGGTACCTCTCCACGGCATAAAAAAATTTTCTTTAATATGTTGTAAAAATTTAATTGTTACAGCTATTTATGAAGTTTATGAATGTTTTTTTGTGTGGTTCCTTTTATGCGATCCCAATCTACCGCACAAAAACAGGTTTGACTGTATATTCGACAAATTACTGAACATTTAAATATTGCACGAATAAATGTTTCATCTGCATAAAATTAAAAAGAATATAATAGAATATTCTTTATTGTTCTTTTCTGGCTTTATACTTGAAGTCAGAAAATTGTGTTTTACTTGTAATATTTTATATAAATATATCAAAGTTGCGTTGTAAAAGATTGCAATGATTACAATAGTTTACTGGACAAGAGAGTAGTCTAATTGGGACTGGACCAAATATATTGGACAAATATTTTTACTTTTTTCTAGATGCGTGAACTAAGATAAATGTTGGAGGTACAATCTAGAAACTGACAGTTTTTCCATATTCTGATGTTTCTGAGTGAGAATTATTTATGAGTGTTAACAATGGTAGCGCACCATCTTCAATGTTTCGAGTTCTGAATATTTATGTAAAGAGCTAGATACCGGTGTTTAGATCCAGCGTGCAGTTAGGTGCATAAAATCCACAGTCTAATGAGTAAAATATTGTAGGGGGTGGTAAAGGTATACCGCTACGAATGAATAATACATTACCCGAGGGTAGCCGCTAGGTAAACTATAGTTCGCGGCTTTAGTTACTGACAATATTGAAACGGGTTCGATGATAATTGAATATCAACCCCTTATTTCTTTAGAATCACTTTGTAGTCTCTAGTATTCCAGAAATAATTCTCGGAACAATCGAGCTGACTTTTATAGGATGTACCATAGTTCACCCTCGATTCTCAGTGTACGCATCGTAAAGTTCGTAAGTTTGCGAGATAATGATTGGATATTTTCCCCTGTAATTTCTTTGAATATACCACCAGAATAAACTCTGCAATTTAACTATCTACACCTCATCTTCCATCCGCAGTTCTCAAACTTTGAAGAAGTGAGTTGCGAACAACATTGTAACGAGCTCAATGATAATCGACTATCATCCCGTATTATTTCAATATTGCGACCGCCACGGAACACTAAAAACAACTCTGCTAATTTATGCAATAATCTACAGACGATTTCTTTACAATTTTCTTATCGTCTTCAATCCTTTGGTTGCGCAACCCCTGGTAAAAACTATTGAACCACATTCAAAAATCGCATAATTTTCTTAAAATCGAACCAAATCAGCTGAGATTCCCTGGCTTCTTAGAGGAGTCAACTGGTTGAAAGAAAAAATTTTCAAAAAGTTGCTATTGGTCGGAAATGCGAGGAGAACATTTTTTTACAGATGCGTTTTGCAGATCCAAGTTATTTATATGCACGTTGAAAATTTCATATGAAACGGTTAAAGTTGCTGTGCAATTTTTCAAGCCTAGAAAGCTTCCTAGGCTGGGCCCCGAAGTCACCAATCCATAAACGATTCCCGTAGGGCAGCCGACCTTTAACGGGCCCGGTGGCCGGGTCCGCGGACACCCGTCGGCGTCTGTCCGGCCTCGTCGGCCGTCTCGCGGATCGGAGATCAGGCCCCGTTCGGTCCCCGCCGCCGCTATCTCTGCGGTTTCGTTTATTTTAAGTCGGACGGTATTTTTCAAAAGCGATTCGCAGGGCCGGCCGACCGCACGGAAGGTGCAAACATCGGTTCCTTATTCACTTACCGGGGGCCCAGGGGACCAAAAAAAGAGCACGGGGAAAGCGCGCGCGGTAACCGGCTACCGAAGAGGCCCCGAACGGAGAAAGAGACAGCCGGGAGAGAGAGAGGGAGAGAGAGAGAGAGAGAACGTCGCTCGTTTTTCGAGGCTCGTGGTCGAGACGCATGAAAGCTGAGCCGCCGAACGCGGCTGCCGGGTTACGCTCAAAAATCCCCTGTCCGCTCTTCAATACCCGGGCCAGAGATCCCATCCCGCACAGCGGACCCCCTTTCCGCCCCCCCCCCCTTTCGCCCCCCAACCCCCCCCCCCCCCTCCCCCGAAAAACGTCCTGCCTCCGTATGTATGCACACGTCGCGCCGCGCCACGCCACGTCACTTTTCGCCGGGCCCCGGGTACCCTGGGCCCTCTTCGAGCCGACACTCGAGACACGCGCGTTCCCCTTTTTCGCTTTTTTTTTCTTTTCTTTTTCTTCCCTTTCCACGACCGACGCGAGACGCTACGAGACGCGACGCGACGCGATGCGGCGAACAAGAGGAGAACACAGCCAGATTTTCTGGAATTCGTCCCGGGGCCTTACCCCCACCCTCCTCCGAGTAACAGTCCTCTTCTTCGGGGCCCCTCTTCTTCTTCTTCTCCTCGACTCTCCTCTATCCTCCCGTTCGTTCGTCCGTTCTCTCCGTGTGCCCCCGTACGCGTCTCTCTTCTCGCTCGACGATCGACTTCGTGGGAAACCGGGCCCCCGTCGGGCCCCGATCGGCCTCGACCCCGTATAGATCGATCGCGGTGTGCTCGCGGAACCGCGATCACGCTCGCTCGACCGGAAGATCCTCCTGTCAACTCGCTGCAACGTCGCCTATCCTGCTTTCTGACTGGCCCCAAACCCCTCTCCCCTCCTTTTTGGGACCGACAGTCGAAGGCTTAGACTCTAAGCGGTTAAAGGGAACCCTGGAGGTTCGAGATCATTCTCAGCAGCTTCGTGGATTTTTACAGAGAAATTTTGCAAGGACCGTATGGTTTTGGCCCGGTGGACCCCTCGACATTGGGCCTTGTAATGTTTCTGTTTGTTCGCTTTAAAAATGGAATTCTCAGAGAAAAAGTCACTGGACACGGCTTCTTTTCTTTTTGAGAAATTTTTAGAAATTTGTTGCAAGCAGTAAAAAATGCATAATTTAACATTATAACAATAGAAAAATTTTTTGTGATTATCATAAATACCAGGGAAATAGAGCAGCATCGTCAATAGGTATTTTCTCTAGGTGTAATAATATTCTTTTTTAATTCGTTTGACAATTGTAGGAATATGAACATGAAAATGTGTAAAAAATTGTACATTTTAAAAATGGCGACAGCTTAACCCGTTTGTAGCTCCTATGTACGTAGATCGATTTCGATGAAATTTTCAGGATGTGTGTAACTAACATAGATGTACGAGAAACATATTTCAAATTTCCATTACGAGGACAAATAAAACAGATTTGAAAATTTTTGTATTTTTTTTTTTCATACCAATACTACCAATTGCACTTTTTCTAAACTATTATCATTAAGTATACCGATGCTTCAAATTGCTCAGAAAAGGAAGTCAAGTCGTTTGGTCCAATTTGAAAAAAAGTGATTCCGTTACGAGCGGCGTTCGAATATTCAATTTCCATCGGTGATTTTAGCTTCCCGGCGAGTTTTCTTGGCCGAGGAAAAATCACGTTCCCGTAGAGACTCGGCTGTGAATCAAACGCTGATCACCCGGCGCGTCCTGAAAAATCGTACGAGACGAGTGTCATGGCCGCGGTTCATTTGTCCCGGGCTTTTTGCCCTGGCCGGATTCTATCATTGCTCGCCTCGTGCTCGCCTCGGTCTATTCCTCGTTTTCGCGGAAGAATCCGAGAGCTGATGGCGTATTACCGAGCCGGTCCCATTCCGCGGCGGCATCAGCAACGATCATCATATTTTAGCTTGATATCTGGCGATTTAACATGACACCATGCCGCGAGACGGTCATCGATAAGACGCGGCTTCCGAGGTCTCCTCCGGAGAGAAGCGAAACGCTCTCTCTGGGAAAGGCGCACGAAAAATTCCCCTCGATTTGCCAGCACCCGGAGACACGCACTCTCCTCAAGTATCCAGGCGGGTTGCTTAGGCTGCTTATGCGTGACGCTGCCATAACCGGGCATTGAAGTCTCTCAGAATTTCGAAACCGCGGGCGCCGTGAAACGTCGCCGTTCCACTCTAAATTCAGCGGCTACGCACACCTCGGCGGGAATGAAAAACTGATCGTTTAAAAATATTTTTAATCGATTACTCCACATTTCAACTCGCCCGAATATTTCTTTTCAAACTTGCAAAATTAACTGAATTTCACAGAGAGCATCGCAATGCCATTATCTAATACTCTAGCAGAACTCCTCCTTTGTTTTAAATTTGTAAAATTGACTAAATTGCACACAGAGCATCACTGTACCATTACTTGGGATTTTTTAACAGCTATCGTTCCTGTTTTACAAATAAAAGAATGAAGAATGTGGCCTCTCCCCGAAAAAATCAAACATTCGGAATTGAAATAGTTGTCATTTTCCGAAAGATCAACATTTTAAGAGAACAGCTCGCACAAAACTTCCTTTTAGTATGTGCTATAAGAGAACAAATTTTCAAAAATTACAACACTGGACACAATTCACCGCCATCTTGAGTGCAGGCTTCCCCAGGTTTCCAGAGCCAGGTTGAAATCAATCGAACGAACAAATTCGACGATGATTGAAGACCATCCTTCGACTCTCGAGGAACTTGAAAATTATGCATCGAAATCTTCAGCACAGATGCTCGCCAGGTAAGTCGACCAGGTATCAAAAAGAGGCAGCTGAACGGCGAGCCGTCGATTGCCCGAGCGTTTCGCCCGTGCATAATTAATCGGTAAGCCATTTGCGAGGTCTTTAACGGGATGACATATGTTAATTCGCAGTTTCGCGGGTCCCATCGGTTTCCTTAACGAGGGCTAAACGCTTCGACACGCGAGCGGAAAATACGCGACCTACATTCCCTCAGCTGGACGCTTGATTCCGCTCGAAAGGTGTATATACGCGCGCGCGCGCGCGTGTGCGTAGTCGATGATTAAAAAGGAATATCATCGCGGAGAAGCATGCCCGGGCGAACTCGAGAAAAAAATCGTTCATCATCCGATCGTATCGCTCGTCTATTCCTGTTCGATGACCGGCGGAGTGCATATTTATGCACGCGATTGTGCGCACACGAAACTGATCAACGGGATCTCGGTTGCGCGTACCTCTCCGTCCAAACTGTGGTGAATTTTTAGTATGAAATTCCTGTTCTCGGTCCAGAAAACGCGGATTTGCATATACAGTTCTGCGGTTTTGCATGGAAAATATATTAATTTACGAGGTCGATGCACCTCGTTGGACAAATGTTCTCTGATGTGCAGTCGTTCGTGGTGCATCGGGGAACAAACACGTTCTCGTATTCTGAAAAATCCCCGACGGGTATCTGTCTGGTCTCAATGTATTTATTTATTCAGACATATGCTGCGTACTCTAAGCTGTTTATAGAAAATCGTAGGAGTTCAGTGAAATAACTTCGCGAGGGTGAATATTAATTTAATATGACGCATCGAGAACAAACACGTTCTTGCACACTTAAAAATGTTCCGCAAGTCTACATTTTAACACGTTTGTTTATTTAGTAATATGCCGTGTGACTCTTAAAGTGTTTATGGAAAATTGCAGAAGTTCAACCGAGTAATTTTACGTTGGTCGATATTTATATAATACGATGTTGCATCGAGAACACACGCGTTCTTGCACACTTAAAAATGTTCCGCAAGTCTACATTTTAACACGTTTATTTATTTAGTAATATGCTGTGTGACTCTTAAAGTGTTCATGGAAAATTGTAGAATTTCAACCGAGTAATTTTACGTAGGTCGATATTTATATAATACGATGTTGCATCGAGAACACACACGTTCTTGCACACTTAAAAATGTTCCGCAAGTACGTGTCTGCTTTTAATACATTCATTAATTTAGGAATATGTGTACATAGATGAATATTTATATAATATGATGTTGCATCTAGAACAAACGCATTCTTGCATACTGAAAACTGTTATACAAGTATTTGTCTGCTTTTAACACATTCATTCATTTAGGAATAAGGCTGGTTCCAATTCCAAAAAATGGTTTTAATTTCTTTTTCGGAACTAGCACGTTCCATAAAATGCATTAAAATTGCCAGACACTTAAACAAGACCGCGTTAATTACACGTATAAAGTATTAACAAGCTACTTTTTTCGGATAAAATATGATGATTCTTCACTGTTATTATCATGGTTATCGGATAAAATCGGAAGTCTTCAGGGTTTCGCCCGAGGTTCTGGTTCTTGTTGCACCACTTAGCGAGCTGGTACAACCATGTGAACGGGACCGGGATGGTTTCGACCCGAAAAATCACTTAATTATCCGTGACTCGGCTCGCGAAGTTCGAGCGTTTTCAATAAACGCGTACCCGATCCGGGCGGAACGGCCACTGTAAATTTCGCGAAGTGGTGTTATCTTCGTACAGAGAACCCAAATTAAGGCGAGCAAAGTAGCCGAAGTAAGCAATTCACGTCACACGAACCAGGAGATCCGATCTCCGGCCGCCTCAGCCCGAGGCAAGAAGTTTATATCGCGCGAGATTCCATCTTGCCCGTGCTACGCAAACAATAAGTATACCTGGAACACCGGCCGCGGAAACCTCAGATTTATTGAAATCGTTATTTACCGACTGCTCGCAGATAAACAATCAACGCTCCCGGAGCAAATAATCAATGGATCTTTAGCGGGCCGATGATACACGATCGAGCGCTTTATCGAACTCGCGTTCCTCCTGAATGTTATCTCATTATGTCCCTTTAAATGGAACGACTTGGATCTTGTTCGTTTTAACGAGATACTTCGCCGGAAAAACATGCGCGGAAAAAATTCAGCTTAATTGGAATGCACGACACTTCGATCGCTGCAAAACTTTTGTGAAAATCTTGCATTCTCAGAATTTTATTCGTTCACCGTTCCTCAAGGTCGAATGATTTAATCTTGTTTACTGTAGCGACTTCTCCTGGAAATACTGTTCTACGCATGAAAAATTTAATTTTATGAGAATCTGTAACACCTTTCAGTAGATCAGATGTTGCAAAGTTTTATGAAGCTTCATGTAAAAATATTTTTTAGTTGAATGATTTAATCTTGGTTATTTTATGAAGGCACTTTTCCCCGTATGCTTGCAAAATGAGCAAATTTTGTCTTTAGTCTTTTCTTGAACTCGTACAAAACCTTATTCGTTAACGTTCCTTTAACACTAAACCTACCCAACATTTTCATTATAACTGATGCTTGGACAAGGAAATTGATTCGGTTATTTTTCATACGTAATAATATATTTATTTCGTCATTTGTTTTTATTACTTCTCATGAAGTAATTTTTATCATTTCAATAATTGTGAAGTATAAAACCGGTCACTCGAGCGTGGTAGGTTTAACGCTAAGACGATTTAATCTTGTTTACTTTATGAAGCGACCTCACCTGGAAAACGAGTCCTGCGAATAAAGAATTTAGCACGACTTGAGAATGATTGATACTTGTCCGCGATACAGGTGCCGCAAAATTTTGCAGAACCGTTAAACTTCTGTAGAAGTTTATTTCTTAATGTCTCTTTGAAACGAATCGATCTTGTTTATTTTACGAAGCGCCCTGGAAATCGTGCTGCTTGATGTCCCTTTAGATGGAACGATCGAACCGTGTATATTTAAAGAAGGCAAAGGAAAGCGTGCCCGGAAAATGAAAAATTTAGTATTCGATGAGAATGTGTGATATTTTTTTAGCAACACAGGTGCTTCTTGTTCCTCGGCTTCATGTTAAATGTATATAGCCGAACTGGGAGCCGTAACAAGGTTAAATTTGCATATTCCATAAATGCATACATATTCGCAGTCTGGCACTGATTAATCCACTTTTCATAAAACTCAGCTCTTAACTGGTGCATTTCCATACACACTGCCTCTGAAAAAGCTCTGACCGCTTATTATAACCCCAATTTGATGGAGGAAAGACAGAACACGCGGCGGGAGATTAAAAGTCATTGCTTGTTTATCGTGTTGCGATCATTGTTCCACCATTTCTCACGATTGCGCACTAATTTGAGCCTCGTAACACTTTATACCAATACACAAACCACTTTGGCATTAACACGTTATTCAATCGTCAAGTCTCTTTTACCTTTTTTATTCCATGCGCGTTGTAAACATTACAAATAACCAATAATTTTTTAACCGTGCCTAGTGTGCTAAAAAATGTACCGTTCAAAAATTCAGGCTTTTCCAGATCCCAAATTCGTTAAATACCTTTTACAGAGAATTACGAAGAAACAAGCTACATGCTGAAGAGCATAATTAACCAATGATTAGAATATTTTTAGTTCCAGCAATTTCCTAGTAGAGAGACAAACATTGATATTTATTGTACGCCTATCTTTGCAGTGTCAAAATTACCACCTAAAAAATGCAAAAGATTGGTGGAAAAATAAAAATTAAATAAACAAGACCAGCCAAGTGGAAACTCTTGTCTTCTTTTAATGATTTTCATAAGCTGAAACTAAACGTTTTAAATATTTGTTGTCCGTCTAGGTTAAGGGACCTAATTACTGTATCAATTACCCCTATTTCTCGTGCATAATGAATATTAAAAAAAAATGGAATATATGACATATATACTAACTCATTTTAATAATAAAAATTGAATGCCTCTTTCTTAATATTCGGTTTGCTTTAAAAATAAGTATCATTAATCGACGCACAGTAATTGGTAGCCCCACAGTAATTGGGTCCCTTACCCTATTGCTTTAAATTTCGCCTGCTCACTTTTGTCATGGCTGCATAAAATCTGCAGCCTCCTGTCTAGAGAGTATGAGGAGTTCATTCACCCTAAAGGATTAAAAATCGTCACGAAAATCTAAACGAACTATCAAAGTCTCCGAGTGGCGCATTGGGTGGTGTTTGGGGCTCGGCATCAAAGTCCAAGGTTCCACAAGTAATTTCGCCGGTGGTATGCGCGTCCGTGTGTGTCCGAGTGTTAGAACAAAGGCCTGAGAATTAATTAGTAGGCGCGTATACGCCGAGTCCCCCAGAGGGCGCAGCATATGGCGCGATCGCATCATCGTATTGCCACCTGGCCCTCCCTTTTCGCTTCTCTCTCTCTCTCTCCCTCCTTCTCTCTCTCGCTCTCTCTCTCTCTCTCTCTCTCGCTCTCTCTTTCTGTCTGTCTGTTTTCGCCTGTCCGAAGGGGGCCGAAATGTTGTTGGCTGGATGGACAAACCAACGGTCAGACAGAAAGACCTCTGGCATCGAGTATAGTCGACGGGGGTTGCCTGGCCGACAACCCTCCTCTCCAACTATCTCCCGTTCATGACCCGTGAAAAGGAGAACATGCTAGCTGCTCGTTCGAGTGAATTGGCCCTCGGTCTTCCTTCTGTTCCCAGTATCAATTCCCCTTTTATGGTGATTGATTCCTCCAGTCACCATCCTTCTGCGTCCTCAATGATATTTAATTAGAACCCCCGTGAACCGTCCCGAATCCCTTAGCTTCTTTCTGCTCAACAATCAACCCTTTGTACTCGACTGACCCCTCTTGGACGTCCGTAAAAATTACTATGTATACTGTATTTCAAAACAATTCCTACGTCTGTATGCTTAATAAATTGGTACCAGGAAACTATTGCAATCTATTTACAGTGATTTCTTTATATATGTTGCCAAGGCCTGGATGATAAACGTCGCGGAATTGTCCCCACTACCGCGGGGTATACCCCGCGAGGGGACGCCGAGGAGTGTAAACATAACACGGCTCGGGTATGTCCTCTGGATGACACACGACCCTGGAAGACTCGTGTTGTTGACAAATATCGAGAATTCACTGTACTGCCTCAAATAGTACCTTTTTTGGGGGTGTTAACACTAGAACTACCAAACGCGGGGGAATTAAACTTGAGTTATTGCGCGAATTGATAAACATTGGATCACTGTTGGAACAATATTTAAGTACATAATTAACTTTTGGAAATTGAAGAAATTAAGAAACCAGGGCAAATCTCGAAGGTAGCAGTCCCCTGGGATCGAAGACAGTTGTCCAGGCATAGTGCACGCGTCAGCAGGCACAAGCTTAGGCTCGACCGAGCCCCGGATTAGGGGGGTCATTGACTGTCACAGCGCCGGCCAATTAAACGTCTATCGACGGTCGAAGGAGGGAAGACAAACGTATCGTTGTCAGTGGTAGCTTGGCCGGGACAGGACTCTTTTAGGGAGACATGCAGCAACACGGGGCAGGGGTTGCTGCAAGGGGGGGGGGACAAAGTGCCGGGGGGCACAAGTGGCACAACATGGTGGTGAAATAGGGGAGGCGAATGACTGGTGTCGGTTACACGGGCTGGCACTGCAGCCCGTGTTCCGTTCAGCTACCCCTGCGGTTACCTGGAGCCACTCGCGCCCTCTCTCTTTCTTTCTCTCTCTCTCTCTCTCTCTCTCTCTCTCTCTCTCTCTCCCTCTCTCTCTCTGTCTGTCTGTCTTCCTCTCCGTCTTCCTCCAGTTTACCGTCACAGGGAAACAGTATATTTATATTTCTATACGTTCATCGTTTGACCCGGTGTGTACGTGCACCCCGACGGCCGTCATTAAGGACGCTAATCACTTCGGTGGAACACAAGCTATGTGTGTCAGCGTGTGTGTGGGTGTGTTTCATTCGCCGGTCTCTCGGGGTGGTTCTTTTTTCCAAAGCTATTGTCTGCGGTCGTTTCGGGGATCCTGAACCTGGCAGTGGGACTGACAGTTACGGAAACAGTCCGACGAGCTTTTCCCGCGAGAAGCCCGAGAATTGGTTTTGGCAATTAGCGAATTACCAAGAGGATGGTGTGGACTGTCTATTATCAAGATTCCTTGAATTGGGAACAAAAATGGAGAAAGAGAAAAGTCAGAAGTGTCAATGTTCAACTTGTAAAACAATTTAACCTTTCAGCGGCGCCATGTTCACTCGGTACAAACAATATACTGGGACTGTTCTAAAATTCTGTAAAAATTTACTGAGATAGTTTCGAGTGCTCAATCTAAGACTGTCCACCTCAAATGTTCCAGAGAAGTCAAAGAAACTTCATGTTGGCAGTCCTCACGTTAGCATACCGGGTGGGGACTGTTGAAGAGAGCATTTAACTATTTTTATTTTTCTCAGGCGTATGAACAATACTTTTCAAACTAGGTTGACACCCCGTAGGAAATTTTTCTTTGTATTATTAACTTATGAAGTTTATTAATCCGTGGTCCTCAGAATTAATTGTTTCAAATTAAAATATTTTACGAGATGGTTAAGATTATGAGAACAATTTTTTTTCTTTTGGAAAGTATTCAGACCTCAGAGGCTCATATGATCAAAGTAGTACTGTATGAAACGATCTAGACAATCGTAATCGTTGAAAGAAGATGAATCTGGGAGAGAAGCTTAGGGTGCCGGTCAGATTTCCGCAGATTCGAGGCCCATTACCGCGAGGGCAGCTTATGCGAGTCCAAGATGGCGTGCGGATGTTCTCGGAGATCCCGTACGACGCGACCCTGACCCCTGATCGTGGAACTAATCCAAAGTACGCGTATCATGACGGCATCACGGCGCATTAAATGCGCCGTGTGAAGTCACCGGTTGATCGATGACGATTATTAGTCAGTGGACCAGGCCGGACGTTACAAAAGGGCCTCTGCCTTTAAATAATCGGGCGACTCTTGACGAGCGATTAAAGGTTCTGTCTCATCGCGGAGATTGATGCGCGTCTACGGCTTCGCTCCCCGAGAAGAATCAGAAATATTGCATCCTGCTCGAGGATGTTTGCGTCCCCGCAAAAAATCCCTCGCCTCAGATTACCCACGGTTTGTCTAACAAACTTCCCCGGTCGTTTTACGATCTCTCCTCTTCTGGTTTCTCGCTTAGTTATTAGGCGAATTTATTTTCGTTTCACGGTGCTCTACGTAGAGTTCGGATTTCCAGATCGGTGTTTCAGCCGAGTTCTTCAATTTCGTTGCAGCTCGCGTTTTCTTTGTGCCCTCGGTGTTATGGGAATTGTATGGGTGACCCCATTTAAATGCTCCACCCTTCGCACGGCGTTGCTCATAAATATCTGCACGCCCCTAACTTCCATTCGCGCCCCCACCGTAATAAATATTTCTTCTGACGATTTTTTGTGTATCTTATCTGACCGTGATCGAACTGGAATCACCTTTGCCTAGGAAACCGTGTAGTTTCGGGGGGGTTCGAAGGCCTACTGCCTCGTTCGCAACGAGCAACACGGACCCGATCAACGGTTTTCACGTTGGAAACCTTTACCGGAGGAGAAAACTACTCGTGAAATTTTTTGAAGCTGCTTTTGGCTTCGAATCATTTTTTAAGGGGGCGTTGCCTTTTCCGGAAAATCTTTGGATTACACATTTGTACATTCTACACGTAAAAGTCTTCGAAATGGGCAATTGTAGATAGGGAAATTTTAAATTAAGTGTCAAGGGAAGGCGACTTTTGTGACAGAAAATTTCTGGTTCAAGCACAGTTCAAATTCGTCGACTTCTACCCTGGGAAAGTTCTAATAAAATTTCTAATTTAAGCACAGTATAAAATCAATTTTTAATATGGAAAAGGTCGGAATTAAGAAATTCGGGAGACAGGAAAAATTTTGCGGAACATTTCTATTTCGAGCACAGTATATACGAATTCCTCAATTCATAACGCGGAGGAAATCTGAGTTTAAAAGAAAAATATTACAGAAAATTTAGGCAAAATACAAATTTATCGATTTTTCAGAAAAACTCAGAAATTTGTGGAAGGGGAAAAGTTTTACCAAAAATTTCTAATTCAAGCACAGTACAAATTCCTCCATTTCTAACGTGGAAGAAATCTAAATTTAAAAGCCTCCTACAATTGGAAAAATGTTACAGAAAATTTAAGCAAAGTACAAATGTATCAATTCTTAACATGGCACAAGTCTAAATTCAGAAATTTGTGGTGGAGAAAAAATTTTACCAAAACTTTCTAATTCAAGCACAGTGCAAATGCCACAATTTCTAACGTGGAAGAAATCTAAATTTAAAAGTCCCCTTTAAAACGTTACAGAAAATTTCTAATTTAGGCAAAGTACAAAATCCATCTTGAATAAAGCGAAAGTCTAAATTGAGCAATTAGTGGGCCATTAAAAATGTTAAAAAGGTTTCTAATTTAGGCAAAATACAAATTATTTAATTTCTGACGGTGGAGGGAGACTGGAATTACAAAATATGCGCATACACTTTGCAAGCGAGATTTCCGCGTGAGAAATTTTGCGGAAAAACAGGCGTAGCCAGGTCGGGAAGCGTCCAATTAGATCTATCGTTGACCGAACACTTAAACGCGGTGCCCAGGATCGTATGACTATATCGTGTGTCGAAACCCGGTGTATCTCGGAAGTTGCGCATAAAGCGCGCAGCGCTCGCGCGCTTTCACCCGGTCATTATTATCATTATGAAATGCAGTGGCACACGCAGTTGGTACCGATTAAAAACATTAATTGCATAAACCGGTAATTAACTGAATCATCGCGGTTCTGCGCCCGGTGTGGCGTAATTTTCCCGATCTAGATATCCAGGGCTGTGTTAGCAAAACGTCTTCGGGATTTATCAACGTTCCTCGTTACGCCGTTGAACAAGACACCGATATCGTTCGTCTATCAAAGGAAGCGGTTACCCTTCTTCACCGGCGGCGAATTATTATAATCGTTCAAAGAAAATCATTATAACTTAACCAGCTCGTTCTAATTGCCGAGATTTCTTTTTCCAGGCTCCGCGTAAACGACACGAGTAATTGGGGCCTTGATGAATCTTCCCGGTTCACCGAAGTACCGCGAACTTTGACACGCACGCGATCCCTCTGAATCGGTCTGTGCTTCTGCGATTTTCAAAATAAAATTCCACCGACACCGAGTCACCGTCTCCGGGTCAAAATTTATGTAGCGGAGCATCTACTCGATACATGTACAAAACACGGGTCTGGCCAGGGACAATTATCGGCTAGAAGATACTATTCCTCGATACACTGCCGAACGTCGGAGAGGACACAATGAAAATGATACTAAATATGATATAATGCCGATGATATTCACTTGTATAACGAACCGTGAAAGTTACTTCCCATTACAATTATATTAACGGAAAATTAGTGTAAATATGATATGATATGAAAAATTCCACAAATATATTGGTGAAAGGCCCATAAAAAAGGCCCATGAAAAATAAAGAAGTTTTGTTATTGGATTAGTAGTGGTCCCACACCGATACACCCGACGCGTGTTATGTTTACACTCCTCGCGACCGAGGCCACTCGAGGTTTGGGGCTCCTCATGGGGTATACCCCGCGGTAGTGGGGATAATTCCGCGACGTTTATCATCCAGGCCTTGGCGACATATATAGAGAAATCACTGTATACCCCACGGAACTGGGGATAGTTCTGGAACATTTATCGTCTAGATATTTGGGACATACATCGAGAAAGTGCTGTACATAAAATGTTTCGAGGCTGAAATCTCGTTCGTCACTGTTATATAATTAAAAGCAGCACATTTTATTCCACTGATTACTCCATATTTCACTTAGATCCATTGAGTCATTGTATAACGCAATCGGAAAGGAATCACGGGTTCAATCTGGAAGTAGAAATTCAGCGAATGAGCGTAGGAAGGTCAATCATTCGAGCGAGAAGCGACGAGCAGGATCGTAGAAACAGCGAGTGGAACACAATTTCTATCGGGTCGTAAAAAAAAACTAAATAATTGCACCGAAAGTTCTACTGCAAAAGGAAAATCGTCTGCCGGCAGGTGCTGATTCGGTGAAACATGAAAGAGGAAAATTTTCATTTCACCGTTGAAACGGCCGATTATCATTTAATTAGCACAAGCCTGTAGATCGCGAGCGGCGCCGTCGGTATCAAAGAAAGTAAAAGCAGCAGAGTGTTTTATTGAACTATAAATCATAGGAACAACAGTTCTAATACAACGGGAATTATGTTGCAGCCCCGGGGGGAGTGTAGAATGCAGTCGGAAACGGGCATAGAGGGGTTTTTTTTTGCGTCGGCGAGTTTCTGCAACGGGGAACAATAACAGAGAGGCGTGTAAAAAGAGTTGCGTTACGCACCGTAATTGATCGCTATCGGACGAGCACGCGTGCAAACAGCCGCTTTGCAGCTCGAACCATCTCTAGCGAGCTATCTCGTCCGATGCGTATACACGCCGCAGATAACATAACCGCGAGAGCGAGCTGGACGATGTAATTCCAACGAGCTCGCTAATTGTCGATCCTCCTTTGAGGGGATGCGCGCTCATTCTCGAACTCGGGTCTACTGAATGTTAAGAAAACTCGAGATTCAACTGGCTCTGATTCTCGGCCTAATTAAGCGATTGACTCGGCCTAATTAAGGTTTCCCTAATTGCGCCACCACTCCTCGCGGGATTAATGTTTCTATCAACCGGGCGATCGAAACCGCGATTATGATGTTGATACGTGTAATCGATTTACGGCATGTTTGATACGAATGCATAAAGTCTACAGTCTACTTGTGAATGACAACTTCGCTATAATCTACCGACTAGTATGTACGGTTAAAGAGTTAAAAACACCCTCATCCACAAAAACATTGTGCCTAAACCACCATCAAGGATGTCCTCCAAGTCTCGGACAAGTAACCCTCAAAGACAACTTTGCTGACATCCATTAGCTAGCATCTAGGGTTATAATGTTAAAAATACCCTCATGCACAAAAAGATTGAGCCTAAACCATCATCATGAGGGTCCCAGTCAAGCAGCCACCAATCTCAACACCGTAAAAGTCCAGCAGCTAGCATTTAGGGTTAAAGAATTAAAAGTACCCTCATCCGCAAAAAGATTGAGCCCCCACCGTCATCCAGGGTGCTCTCCTCGTGTCACACAAGTACTCCTCCATCAGCTAGCATCTAGGGTTATACCGTTAAAAGTACTCTCGTCCACAAAAAGACTGAGCCTCTATCATCATCAGGGTCCCAGTCAAGCAATCACCAATCTCAACTTCGTTAAAATTCATCAGCTAGCATCTAGGGTTAAAGAGTTAAAAGCACGTCCACGAAAACTTTGGGTCCCTATCATCATCAGGGTCCTAGTCAAGCAGCCACCAATCTCAACTTTGTTAAAATCCACCAGCTGACAATAAAGGTAAAACAGTTAACCCCCACCCCGTGCGCAAAAAGATTGAGCCTCCACCATCATCCACAGTGTCAGACCAGTAGTCCTCAATTTCGCTGACATCAGCTAGCGACCGGCTGGCCATCGGCTAGCAGCGAGTAGTGAAACCAGAGGATCTAAGAACGTGAATGATCGTGAGATCTCGGTGAGCAACGTGCGATCCTCTCGAACCGGTGAATCAATCCTTATGAATGACAACAAAGCGCGTGTCCCTGGCGTGAAGCCGGCGTCGGCTGCGAATGTGGGGTGAAGTTAAACGAGCGGGCACATGCAAAGGTGTCTCGTTCACTGGGTCAGCAGTGGCAAGAAGCCTTCCGGGCATCCAGCTGATCGCGGCATGGCGTGATGGCGTGATGCGTGCTGTACCCGCACGGAACGCCGCGCCACGCCGAGCCGAGCCGGAGAGCTTCTGGAGGCCGTGGCCCCTGGTATCGTGGATCCCGATGGATCCTCCGGCCGTTCGTTCGTTCGGATCGTGTGCTCCGCCGTGCCATGCCGTGCCGTTCCTTCCGTGCGTGCGTTCAATCCGCTTCTCGAGCCCTTTTGCCGCTCGCGTGAGAAGTTCACGTATGAGCCGGCAGAACCGGAGAGATCGAGAAAGTATCGGACGAGCGACTAAACGGCCGAGGAGACCCGGCCTCTCCGATGCTTCCCGATAGCGCCGGATCATCCCCGGTTAATTGCCGCGTTCATCAATCGGCGCGTCGATGCGATCTTTTAAAATTAAAATCGCCCACGTGCCCGGCCATTCAACAAGCCGGCTACGGGCTTTGGGGTCAGACACTTGTGGAGCTCGGTTTTCCACTCTGCAGAGACCATGCGCTTGTGGGACCCTGTGCCGAAGCTGGGAACACGAGGACTCTAGAGATCCATGGCTTTCTGGCTCTCTTAAAATCACCATCACTGGAAATTTCTAGAGGAAACTTTATTCGGGAACTGGTCAGTGGGTTCTAGGTTCACTCCTGTACGTTCCGCCACGTGTGGACCTCGTGGGATTCATTCAGGAATCCATCAATGAGTACCCAAGCTTCAAACACTTGTGCATGCTACCTCCAGCTTTCTTCTCTCTGGGGTTAGTGCCAACACCAGTGTCTTTCCTAGGGAGGGGGGAGGGAGAGCTTGCTCTCTGTTAAAATTTGCATCGCTGAAAATTTCTCCGGGTCGGACACGCGAGATTCATTCAGGAATTCATCAATGGGCCTCCAGGTTCAGTCACTTATGGATCTCTTACTTTCTAGTCTTTAGACCGATCCCAGTGTTCGCTAGGGTACTTCTACTACAGCGGAAAACATGGGGTCATTAACCGTAGCTGAACGAAATCTCTTTCTTTTAACATCAACCACTCGGCATCGTGCTGACTCCGAGGAATACTTTAAAATTCATTACAAAATAAATCGACGTGTTTTCGCTATTTTTCGCTTCCCAGAATTTGGGGAAAGTATCGTCAAGAGATTATTGTAACATGAAGAAGCAAATTGACAATCCATCGTCCACACTGAAGGGTTAATTCTACCGCACGTTGCTGTACGCGTTGACCGCGTGGGATTCATTCAGGAATCCATCAATGGGCACCTAGGATTCAGACACTTCTGGATGACATCTCCAGCTATCTTCCCTCGGTTGGTGCGCTCTCTATAAGAGCGAGTCCTCTACCGTGGTTCTATTGCGGCTCGCGATCGCGGGCCTAGTGTTGGAAACACGAGGATCCGCGTCGCGACGCAGGGGACGACGTAAATCCAGGGTGGTCGACGGGGAGGTGTTAATAACCTTGGCCGTGTAACGCCGCGAACGCTATGAGGCGAGTGCTGATTACCGTGGTCGTTAATTCTCGGCTAATATACCACCGTTACACTCGATATCTGTGGCCGGGTTGGTCGGTCGGTGCGTGTGTGCACGTGCGCGCATACCTCGCGAGGAATTAGAAGGTCGTCGCGTACACTACGTTACCGGCGATAGCATCTCGGGGCCATATTTATATCGCGATGATACTATCTCGGGTTACGGATGGAGTTACGGCAGCTGCGCCGTGTTTACTCTGTGTTTTCACTCGGCTCCGGCCATTTTCGGCTGCGTTTCCTTGGACGAGTCCAATCGCCACAAGGTAGAACCTTCGCACACGCTCCTCGTTTGTGGATGTCACCGGGCCTTCGATTCATGGGCTTTCCAACCATATCAATTTTTAGTGAGATCGATGAATCGTGGTAATGACGCTTTTTTGATTATCAAAATCCTGTGAATGTTCCTTGGACCATTAAAGAATACAGTGAATACTCGATATATGTCAACAATATCGACCCGAGCCGTGTTATGTTTACACTCCTCAGCGTCCGAGACCCTTCACGAGGTCACATATACAGAGAAGTCACTGTATCCTTCATTCCTGATAAATATTATGGGACATCCTTTAGGAGACTTATGGAGAGCAATTTTGACTATTCACTGAGATAAAAAATTACTTTTTCCCCGATAATTAAAATTTTGTGAACGTAGCTTGGACCCAAACCCTTGGACCATTAGAGAATATTTTTCTTTTCTGGTAACTACTATGGAGACATCTTTTGGGAGACTTATGGAGAGCAATTTTGATTGTTCGCCGAGATCAAAAATTACTTTTTTCCCGATAATTAAAATCTTGTGAACGTAGTGAGGACCCGTGAATCATTACAGAATTATATCTTTCATTCCCGGCACTTATTACAGTGACCTTTCGACCTCTCGCCAAGAGAGCAACATAGATTGCTCGGCCGAGATACAGCCGAGTCTAATTGCAACCATTCTTTCTCCCGCCTTTTATTGCAGATGATTATCGGTGCAGCATCCGTTCAGAGATCCCTATATAAAACACCACGGTAGACTTCCTCTCAAGGACATCTGAAATTAAACCATTTCGACTCCTTCCCCATTGGTTTGTCTGATTGCGTGCCCTCTTATAGATGATAATCAAGAACAACAACTATATTCAAATCCATAAATAGTCATCGTAAGGGTCCGCCATGAGGAAACGAGTGCCATTGATTACGATTAGCACTGGAACACGCATGGAGAAGATGTTAAAAGTAACATCAGTAAGATGTTAACAGTAATAAACATGAGGAGCAAGTTGATCGTGTAAAACGGTCTACTTTAAATTATTGCAAGGTTGGACTTAAAGCTGAATAACTTGTTTAAAACAAATCATACACCGAGTTTTAAGGAGTCGTTGCGAAGAGGAAGTTTCAGTCTTCGAATCGGTGGTACATTTAGTCACCAGAAAATTTTTTCAACGTTATTCTATATCTAATAAAACTGTCTAAAAATTTCGTCCATCGAAAGGAATGATCTTGAGATTTGGGGATCAGGGAATACAATATTCGCTCTAATAATTTGTTAATTTCTGGAATACTTGATTGATTTATGATTTTCGTGGGACTCCTTGCGGAATGCAGTGAATTTTTCGAGGATCCTAGAAGGATGCTCGCGGATTCGTGTTCCGCCGGTACCTAAGTAGCCGCAACTTATGCTTAACGTGTTCATTCGCGTTGCCCATTCAACGGCCGCCTAATTGAAGCCTTCGGCCGGCAGAGTCTCGTTGGTTTGGTTGAAGGCTCGCGTCGGAGCCGGCGATTATGGCTCCTCGCCTTGCGCCATAACCCCGCAAAAGTCTCGGATTGATATAGGTGAATTAGCAGCGACGGGAAGCGTGTACGCAAACTAATAAAGTAGACAGTGGCGGCGCTGCAGCCGGCTAGCACACACTGTACACAGGCAATCCCGGGAGAGACGCCACGCGCATAAAATTTCACCGCGCGGCGCGGCGCGGCGCGGCGTATGAATATGAATCAGCCGGGTAGCGTCGGGTAATTAGAATGGACGCGTATCCGTAACCCAACAGCGAATTGGACTGTAATAACAACTGGTAATTATTATCAGCGGTCCGCGTTCTATCAAGCTTTCCTCCCTCCCCTCGCGTTAATGATGATCATTCCGCGCGCGCGCGCGCGCACGTCAGCGGGGCCTGGCAGCAGATTTTTCGTTCGGATAGACAGACTTCGATGAAAGTTCGAACATCTATCATTAAAGGTAATTTGCGGGCTTTGCATATGCATCGAGCTCAATTAACGCGGTTTTCTAAACACCGCCCCGTTGTTCCGCCTCGCGGTAACAACAGACCGCGCGCAAATTCTCGACGTCGTCGTCGGCGGCGGATCCTTCTATTCAAACGTTTAATTGAATCCGTTTATTCCGAATATTCTCCTTTCGACGTTATTTATAATTTTCCGGACGGATCTCGGTCAGCAGAGCCACCGTTAAACCCCAGATACGATCAATTAATTAAAGAATGAATGGTCTCGGAGGGGGCAGTGATTAACGAGCATCATTTATAGCGGTTTAATAGCTTCGTCGTGGAATTTACGCGACCGTAAAGGAGAGCGAGGGAAAAACGATATTTAATTCTAATCGATTCGTTCCGTAGCACGAGCGTTAAACGCATGTAATTTCTCTCTCTCTCTCTCCCTCCCTTTCTCCCTCTCTCTCTCCCCGTCTCTCGCGCGCGCTCGTGTGAAAAAGACTGCCGATTTCGGCAATCACTCACTGCCATATCGGCAGTGCAGAGCGTATAGACGAACTGTGCGCGAGCGAGCCGAGCGCTTTCAACGGAAAACCGGCGCGTAATATGTTAAACAAACGGAATCTAAATATATCGCACCTTAATTGGAGCAAGCGTTCTATCATACACCGTAAAAACAGATAACCGGCGTTTAGCTACACGAAACGCAATTATTTCTGCTTTTACGAAACACGATCACGACGCCGCCGACCGTAAACGAAACTTTTCCGGACTAAAAGAGTTGTCGAATCGGAAAAGGGAAACCCTCGCGGCGGCGTTGCGCGCCGAACATCTCGACCGTGGCGACGGAAATTGCCTCGCATCCTCGCCAAGTATTGTCTGTAACGCGCGCATCGCAAATATTTAATTCGTTATATAAGTTTTCTAACATTGTCAAAGAAAGGAATTCCCAAGCGACACTGTCTCGCAATTGTCGCCATTATTGTAACTATTTTGAATAAAAATCTGCAACCTAAACGTAATACGTGAACCACCGAGCGCACGGTAAATAATATGCCTAATAAGATACAAAATCCGAAGCATAAGCATAAAATAGAAAAATAAAATAAAATACGAAATCTGAAGCATGAAAATAAGTGATTACTGACGTCATCTTTTGAAGCATCGAATTCACCGGATTTTTCTAGAATTACTAAGGAAACCTAGACGTAACACATGAACCAATGAGCGCACGGTAAATAAAATGCCTAATAAAGTACAAAATCTGAAGCATAAGCATAAAATAGAAAAATAAAATAAAATACAAAATCTGAAGCATAAGTGGTAACTCGCGCCATCTTTCGAAGCATGAAATTCACCGAAGATCGAGCGTTTAAATTCAGCGTTCGAATGTTTGTTGCGTTTGAGTGTTTCGAGCGAATGATTTCTCGGTTGGAAATCGTCATTGAAAACGCGTTCCTGGTGGCCAGAGCACCGTAAAAAAGAAGAACAATGTTCGGCGGCACGACAACGAGCAGTTACGCGGTAAACACTGCGCGTCGTGCAACCGGAAACGCAACGATGGTCCATATTACAAGCTCGGTCTCTATTTGGACCACTTCCTCCGTCCATCATTAAGGACGCTCTCTCTCTCTCTCTCTATTTTTCCTTTCTCTTCCTCTCTTGTATAGCTCTCTCCCTCGAATCGGTTTCCGTACACGTTCGCCAGAAAGAGGGGGCTTTGGCTGCTCGCGATGCCACGGATGGCAGGTTCCTCTTGTTAAAGGGATTCTCCGGGCGAGTCTGCTCGTTTTTCTCCCATTGCTCTCTGTAATTACGCGCAACTAGCCTCTTTTTCCTGAACATGTTAATGAAAATGTATTCCGTGCATGCTAACGTTTACCGGAGGCCGCCGCCGTTGGATCGTTTTCGCGGAAGCGGATCAACGATGCGATAGGAAACCGATACTCGGGAGACGTTCAATTCCGTAATCGAGGACGATTACGCTTGTCCTGCCGGTCATCGTACGACCGACTCGAACAGACTTCAGAACGAATTTAGATGGAAATTGTCCGGTTTATTGCGCGCGTCGTCGGAGAACCGTTCTCCAATATGGCGGCCCCATTGAACGCTCTCTGATGACGCACAAGGTATGATTGAGACGCCAGGCTGTGCAATTACTGCTATTTTGTGCTACGCTTCTCTCGGAATATTAGAATAATTTTATTCACACAACTTCTTTCGCGTTTTTTCCATCTTATACTTGATTGAACCGTTCTCCAATATTTGGCGGAGATAGTAACTCATGCTATAGTAATTTACGCTACACTGTACATACGATTTCATGTTTCCCGGAAGAACGTTAGAATCGCACCTGTGAAAAATCGAAACAGTAATTATGCAGTACAACACAGCAATTAAATTGCTTTTGCATCGGTGAAGTGCGTCCAATAGCACCGCCATATTGGAGAACGGTCCAAAGAAGAACAAGGTGAAAGGATAGAATTAATGAAGTCAATGAACGAATAAATAAAAGACATGTACGAATAAAATTATATTCTTTAATCTTGTGCGCTCTTCTGTGGACCGTTCTCCAAAATGGCAGCTCTACCGGTTTCTCTCGGACGAATCAAAATGTAAAAGAAGTTCAACCGTTGTATCGCACTGTACAATTACTATTGCTCGCAAATTTTACTTATCGGAACAATTCTATTGAAGCTCATTCTGCGATCGATCGCAGAGGATCGTGGGCGTTCGGCGCTTCGGGCGTACGGATCGCGAAAGTTCTTCGATCGGATCGATCCGAATAAAGGAACGTAACCGTAACAGACACGGGAACCGACTAGCAGCATAAAGGGAGAAATCGGTCGGGTTCGTTTATCTCTTTTTCTGTTTTTTTTTCTTTTTTTTTTGTTTCAAACGAACCCGTTGCCCGTTAGTCGTTAGCATGCTCGCGAACCAACGTCGGCCCCGGATAGTGATCTTCTCGGGCACGCGCTCACCGACCATGAGAGTTCTGAATATATTTTTTATATGAAAATCCAGCTGCGAAGCGAGTTACACGACCGGCGAAAACTTTTCTGCGCACGCGCGCGTGTCTCGCGCGACCGGCGAACGGGACACGGGCCCGCGTTTCGCCGATATCTATCGATCGTCTCTGATCGCTGCGTCACAAACAAAATCGTACACTCCTTTCTTCACGGAAAAATCACGGCACGGCCGTGTTCCACTTGAAGGTTCGAGTTCGCGGTGAAGCCATTATCTACAGGCCGCGGACAGTCTATGCAAATTTCTATTAGGAACCTCGATAAAAGCAAAAATAATTTTATCAGATTGTTCGCGTCGATATATGTGTTTATATGGCGGCTGGAACAGCGACCCGGAAAATGAGACACTGGCGGCCATGTTCCGCATAGCTATATCAAGCGGAATGAATAAGGTGTACAGATATTTATGCAGATTTTTATCGAGTGGAAATATTACTGACGTTATACAGATCTTTCTGAGAATTTTTATTTAGTTGTTTACTTATTCTTTTAAGCCGTCGAAAATCCCTGGGCCAAGAATTTCCCTAAGAAGGGGTTAGGATTCTCAGGAATCACCTTAGATTCAAATTTAAGAGGAGTAGAGATATACAAATACAAAAAAAGAATCCCCCCTTCTCAAATTAGTAAGAATTTGGAGTCCCTAAAGTCCCTAGGTCCCTAAATCCCTAGGTTCGTAAGCCTCTAAGTCCATAGGTCTATAGGTTCCTAAACCCCTAGATCCCTAAATCCCTAGGTCCCTAAGTCCCTAAGTCCCTAAATCCCTAGGTTCCTAAGCCCCTAAGTCTCTAAGTCCCTATGTCCCTAATCTCCTAGGTCCCTAAGTCTCTATATCTCTAAGTCCCTAGATCCCTAGGTCCCTAAGTCTCTTGTAGACTCCCCAAAAAAAATCCTATTCCTCTTAGGACAATAAACAGAATTGCAACAAACGTTGTCTTCCTCATAAAAGCACACAAAATATACATCTTGTGGGGTCGCTGAAAATTTCCCACGGTAACAGACGCTGGTTTATTGGTCAAAGTCAGGTGACACTTATCAATTGGTGGAAGGCGTCCGGGGTGAAATACAAAATAAACAATTAGCGTCGGAACAGGCTGAGACTCGTGGACCCAAAGGGCGCGCAGGGCGGGGGCTGTTCTTAATTAAAATGATTACCGACATTACGGCTAAACTCTCGCAATTATGGATCTCTTTCTCCCATAAAAGTGGTGCTCGATGCCCGGTCGGTGTTCCTCGTATTTTCAGCTAATAACACCCTTACGCCGCCCTTATCAGGGTTCATTATCGTTGCAAAGCGAGAGGCCGGGAACGCGTTGCATCGCTGCGGCGAGCATCGGTCGCTAATTTCCATGGACCCTTTTCGGTGTCACGGGAGCAGCTTCCGGCGAGGTTTGCTGCTTTGGTCAGACCTTGCATACCGGATGCAGTTTCGACGCTCTGTTGGGAAACGGGTATCATCAGCCAGCGCCATACTAATTGTGCATTAACGGGCCCTAGTCTACTGTGAGACCGAAGAGTATACCCCTCCGAGGCTTCTCGACCTTCGTGACCCCTCACGGGATATACGTCGCGGTAGTGGGGATGATTCCGCGACGTTTATCATCCACACCTCGGCGACATGTATCGGGAGATCACTGTATATTACAAAGGTAGAGAGGCACAAGCGATTGTAAAAGGCGCGCAAAAATCGGCAGCGTCTGTATCGGACCAGTTTTCCCGGGCGTTTCCGATCGGGCCGGGCCCGGGCTCGTTAATTTTTAATACCTCGGTCGATCGGATCGTTCCGAAACGCGATCGATCGGGTCCAACGTGATTGTAGTTTAAGCGGACAGGTGCACGGAGGCCCTGCGCGAAAACTGGCCACGCCGGTTCACGTGGCAATCGATTTTCCTACCACCTTTGATGATCCCGTCCGATTGCGGCTGACGTTCAGCCGCCCGCAGTGATGTATACAGAACCTTTAAGCCTGTAACCTGTCCGCAGACCATTCCGTACCGCGGTCCGGGAACCGAACGCGCGCGGACATCTGCGGCCCCTCGTAAACGTCGCGGACGTGTTTCGGCGCAAGTCGGGCAGGTGGATGTCAATTTCAATCTTTTTCCACGATTCTGGCTCCGGGGTCGGCACCTCGCCAGACCCGTTTGATCTTCCCGATACCGTAATCGACCGTCGAATGTAACTGATTTGTATCGAGCCTCGCAATTTGCTCCGCTGCGCGGACCGTTCCCGATGAAACTCGGTCTCGTTAACTCTGTCGGTCGTGTCATGTTTGTTTTAGGTCGCGACCACCAATTTCTGACGATTGCAGCTTCCGTTGCCGGTCCTTAAATCGGCCGAGGGAAGAGAAAACTAATTCCCTAGGTCCCTGGTTCCCTAAGTCCCTAAGTCTCCTGTAGACTCTCCAAAAAAAAATTCCTATTCTTTCTAGGAGACCATAGACAGAATTGCAACCACGTTGTCTTCCTCATAAAAGCACACAGAATAGACAGAAGAAAGAGAAAACCAAAAACGCGACAGAATTTTAACACTTCGTGGGGAAACAGAGAAATTTGGTTATTGGCTTTAAACATTTGACGTTCCGACGATTATATATCAAAATAGGGACTACAATACGTATACCAGAATTTTTTCAGATTTTTAAATCTGAAACAGGACAGTGAAGAAATAGTCGGAAAAAGACTCGGTATGCAGGCGCAGTATCGTTGGATTAAGACTTATCCCCCACTCTGCCCTTCCCCTTCTATGACCTCATTCCCCCACTTCGCGGCGAGCATCCCCACTCTTCCGCACGAGCCAGTCACGTGACGCGCTCTATCTCTGTTTTACGCTTATCACAATGTCACGTAACTAATCCAGCAGTAACAAAGAGAGGGTACACATATTCCCCTCAATTCGAGGCTATTCCCCTAATCTGACGATATTTTGCAGACTGGGAAACTGAAGATACTTTTTTCGTAGATAATCTTACAGGTTGAAGCGTCTGTAGAAACATTAAAAGAATTTTAATGTACTAATAAGTAGATATCCATGCTAGAGAAAACTAATAAATGACAGTGTTGTAAACGAAGAATGGGAGTGACCAAAAATCGTAGTTCGTTGCCAGAATATGGTGATTGTAATGGTGGTTGCTCGAACAAAAATTTATGGGGAAAAAAGCAAAAGAAAATTTGAAAAATTGAGAATTGATGAAAATTTATGGAAATGTATGAAAAGGTTATGTTTGTTTCTTCATCGACGCCAAAATCAGCAAGCAAATATGGCAGGAAAACGAACAAATATTCGGATAGAGCGTGGTTAAATAAAGTTTGCGTCTCGAACCGTTCGAACTGTAAGCGATAATTGCAATAGCGGCTTCGTTTGTACCGGTTTAATAGTCGTTCACGTGGCTGCCTGGAACAATATGATTGTTATTATGATCAGCGATGGTCACGCGAAAGGAAACGGGCACGGGGTAATGTGACTATTCTACGGATGGTGTAATTGTACGCAACGATTAACCGGATAATCGAACGCAAGAATAATCACTGTTCTGGGTGTCTGCGGCTCGTCGTAAAGATCCGTATCTTTTGCGAGAACTTTTCGTGCGGGCTCGCGATAATGGATTATGATGGATGCACGGGTCTCGCGAGGTGAGCGCTAGATGCAGGATTCTGATTAAGATGGAACTACTGCAAAGTCTAATGGGAGATCGAATTGAAACGGCAACGCTGTTGCACGCGGCGAACGCATAAAGACATCTTCCGCAAATACTGCAAACTAGAATCGAGTTGACTTTGACTTTGAAATTTTATTCGGATCTTCGTTAGTCTTAGTCGGCGTCTGTAGAAATTTTTTTACTTATAATACAAGCTTGAAAACTGCAAAATTTTGCGGAAGTCTTTCTATCGTTCCAGGACCAACTAAGGTTACTACCTACCTACCTACTAACATCTTCTGGCTTCTAGCGGAAAATTAGTATAAACGATCCATACTTTCAGATGCTGTTCCGGTCGATCGACAACGCGGTCACTGACACCCGAAATTGATTGACAGCTGACGCGACATGGCCATCGAGACTAAGTAGCCTAACGAAGAACAACAAATTACCGCGTCGAAAAAATTGCTTAAATCGCTAATAATGGTGCCGCGGCAAGCGCGGTTCGTTAGTCCCGTTGAAGGCGCTCCCTAAAAAAATGATTCCCGTGAAAAAAAAAGCGAAAAAATGAGCGTCGTACCTGTTCAGGTAACTAACGAAGCAGTACCCTCGGTGGAAAGAGTGGAGGAATCGAGAAAGGTGTTCGCCGATCGAAAAACGGCGGAGAGCGCACGGGGCCCCATATAAGTCGATATTCGGCCCGGTCTAATTGCCTTATTTTTAATAATGACGTTAATGAGCGATAGTTATCGCGTGTCCGGTCCCCGTGCCGCTCGGTGTCGAACCGATTAAAGGCAAATCGGATGTTGCCCCGTCCCGAAAGGAGGACCGACTGTCGGTCGTATACGATGCGAGATACCGATCGCACGCGTGCCATTCCTTCCGTGAACCAGCGGCCCTATCAGAAAAATGCAGCGCAAGCGTCATTTCATCGGAAGGGCTTGATGGGTGTCGCGGCAGATGTCCCAACGAACTTTTTCGGTTTTTATCTCGATCGTGCCGTGGAACGGCGAAGCCGATCGCGAGCTGATCGGGGACGATCTCCGTGGATGACGAGATCCGGCTAATGACCGACGTTCCCGGGTTTTACGAGAATTTCTGTCACGGTATTTTCTAGCCGTTCCAACCAAATTTTCCACATAACGTTTAAAAATCCCCGTAACGTCGTCTTGCAAAAATATTGAGAGCCACACAAATTAAATGCAAACGACAACTGTCCAACCAGAAAAATTCCACCCGCCTCATAAATTCCAAAAAAATATTCAACACGTCCAGCGCGGAGCTTGCTGCGAGTGACCGCAAGTTTGTGTACAAACAGAGGTCACCTCTCCGAGTCGACCGACGCGTCGCCTAAGCTAAACGCCTAGCGTCGATCCCCTGTGACTGACGTAGCGTTTAACGCGTTGAAAAATATCTATAAATCTGCCAAATCCGACCACCCAAAAAATTCCACCGAAACCGTCTCGACTCCCCGGGACACTTATGGCTGTCGAAGCGGCTGACGAATGCTGCGCGGCCCGTGCCAGGGTCAATGGTAGCCCACGCCACGCAGTTCCGTCGCGTGTCTATAAAAATAAGTGTCGCGGCACGAGACAGCCGGAATGGAAATCACTTTTCAAACAGACGGAGAGCGAGAGAGCGTGCTCGCGAGAAAGAGAGAGAGAGAGGGAGGGAGAGAAAGAGGGAATAGCCGCGGGGCCGGGCAGAGAATCGTCGCCCCGAGGCTGATGACTTCATACGCGATGACTCGGTACCCTCGCCTCGCCGAAGGGAAACCATAAAAGCCGAGCCGCATCGCGATAATGACATGAAAAATGAACTCGGCCGGAGATAATCGGCGAAATTAAATAATTGCACTGGTCGGTAACGCGACGCGGCCGCCGACGAATTTAATCGATTTGCGATCTTCCATAATCCCGCGGCCGGCTTCCGGTTCTTGCCGCCGGCCCCGAGAGATCCGTCTCGTTGATTTCTCTACCTCTTGGCCACGGCCGGTCGCATACCGGGTTCCGTTCTGTCAATCTTTCTTTACCGCTTGCTCCAATTCCCTTCGTTCCTTTCGCTGTTTTACCCCCCACCTATCCGCCGACATCCTCGCGCGCCATCTTCGTTCCATCAGCGAACAGGCTTTTGCCTTTGTGTCTTATTCCTTTCGCGCCGGCTCCTCTTCTTCTTTTTACCGTCCCGTTTCCTGTATCCTTACTCCCTTTCTTGCGCCGCTTTGTTTTTACCTCTTTGTCGGCCCGAATCTTACCCTCCTTCTCCTCTTACTCCTCCTTCTACCAAAATAAACGTCATCCGATAGTTCGCTCGAAAACAAATCGAAAGTTTCCAACAACTTTTTCCCGTCCGGAGCCCCGCTCTCGAGAAAATCGTGTTCAAAAATCCCTAGAATGCGGACCAATCGCGCCGCGCGCACTCTGTAATCATTTTTGCTGGGAAACGGCGCGTCCTATAGAAAAATGTTGCTCTGCCATTTTTGTCCATTTTTGCCCGGAGAGTTGATTAACACTCTGAAACTTGGTAAATTCGAGGACCCAACTGAGGAAACGTGCTGCATATTTTTCTCGAAAACGGTGCTTTCTACAGAAAAATGCTGCTCTAACATTTTCGTTCATTTTTGCAGGAAGAATTGATTGACACTTTCAAACTTGGCAAATTCAAAGGCCCAACTGGGGAACCGTGCTGCATTATCGCTCGAAAACGGTGCTTCCTACAGAATAATGTTGCTCCATCGTTTTCGTTAATTTTTACAGGAAGGATTGATTGACGTAGCTAGTTTAGAGGCTCGGCTCGGGGATCGTACGGCGCACACTTCATTTATATTCCTTTCACGAGTAGTTTGCGCCCTCGTTTCCCCCCTTTCAACGGAGACTTTTCAATTTTCAGTTTTCAGCCCGTTGCTCTCGCGTTTAATCGTTTTGCTACGTGTTTCTCTTTTTTTCCGGAAGCGTTTGTACATGCATTATCCCCGTGTCTCGGTCTTCTTTCGTTCGGGAGTTCTTCATTATGCGAGTCCGCAGTCTTCTATCTTTAGCGCACGTTCGGTTGTTCTCGTCGGTGTCGGGGCACTTTCGATTCGGCCATCTTCTTTTCCCCAGTGCGTCTCTCTCATTTTCTTCGCCCCTCGTCACGGCACGCGGCTCTCCCCGTGTCCCTCCCCGCCAGGTGTCAGATCGAAATGAAAAATGTAAATGAGTCGTAATGATGAGAAGGTAACTGTATCGATGTATATCTCTTCATCAACGTCCATGGTACGCGTTTACAAGCCACGCTAACTACAAGGTGCGCCGAGAGAGAGGAACCGCGTTCTCGTTTGTCCGTTTCAGATCCAATTCCGAGGGAATATTTTTGTGGAAAAAGGTAATGGGAAATCATACTCGCAATATGGCCGCCGAGTGTTCTTGAAGGATAATTAATAGTATAATTAACACTTTGCAGTCCAGCGAGAGCCAGACTCGACTTGTGCACCAATAGTTTCTTGTGTTATTGATTCAGATTATATTGATGATAAAAGTGTAAAAAGTATACATTATCATCAATTTATTAAAATGGCTGAAAGAAGAATAAAATTTTTATTTGTTTCCAAAACCTTGTAAGCGCCGCAGAAAATTTTTATTTTCATCCTCAGTGTAATAATATCAAAATTGCGTGGTGTGTAAGAATAATTAAATAGGTAGAGTTACTTACAGAAATATAATAAAATTATATTATATTGCAGCAAGTTCTAGAGTAAAAGTGAGGTATACGTTGGACCGCAAAGTGTTAAGAACAATTGCAAAGAATAAATAACGGTGAGGAAAAATTAATTAAAAATGGCACAAGGGTGGAATTTATTTTAAGAGCGAAGAAATGGTGGAAAAATGGTAACGGGAATCATGCTCATTCGCAGCTCTCTCCCTTGTTGATCCAGACGAAATATAAATTGATAGTTTATTGAGATTGTCCTTCGGGAGACAGTGCGATGAAAGGCAGTTTTTTTTTAGAAGGGTTCCAAAGCGGTAGATTCAACGATGAAAAACCGCTCCGCCATTATTCCCAGCGCGCGGCGGATTTCGATTAAGGTGTCGGAGGGTGACGAATTGTGTAATGAGGATTTGATGCCCTCGCGCGGCCAGTAATTAGTCCGCGCGGATTATTAATGCCTTGAACTAACATTTTCATCAGCCGTCTTATCCGTCTTTCCTCGTGCTGTCGCGCGCGCCATCGCGCCGCGATGCATTTCGCCTAATGGCCGCATACTTCCATCGTCTCTTCTATCGCAAAAATTGCTGATCCACTTTTTACTGGGGAACGTGGTCTCCCCATTGTCCCCTTCGTGCAAAAGCGTATTCGAAATGGATGGGAAACGAAATTACAATGGCCAGGACAATTAAAATAGACGGGAAACGAATGTTGCCACTGTGGCCGTAGAAAATGGCAACTGGTCACACTCCTAGAACAAAAACTCTAAAAATTCTAAAAAATTTTACAGATCTGGACAGGTCTCTTAAATTCACTGTCACAGAGACACACTTCTTTCGGTTAAAGAAAAGTTAATAAATAATCAGAAAAGGTCCAACATCCAGGTTGACGATGGTCTCGTCAAAAATCGGCGTGGAAATCGTCGTGGTAAAAACCCGGGAAACACAGTGCCGAGCAATAAGATCGACGCGGAGAAGGTTAATTACCGGGACTCGTCGGTTTGGACCTTTTATGGGGTTCTACGGGGACTGGGCAAAGCGCGGGAGAGGAACGGTAAGCGTCAGTAAAAAAGCGAAAGAGGTGCAACCCCCACGATCCGCTATCTGAATCTCCTGCAACGTCCGCCACCTTCCTTCTTCTCCTTTTCTCTTCTCTCCTCTCCGTCTTCTTCTTGGTCGTCGTTGTCTTCTTCTTCTTCTGCTTCTCCTGCTCCTTCTTCTTCTTCTTCTTCTTTCTGCCGAGTAACCGGAGGCGAGGACGCACCACGTGCCCGTTTGAAAAATCAGCGCGTTTACCGAGAGGCTAATTAATTTACATAGCGGAGCGTAGGGGGACTCGGATTTTTTCGGGCCCTGTCCACAAACTACAGTTCGCGGGACCGAAGCTGTTGAAATAGGCGATCCTTGAACTACGAACGAAGTTCCCTGTGAACCATTTTGAAGGAGGAAAAGATCCCTAAAATTTCGTTCGTGACTTAACGAAGACTGTGTCTTAATAAAAGCACGCTTTAATAAAATAGACATTCCCATTGAAGTGTCCTGTATACAATGAATTCTCGATATATGTCAACGACACGGGTCTTTCCAGCGTCGTGTATCGTCCAGGAGACATGCCTCAGCAGTGTTATGTTTACGGGGTATACCGCGCGGTGGTGGGGATAATTCCGCGAAGTTTATCATCCAAGCGATGGCGACATATATCGAGAGATCACTGTAAAACGTTCTGTGATTTGTTCAAAAAATGTCCCCTCGTACTTAACAGCATTACAACATATTAATAAATACATGTTTTATTAAACTGAGCATTATAATTTAGAATGAATTTGTGGGGGATTCTGTTCGGAACGAATCACAGGGTGTTTCACGAGGACGTTTTACAATGGACATTTTACATAGGACATTGTACACGGGACGTCGCACGCAGGACATCCCGACGTGTTTTGGGGGCACAGGATTGAATCATAGGGCACCGTCAAAGGTTTGGCGGGCACGGCCGAGGATTTCACCGAACAGGGCAGAATTATGCAACTGTGCACCGTCGACGGCGGTTCCCTGCGCGCCGCGGGTGTGCAATCTCATCTGCAATCGCAATCAGGTGGGGCCAATCGAAGAATCGCTGCGGAATAATGGGCAGACGTTCCTCTTTCTCTCGTCCATTATCTTCCTCCCCCGGTCTGGAGAGTTGCCTTCTGCAACTCCAATCTCACGACGAACGTGCGCGGCCTCTAAGTGTGCCCACACGAAACCCTCGTAATGCGGCTTCTACACTTTTATCGATTTAACGCCGCTAAGTACTGCGAACCTGGCCACGAACGATCGCTCTGCCACCCCCGCATCCCTCCCGCACCCCCTCGCCAACCCCTCTTCCGCCCACCCCCACTGCCGTGGAAACTCTGATAATGCCGGTGTCCTGAATGCTTCTTCCTCGCTGGGTCGCTTCGCCGGACGGATCCGCGACGGTCCAATTGTCTTGTTCTGCATTTTTCAATCGCACAGCGAACGCGCAAATTGTTAATCGTAGATGTTCACCGCTTTATAAAAAGAATTCTCCCCCTGGTTCTTCGATCGTGTATCCTCTAATTGCACGGTGAACGAACAAGTTGTTAATTGCAAACGTCGATCGTGATTCGTAAGAATTACGGGGCGACACAATAGCGGGGTTAGCGAAAGCTCGATTAAATATTCATCTCACTCTTAGTTTCCATATTCTCGACGAGCAGATCATGTGCGATAGCTCCGAAGAATTTGCATGAACACCAGCGGACTAATAATGGGAGCCTTGACCTCGTCATCGGACTCATCCTCATGGTTAGCTGGCTGCCCGAGTTGAACACTGTGGCCAGCAAAACTCGTGATGAACAAGCTTCGCGCGACGGAATAACTTGGAAACAATCGGTACGAGGACTAGCAATGACAATCTCACCCGGAATCTTCATCCCCAACTGCAATTTGATCCCCCTCCTCCGCGAGCCCGATAAGAGTCTCCAACAAAACTTCATGAACAACTTCGAGGCGCAATCCTCCGATCTACAAAAACAATCTACAACATACGTGCCAAAGACGTCAGACTGAAAATCAAAGAGCACCGTCCTCTTCGACAAAAAGATTCTAGCGTTATTGCGCACAGCAACCGAGCAGCCCGGAGGACCAACGATCCGCAGTCCCATTGGAAGAGGCGAGCCTGCAGCGAAGTCAGAAGAGTGGTTTCTTCCAGATCGAATCCCGTGGCTGAAGCCGAGCGGATCCCTCGTTGGTGCCCCGCGCGGGTGAACGACAAGCGGGTCGCGGCGTATGCAAGGTAATGGACACGAATCCGGATCGTAGTCTCGGGTGCGAACGGGAATGCGAATGCGAAACGGGAACAGGAATGCGAACACAGCCCCGAGAAGCGGCGCGAGGAGGTGTGGTGCTCTGCTCTGTAGAACAGCCGGAGAAGAGAGAGAGAGAGAGAGATAGATAGAGAGGGGGAGGGAGAGAGAGAGAGAGGAGAGCGTTGTCCAGTTCCTCGGGGCCCCCACGTCCCGATATCGCGGATCTCGCAGTATATCACCTGCGGGGCACAAGAGGTTGCCCGGGCCCTCTACTTAGCGCTCTTGTTGCTACCGGCGCGATCCTGAGACCGAGCCACGGCCCAGCCCCGGGCATTGTTCACACCGTTTTAATAGGTATTCATTGTCGGACCTCAGATCTTTTCCGAAGACTCCCGGGAGAGTGTCGCCCGATGCCCCGATACCTGGGAGTTCTTGTGCATTACCAGCAGCCGGGGCCCGCGGACCCCGTTCGCCTTTCCCTCCCCCCACCACCGTCTTCACAGCGCGCACACGGGCCCCGCACGTTTCCCACCACGCGCAACCCTACGGGCCCCGGAGCTAATTGCGAATAACGCTCGGCGTTCCGCCTGGGATATCGGGGGAGACCGGCCCGCGGGGCCCCTCCGCTTTGACATGTTTCGGGAACGGGCCGGCGCATGATCGAAGACCTTGTTGCGCTGTCCTGTTCCGACTGTGTTCGACTTTTTGGCGATATTGGTTTATCGAGCCGTGTCGCATTGTAATTGGACTGTTCGCGGCCCGCGGATGATGTTGTAGCCGTGCTGGTGATTAGGCTGATCGTCGTGTCGATTACGTTAATGGGATAATAATTTATTGTACAAAAGAAAGGGTAATACGAAGCAATACTGTTATCACTGGGTAATGATGCTACTATTTATTACGGGGTAATGATACTACCATTTATTGTAAGGTACTAAAATGATGATGGCATTGAGCTTTCCTGTGTTACCGTTTCAGTTGGCAAATTGTGCCCACATTTTTCAAAATATAGATCTTGTTATTGATAAATCAAGGTATTTAATAGCCTACCGTGCACTTGCAGGTTAAAGAATGATTATTTAGAGTACGTTAAATTAATATTGCTAGGAGCGGTTACTAACATATTCTTGTAGGGACTTTATCAACGTGTTCTTTTGTAACATTCCTGCGAAAGGGCGGAAAAGATGGAGGGAATTCGTAGGCGTCGCTCCAATATGGAGATCGTGACAGGAAACCCTTTGGCACAGTTCCTGTACTTGCGGAAACAAGTTTGTTCGGCGCTGTAGGTGCCGTTAGATCGAACAATATAGAGGAAGTGGTTCTCGCGGAGAAAGAAGTTTCCTTTTGTCGATTGTAAAAGTTTCACGAAGAAGCGAGACACACCTGACTCGGTTTACAGTTTTCGCGATGTAACATGTGCCGATCCACGGAGTGTTCTGCAATCCCTTCGAGCTTCGCAAAATCGGCAACTCCCGAATAAATGGGGTGGTGGGGGAACCCCTACCACAGTGTAAAATGTTTTCCAAAATTCTTGCTCAACCTCTACACGCCTGTCCTCCGTTGCGCAACTTTTTAGACACCTGGAACTCTCATTGAAAACGAGTATATATTTTTACATACAATTACTGGGAACTTGCATGGATCTTCATGCTCCTAAACATTAGGAATTCATTGTGTTACATGCTCGAACTGTCAAAGAGAAATATCTTCTGGGTTTTCCGTTTCGTATCGTTAATTTAAGCATTTAACACCGAGCCTACGGGACCCATCAACGTGATGGACTGTAAGTTCTTTTAATTAATGTCAAAAGTGTGTAATAACTCTGTTAATTTCTAGCCACGACTCCCAGCCTATTAGTCCGTCCACAGAACTGATAGAATAATCAGTCATTTAAGCTGGTAATAATTCTCAGGTTCCTGTTTCTATACATATGTATATCAGCCGGCAATCGGGCATTTAAATCGTGGAAACGAGGCGGTTAAAATAAACAATCGCGAGCTTTAAGACTGGAACCATCAATCCCGGAACGTTCTATAAAAATCCCCCCCCCCCCCCCGTCCACCCGCTCAAGATTGTTCACTTAAACAACCGAAGTGGATTTTTATGGGCTTTTAACTCTCGGCTGGAACACAAGGAACCTTCAATATCATAATCTGGGCAGTCACGGCAAGACCTGGCCGCTAGGATTACCAAAAAAAAAACGGGTCAATTCGATGCAAATTAATTTATCTTTTGGACGTTCCGACAAGGAGATCTCCTCCCACGAGCGATAACTCTGCTAACTCGGGAACTGCTATAGTATCGATTTCGGTTCTTGAAGTTTTATTAACGGAATGACTCTCAGGAAGGGGTAAAACGGTCCCTCAAAACAATCAGATCAATTGGAACACTCAGAATCCCTCTATAATACTTCCAACACTTTGGTTAATAATATTGTGACAGATTAGAAATTCTAATAAAATCCACTAAATGTGTACGGAGAATTTTATTTATTTATCTATTCTATTCAAACTTCATCCGTCTCATCCGTTGAAATTGATGCAATGGTAAAAGTTAGAGGGATGAAAGAATGGATAATTTATTCTAAAAATTCCTTCTTTGAAAATGTACCCCTAAAGCAGTAAAATGGAACTTTAAACTAAGATTATTATTACTAAAAAATTTTATTTTGGCTTTGTAAATTTATTTATCTTTCTTCTATTCAATCAGAATCAGTGAAAAATGTGCCAATTGACAGCGGAGATTATACATATTGTTAGCAATTAATAAAACGAAGTGTCGAACATACTGTTCATTCAGAACCTGTACCAAAATGACACGAGGGGTGGGCAGGGGTTAATCGTCGGTGAAAATCTATGGCTACAAGCAGCACGAATTTTTCGTTTCTTCTAGGAAATGATAAACAAAGTGTATGACACACTGTTCATTCAGAACCTGCGACAAAAGTACCAAAATGGCACGAGGGGTGGGCAGGGGTTAATCGTCGGTGAAAATCTAGGGCTACAAGCAGCACGAGTTTTTCGTTTCTTCTGGGAAATGATAAACGAGAAGTGAATTCTAATTATTATAGATACGAGGAAAATGGCAGCGCAAGGGGTTAAACGGTTATTTTTGGAGGCCTGGTTTAAATAGACGATATCGTGGCCCCTGGGGCACCCTCGGTCGCCTAAACGTAATCAGAACGGACGGCTGAAGGCTGAATCGGAGGCGAAGCATTATCGGAGTTCGATCTGAAACTGGAGGCGGGGGACCCCGCATGATATCTGGGCTGACCTGAAAAATTTAAAAATGTCATAGCTGCGCCGGATATCTTGACTAATTATGAATAAGCAATGCAAATGGGGGTTGCGCCGATGTTACGATTCCACGTCACGAACGGATTATAAAGTCTTCTTTGTACTGAAATTACAACCTTCGGGCAAATGAGCGAGTTTCTCGTAATAGCCCACCCCGGGACCGCTTATCTTTTTACGGCGGATTTTCAGTCTATTGATTGGCGAACGTTATTCACTCGCCTACGCCGTGAACTATGCTCCTCGTTCACCCTCTGATATTTATTTCGACCCGCCGCAACAGCCATCCAAAACTGTGCAGGCCCGATCGAAACGATTGCTAAAACTAATTATTACTATTCCCCCCACGGTTCCAGCAAATTGAAATTTTGTTTGGAAATTTAGTACACCAGTCCCTCGAACTCCTCAAAAAAATTCAACTCCCGCGGTTCAAATTTGTAAAAGTTATTTCATTTTAAAGAACGACAGAACCTTAATGCGGACCGCTATTCTGGCAACGGACCCTTATATCACTATCGACATTTGTTTACAACGGTCAAATAACATTTATTTTTCCTCCGAGCAATTCCATTTTCATTCTTTCATTTCCAGGTAAATTCCATAAATTTCCCAGCAGCGCGAACAACAATAGTTGGGGGAATACAATAGTTTGTCTGGCGCTAGGAGCAAGTTTGACGAATCGCGGAAGAACCGCCGCCATTGTTTTTGAGTCTTATTGTTTCCATAGAGAGAGAGTAACGACAGCATCGCGTGCTGCGTAGGATGTTGTCGGATGCTAATGCATCACGATGTGCAACGCCGTTCGGATACCGAGAACCAGAGATAGTTTCTGAATGAACTGTGTGCTGTGATGCGATTGTGAAAATGGCTGTTTATACCTTTTCACTACATTCCACAACGGGAAGAAAATCTAAAAAATTCGAGCAAAATTAAAATTTCATTCCAGGCCCCATCTGCTTTTTGTTTAGTATCATGTAGATTGTTACAAAGATAAAGTAGCATAGACAAATGAGAAATTCTTTTCTTAGAGAATAAGACTTCTTGTAAGTTATTATTTGTGAGATTTGCACATTGATTTCACTGTTTAGGGTACTTTCAGAGATATCTCGTAACACGTGAATGAATTGATTATTTTTGCCAGTCTGTACACAAGTAAAAATTAATTAGCGTACAAGGTTTTAATTTTAATTAATTCTGTGTCTACAGAGAGTTCATTTAAGTATCTGTACGTAGTTGAAACATGAAGGTTTCTCGTTGCAAGTGCCACGATCAGACACGAAATGTTAATTGTGTCCTGATTGGATCACCAATGTCACCGATTAAATTTAATAACAGAACAATTATTGGACAATTTACCTTGAAAGTAGCTTTTCGTTCGCAGGTAGCTCACGCTGAGCCTGAGGATGCTGAGCCGGTCCAGCTTGCTGAGGATGTTCTGTTCGAACGGAAGTAACGACGCCAGCGTGTCTAATTCGGCGTTCAGCCGTTCCCGATGTCGTTTGCTGGGGTTCGACTTCGTCACGCCATCCTTTTGCGGTGGTTTTAAACTGCAACAGACCAAAAAATCACTATTAAACGGCGAAAATAATTTTACCGAACGCTTCGCAAATCATTTTGCCGAACGCAAGTAGAAACAACTGTAATTCTAGTGGCTTCAGAAAAATGATTCTACCACAAAATATTTGTTTTCAAGCATTACCTTTGCTCCCAATCTTTGCCTCACAATTATAAATTCAACTTCAGTATCTATTACGAAAATTATCTTTTTTTTAAGAAAAATTAACAATGTTAGGTTAATACCTAACAAAACTAAACGTCTAACGTAAATATATCCCTAGTGAGTGGGTGAGCAAAAGAGTACACGTCAGAATTATTATTTACCTGCAATTCTGGGGGCAAAGAAATTTGGTTTTGCGTAAAGATCTGCAGACTGAAATATTTTTGAAGGACAAATAGCACCTCGGTCTAACATCGTCTCTAACGTGCCCAAAAGAGCGAAATCAATGGCACCGGAATCGGACCGAGCACCGAAACTGCGCGAAGAATTTTCCTTTGCGCATGGAAGGGCGCACGGCCCTGGCAACAATGTATCAGCGCCTTAATTAGCCAGAATAATCGAGATAATCGTTCGGGCCTCCCCGCGTTCGACTGGTTTCAGGAATTCCACGGCGGAGTATCGGGCGGCCACCTTCGAGGCTCGAACAACAGGCGGCCTGCGACCGAACGATCTCGATAATTAAAGACAGCCAGTGTCAGGTAGAGGGGTGTGGGGGAAGGTTGATTGACACGCGAGGAAACCCTGCGGACCGATTTGCCCACTCAACAGCCGGGATTCTTTCGGATAAGTATAGTTATTACTAAGTATTTCGCCCATCTGGGCCCCCCGGCCTCCCCTCTCCGCCTCCCTCCACGCGTCATCCCTTTTCTTCGTTTTTCTTTTTCGTCTGCCTCGGTATCTGGGTACTTTCCCTTTGCCGAACGTAAACAACAAGAATCGGCCGATTACGAGGACCGGCAATTGACAACTGCGGTACCACGTGGAGGCCTGATAGCCTGCCAGTGGCGTAATCTCGCCGGAGATACTTCGTGCCATCGAATTTCTTTGTTACTGGACACCGGTGTAAATGTCGCTGCAAGTGAGTCGACGAAGAATTACGAGGTCGTTGGAAAACGTCTGTGACACCAAAGATTTATGCTGATTAGATCCTGCGAGTCTTATTTCTGTCGTTTCGCGAAAAGAAGAAGACAGAAAATCTTGCAGTGCTCCTTCAAATGAAAATATAAAAAATACATCTTTATTTGTTTTTCAGTAAATCAATTTTTACCTGCACCACGAATGGAATTAACAAGAATGTACAGTGTCTACTCGATGTATGTCTAGCCACGGACTTACATCGGCCAGGAGTGTCTCGAGCCTCTTAGCCCCTCACGAGGTATACCTCGCCGCAGTGGGGATAGATCTGGGATTTTTATCGGCTACGCATTTGGGACATATATCGAGTAAACACTGTGTTACTGTGAATATTTAATTTCGGCTCTCTGATCTAGTAGATCGGCAAGGGAAGCGACGCCATTGGGTGTTGGCGACTCGAACATTGAAAATCGAAATGTTCTCGGACCGGACTCGGACTGTTTGTTTAATTGAAACACTCACCGTGGGAATGGGACCCCATACCGAACCAGTACAGAACGACTCCCGGTCAAAGACACCGCGCCGCGGTCATCCTTGGCAATAATAATGATTATTCCTACGGATATACGGACATACGCGAGCTAAACAGCCTGCGTTCGCTATGCTGGCAGTTTCCTCAGACAAGATGAACGCGTTGCAATCGTCTCGGACCAGTTCTTATCTCGGACTATTGCCTGAGAACAGTGTCGCACTGACAAATATGGTGTGACTCGAATATTTTCCAATAACGCGGAGAAATTCGCCCGTGTCTACTGTCGAACAAGAACAATTTATTCCACGGTCTATCGCTTGTGAACGTGTTCGCTGAAAATCCAATTGGTCAAACTCTTCTGAATGTAAGAAGTGTAGGAATTATTGATTAATATTTCCTTTTAATAATCTCGATGAGTCCAAAATAGCGTGACGACTTTCTTCAATGTTTGCAATGGCTTCGCAGTTTTATATTTTGCCTATTAATTTTTGTCACAATTGCATTCAATTCTCGTAGTCGCGAATACAGTATTTACTCGATACATGTCCAAAACACGGGTCCACCCAGTGACATATATCGTCCAGGAGATTCCTTGATCCACGCTGAACAGAGAAAAGGACAGCGAAACCAGAGGCCTCGGCGTACCCCGCGAGAGTGGGGATAGTTCTGTGACTATTATCGGCTATTCACGACATATATGTATAGGGTAAGCATTGTAGTCGGGCTGTCGTGCAAAATTGTCCAGGTCGATCGTAAAATCTGAAAGTAAGGAAATGTATTTTCTTCTCAATTAAGATTGTTTCTTTTCAGATTATTTTTGATCTGCCGATTCCGATGTTTACGGGGGAAGTTCATGCAATTAATAACGGTTGTTCAGCGAGTCCGGTGGATCGCATGTAATCGGTGAAATGCCTCACCGGTTGCCTATTATCCAAGGGCATCTGTGCGGCGGCCGGCAGGTTGACGATTACAAACAAAAGTACCGTTCCGCGACGTCTAATTACTAGAAAAATTACGATCGGCGTCCCGTGATTACTTGCTGCGGCGCTGCGCCCGCGATTAAAATAATTATTCTAACCGCCTCGGAGACTCGGTACAAAATTCATTAATCCCTCGCGCGGCCGGCAGCTGTAATTCAGGCTTTAATGGGTTCCCGGAATCGCGGATACACCCCTGGGCGAAACAGCTTTCGAAACGAAACGGCCCGGGATCAAGGAAACTCTCGCGACAAACCGGAAATCGTACGAAGCAGTTTAAGCGCAGAAGCTCCGCTAAACTCGCGGGAAACGGATTTATGGTGCTGAAGAAAACAACCGAAGAAGAGGAAGAGAAAAAACGGGGGGAAGCAATAGCATTATAATTACGGCATTGTCGCATTGATTTCATTCCCCGACGATTCCCCGGGCGAACTTGCAGTTTCAGTGTGCATTGAAATGCAGTTTTCTGCCGGGCAAAGTGCACGGTTCGCGACAGCTTTCTTCCCACGATGCGAGAGAACAAAAGTCGGTTACATAAACGCGCGCCTCATTCATTGGCTACCTGGCCACATTGTTCTACGAAATCTATAATTTTTTCCCTGTTCTTTTTCTTTTTCATCCGTACGTCATCGTCGTACAGTCATCGCGATAGAGTCATCCGATCCGCGTTCCAGTAACCCCCCACCCCCCACCTCCTCTCTCTGGGTGTAATTATCGCGAATCATCCGACCGAACGCTGAAACGTTTAAAGTATTTTGCATTCTGTGAAATGCAAACGAATTTTCAATTCATACAGTCATCGGATCGGCATTCCTCTGGTGTATTTACTCGGTGACCCGAATCATCCGTTTTTAATGAGCACAGTTTCGGTGGTGTGCCGATCGTGAGAGAAGACACAATGAAAACGAGAACTAATTTATGTTCTATCGTGAGATTACTGCGATTAGTTGTTCGATGCCTGTGCTATCAAGCGTCTTATAAATTACCACACGATTATCTTCAATCACTGATCTTGTAGGATTAAACACTGATTAATTTGTTGTAGAAGCTAGGAAACCGAATCAAATTGATTTTATAATACCGAACACTAAACGCCGCATACCACTTTATGACAGGATTGGATTTATGAGGAGTTCGTATAATTTTTACGAGAATAAATAAAAAAGTTTATAGAACAATTATAGACATTTTTATAATTTTAATCATTCTGGAAGAAACGTTATGGTAGTTATGGTGTGAAATTGTTTTAATTTTCAGGTACAGTGGTTCGATATTTGTTCAGGAAATTAGTTAACGCTATCACTATGGTAATTTTGACATGTTCGACTTCGGTGTTTAATGATACGGGGGGAAGAAGAGTATTTCGGATTAAATCTTTTCTCGATCTTTTCCAATCTACTAACCCCCTCAGGGGAAAACTAGCATACGAGTAACTATCTCCGATCACCTATTCTAATGAACGTTCTTTAAGAGATTATCTAACCTGGCACGGAAACAGAGAGCGAGAGAATTAAGGTCGAACTAAATCGTTCAATCTTTTTCGGTCTGCTAAACCCCTCTGCAAGAAAAATTACGAAATTATGGAGAATCAAAAGTTTGATCTTTCGATCTCTCTCAATTTATTAACTCCTCCGCAGTCCATCACGGGGTAAAACAATACTCGGCCTTAAAATAGGTTCAGACGTCATTTCTACGAAAAATAAAAAAGGGAAAAATTGAAGGCGTTCAATTTTCATTCGCAGACAAAACACAGAATTACGATCGATCGATTGCCAACGTATTTAATTCTCCATGTTGCAAAAACTAATTTAATTACTGTACTAACAAACATATTTATTTTTCCACAGAACTGAACACTTTAATATACTGTTTAACTTCCAATATTTAAAAAAATCCTGGTCCCCAACGGGTCAATAATTGTCAACAATTGAAGTGTGTATTACAGTTTCGTCGCGCGAGTGGTTAAAGAAATGCTCCATCCTTCACCCCAAACAATAAAAAAAACATACAAACACGACGAAGGGTGATACGAAGAAACGCGAATTCAACCGTCCCAATTTCCCGAACGCTCGCAGCGCCGCAGAGGGGGTGAAAAACTGGAGCCATAACCGCGTCAGGCACGGCCCACGTGGCACTCCTTACCTCTCTCGTCCTCGTCCCAATAATTAACCGTGTTTTGCACGCGCGTCCGCGGCGAAAGAACGCGCGCGCACTCGCGACGACCACAGGAACAAAAGGCCTGGGTCCTAATGGTATCTGAATGAGAGACTATTCCACGAGGACCTACGTCGCTCCTCGTCCCGGATAATGGATTCGGTGTCATCTAATAATTAATAGAGTTCTTCTCGAACGCTGCCGCGCGCAGACGCCGCTGCTTCGCTGTGTCCCGTGTACGGCCCCGGCAATCTCATTCATCACGCTTTCTAACCCCTAAGCATTTTAATTAAGGCCACACGGTGCTTTTTCTCTCTTTTTCTTGCCTCCCTCTGTCTTCCTCTTTCTCCCTCCCTCTCTCTTTCTCTTTTTTCCGCGCCTCCCTTTTCCCGGCATTTCCAGCCGAACATGAATCCGCAAGGATGCGTTAATTGATTAATCTGGGGCGATTTCAGCTCTTCCAACAATTTTCTCAACATCCCCCATAGCATCCTCATCGGCAAGCGGATCTTCATGCAAAATAGAAATTTTATTCATCAGCTACGTTCTCTCTTGAACAATTTTAATAGTTTTACTTCAAGTCTTCGCGCTACTTCAATTTCTGACTGTAGTACCCCCTCTTTCCGTATAAAAATTAGATTCCCAGATCGAAGAGAAATTTTGTATAATAATTGCGAATAATTTTAAACATTCGTAACAACCGCGAAAGGGTTGGATTTAAATGGACGAGAAGCTGAGTAAACTGTAAGAATATCGTTATATCAGTTTATGAGGATTATTGAAAGAAGAAAAATTTCGCACGAGAATCAGAAGTGGGATTACGCGAGTCCGAAGGCAGCGGGGGTTGGGCGGAAGCAGATTTCCATACGATTCCATCCCCACAGGGGCAGGGCGTCGGACACGGGTCGGCGTCAATTAGCAGGCTTTCCAAGGGTACAAATAAATCGAGTGGCTGCTCGGCCAGGTGACAACGTGTCAAGTAGTTCGACCCCAGCGAATAGTCTCCATCAGCCGGGTAATATTAGAGCCGGTTGCGTAGATGCGTGTCGGCTCCGCGAACCGTAACACGGTTACGCACTCGAAATGTGCGCGCATACTTCAGCCGCTGTTTAATGGCCGGCCACGTTATCGCGATCGTTACCCCAAGGCTCCCGCGGCAATTTTCCGTCCCCGTCTGGCAACGAAGCCTGCCTTCGATCGTGGTTTTCCCTCCGCGGGGACAAGCGATCCCGTCGGAGCCGCTCCATTCTCTTTTTTCTTTTTTCTTTTTGTTTCCTGTCGCGAGAAACCCTCTTAGACTCCAGCGGCGAGAACCACGGAATCCGGTGTGCCCGACCGAAATAAAGACGTTGATAATTAGGAGCCTGGCGCGGTGCCTCCGACACGATCGGAATTAAATAACATGACCGAAAGGTGGAGCTGTCGGAAGTCCTCTCAGCACGCCATCCTCGAATCCATCAGCACGCCGAATTCCAGTCAAGGTTGCCTCGGAGCCACCAGGAAGACTCTAACCTCCTCTTCGTGGTTTCTCGACCGGTGTTGTAGAGGAAGCCTAAAAGCTCGCGTCTTATCGTGCGTTTGCTTTAAACCCTCGAATAGCACATTCCGTCTGCAGGAAAATAGGAGTTCTGTCGCCATCAGAGAAAATAATAGAACACTTGAACCGTATTGCACGTCTCGTTTCATAAGGGTTCTGATCATAACGTAGTATAGTGAGTAAATTACAAACAGCGAGAAGGTACTGCTCGATTTTCAGATGAAAGCTGGCCAAACCGAGAACCATTTCCGTGGATGGTGCGCCATTTTGTTGCTGGTTCTCTGCATCCCCGAGTCTCGAGCGACCCTCCAACCCCTGTCGAAGAGGCAGAGCCCTGAATTGAAGCGTTTCATCCCTTCCGATAGCCTTTAATGGCCTGGCAGCATGAGGCACGCTGCTTCGTTGACGTTCTTTCCAGGCGAGAGGAGAGAGAGAGGGAGAGAGAGAGAGAGAATGAGAGAGAATAGAGGGGTGGTTGGTTGGTCGTTGTAACGGAACAGGGATACGCGCAGGCGCCTGGAAGGGTGGGTCCACTATGGATTTTCGAGGGTAGATACGCTCTAGCAGTGGAGTTCCGGGGTGGCAGACAGCATGGGGTAGCAATGGAAGCTTCCACTGCAGAAGGGATGCTAGCCTGCTTCCTGGGAGGGTGATATACACACCTAACCGGCCGAGGGGGTGAGCAATGCCTCGGAATGCCTACCATCGACCTTGAACCGCGGTTCGTGCCTCCGAGGAACAACTTCCACCAGCCTTAAACCAACCCAGCCGAGCACAAAACAAACCTGAATTTCAACTTGCTTCGAAAATACCGAGACTCAAGGAAAACGAACCCGCAGAAGGAACGCCTAAATTCGTCAGAATTGAAACTACAGTAGGACCTCCCTCGCAGCACGAAGGCTGAAAGTGTGTTCAAAAATCGAGATAGCGCAACGTAAGAGGTAAATGATAATGGCTGCAAAATAAAAATGGTCCAAGTCAATTGTAAGAAATTAAACGTGTATTTTCTCGTTTGCTCGTTTCGTCCATGCGTGCCCTTAAGGAAAGTGGCTCTTTTCGGTACGAAGATTACATTGCCAGAAGTCGATGCGAACCGACTATACGCTGATTAATGAACAATCGCCGAGGATAAATTTATCAAGTTTCCTCGGGCGGGTATCTCGCAGGCCCGAAAGTGTAATACAATGAGCCAGCGATAATTCATCAGCCGTTGTCGTCGCTCATTCAGAACCGGCGTTCCCAAGCCGTTTATTAATTACCATTCGCAGTATGTACTCGGTTTTCCACTGGGCGCCCGCTCGACGGCAAAGACACCGAAAGTCCGATCTTATCGGGGCTGATCTCGCGGCGCGATAAATCGGTATCGGTCACGTGGCCAAGGAATTACGACTCCGCCACGCCGCAAGGATAATGATTCAGCCGGGTGGTGGCTGTCCGCAATAATTGCGTTTTAATGGAAAAGCTAGAATTTCGTTCCACGTCCGCCGGAAGCGGACCGCTGTCTCTACGTTTCTCTCTCACTCACTCTCTCTCTCTCTCTCTCTCTCTCTCTCTCTCTCTCTCTCTCTCTTTTTCCATGCTAATTGCAGGGGGTTGATCTAGGCGTTCCTAGAAGCCTGAATTAGCCTTTCTGTTCCACGTTTCTGCATTTCATTTTGGCTTAATCCGATCGTGATTTCTGTCCTGATAGACTGCATCTTTCTGTTATTGTCTTAAATAATAACTATTCAATTATTATTATAAAGATCTTTGTGATCTTCATTACTGTGGATCGAATGCGAAGTTCTAATTTTAACGATTCAGTTGCAGATTCAGGTCATTGTGAATTAGATACTATAAGTATTACCTTTTTTTTTTTAAGTAAGATACTATAAGTATTACCTTTTTCTTGAAAAATAAATTTACAAATCACTTGTCAGACACAATAAGCATTTTCCTTTCCCCTAGAAAAATAAAGTCACATATCGACAATTTTGTGACATGATTGATTGTAATTCTCGAATTTCTAATTAACGGAAGGATGATGCTGAAAATAACAGAACGAATTTGTGGTACGATCCAAAACAAATTTTTTAAAGTTGATGGAAGAGACAGAAATTAGATGAAAATGTATTTTCCTTTGTATTAGTTTGAATCACTGGGATATGATGTAATAACGTCCTTGAGTAATGTTCTTGAGAAAAGTGATTTGTAAATTTATTTTTCTACAGAGAAGGGAAATGCAGTGTCTTACAAGCAATTTAAATTACAATTGTAAATTTATTTTTCTGAGGGAAAGAAAAATCCATGTAGCGTCTTACAAGTAATTTGTAAAGTTATTTGTCTAAAGAGAAGGGAAATACGGTGTCTTACAATTAGTTCGTAAATTAATTTTTCTAGGCTAGAGAGCCGATGATTTAAGTTCGCTATGCTTCCCTATTTTTTCAATTGCGACAAGATTCTAGTTGCGTGAATATATATTTACATAACCGTCTTTGTAGTTGCATATTATTGACTGGTTGCTTCCATTAGAGGATAAGTGTCGCGTCGAAGCACAGTATCCCGAGCAGCGGATTCTTTAACATTGTTCTCTGCCCGATCTGCCGAAGAGATTGCAACGCAGAAGTACCCTGAGGATTGTCTCACGCAACAAATTCGCTTGGGCCGGAAACAAGCGAAAGTGCATGCGCCTGTCAACGTCGAATTTCGTAAATGGCGGCGCAGAAAGACTGCGCCGATGCGATGGCGGCCGGCGTGACTTTCGACATCCTGTGGCGAATAATCGACCATATGTCGGATCCCGGGAACAGAATTAGTGGTCTTCGAAGAAAGCTTTCTTCGACAACGAAACTGTAAAATGCAGATGTTGCAAACCAACCCCCCCCCCCCCTCTCTCTTTCCTCGAAAAGCATCGGCTCGCAACCTGTCTCTCGGAGCAGTTCAACATCTTGTCTTCGTTCGCAAGCTCTGCTGCACCTTCTTCCTCGCAGAATGATTCCGTGCAGAGTCTTAGAGGAACACGGGAGTATTCATTACCCGGTTTATAATTTTTATTAGGCCCCTCGGACATGGAACTCACTGAACCAAACGATGATTCGTAGATTACTGTGGACGCCAGCGAAAGTGAACAATTCCAGTCATCGTAAGCGGCGTGTTGCAGGAATTCAAGGCCGTTCCGCCTAAAAGTGTTTACTATGGAGCATCGAATCCTCCCGGGAGGAAGTCCTCCATCATTTTACCAGCGTTAAGTATTTCTGTGTTCATGAGTTTACCGCGACCGTAGAAATTCTTGGAAACACTCGGGAATCAATTAATTAGTCACACAACTTTCGTTTGCTTCTATTACTCTATTTTGTGGTGACCGATATACAGAGTGCAATTGCTAATTAATCACGGCTGATCTGGAAATCATCATTCATATTCAAGGGATGAAAATATTATAGTTACTCTATTATACTTTTCAAAAATTAATCAAAATAAAATACAAAGACACGTGAAGCGAACAATTTATAATTTCTGAACTAAGTAGATCTTGGATTTGATTGAGACTGTGCCAAAATAAAATATTTTGTATTGCAATAAATAGGGGTTGTATAAAAATTCATCCTCCTTAATAGGTTCAACAAATTGAAAGTGTTATAGCAATATTTTGAATTCCTTGAATATGTTCACTGTTTTAAATTCCACCTAATTATCACACTCTACACAGGTAACACTGCGTACAGTGAATTCTCGATACATGTCGCCAAGGTCTGCACGATAAACGTCGCGGAATTATCCCTACTACCACGGGTTATAGCGGTGGCCCCTCACGGGGTATACCTAGCGGTATACTTTTACGTTTATCATCCAGGACATGCCGACATATATCGAGAGTTCACTGTACCTCGAAACCACACCAAACCAAAAATCCTGAGCCAGCATTCGCCGTAAATCTTAGTAGCGGAGACACTCGACGTGTTAAATGATACTTTTAATCGTTGCTTATACTTTCTACGGCCTGAACATTTCAGAAATTCACCACGGTCAGCGACAATTGAGGATTAATTGCTCCCGCAATTCGTTCCGAACGAATAATGTCAGCTCCGAGTGGTCTCGCGAGGCTGATCGTCCGACGACGCGGCTGTTTAGCCGGACAAATTGCGCGCCGGAGAAAAAAGCGGGCTGGTTCTCGGTTGCCTGGCCGATTCGCGGCCGGTAATTAATCCGGGAACGATCGTGATAATTAATTCGCGACGGTGATGGAGGAAACGGGGTCCGCGACGCTCTGGTTGAACGCGGGCTTGCGCCGCAGCGCCGCTGCCGCGATGTTAACTGACGGTGACTGGGCCGTTTGTTAACGCGCCTAACACACGCGGCAGAACGATCCTTTCTGCTCCCGTTAGCCTCGTAATGCCGATTTGGGACCGTTAGCGCGAGATCTCCGCGATTTCCCAGCGAAAAATGCAAACTGCATCGGCGTCGCCGTACACTGGCCCGGGAAATGATTTTCCCGGCTCGAAACTCAAAACTTCATTGAACATTTCCAAATGTTGCTTCCAATTGATTTAATACACTATAGTTGTCATGTACTAATCCGGCGTTGTGTTATTTTGTTTTGCAGCCATGATGATTAATAGACTACAAATTTAATGCATTTATAACAAAAAATCGACTGGCCGAATATAAAACTATGACATTACAAGAATTGTACTATTTTTAATTTGCATAAAGATCCGCAGTCCAACGATTAGGATTTAGAAACGTATACAGTAGTAAAATTAAAAAATGGAGTCTCGATCGCGGAGATCGCTTTTTCAGACTATAGCGCGCTGCTGCAACGCCAGCGGCCATCTTGGATCTTCGCCATCCTCTCAGCGAGGGATCTCTTGATCCTCCGATTCCGTGAAATCGTTAAAAAAAAGTGGCTCTCGGGTCAAGGAGTCCGAGGCTACCGTTACTCTTCTTCTTTTTATCAGAAGCAACGTATTTATCCCGCCGTATTAGGCTATACTAAAGCCGAGGCTCTAAGAGCGCTCGGGGAGCATCGTGCGTGGCTATGTAGAGCGCGTAACTGGCGTGACAAACGGAATTATTATGCGAGGACGAACACCTCGTACGCTCTCCACCACTGCCGGAACTAATTCAGTGTACGAACTGAGACAGTTTTTCGAGTGCGGATTGTTCCGTCTCGGATCGCGGGAACTGGGCCCCGTGAAATTGTGCTTCTCGGAATCTCCGACACCGAGTGGAACTGAACGAAATAGGATTCGAGCATTGCTGGTTCGATCTGAGTTGGTCCTCGAGCCAAAACTGGAGGACTACAGTCTTTTCTCGATATATGTCACAAATATCTGGCCGTTAAAGGCCCAGAACTATCTACTATCTATCACGTGGATGATAAAATAGTATGTCCTAGACGACATATGTCACTGGGTAGACCCGTGTTGTGCACATGTATCGACAATTCACCGTATCTGCGCTGAATTGCAGAAGACACGATCAGTAACCTCTAATCCTGGGGCGAAAGTTAGGGGACGCTCTGGATGGACAAAAGTCTGCAGTCCCATTAACCCAAGCTCAGAGGATGGCGGCATCAAAAGGACGTCCCCCTGGGGTCACCATTTTCAACAGAATGTTTTGCGAATGATTATCCTAACTGGGATTCGAGGCACGAAGTCCCGAAGTTGTCGGTGGCCAAGATGAGATCGCGATTCCGCTTCGGAATCTCCACGCATCGAAATCTCCGGGCGTCCCACGCAGAGGAAGATCCTCGAACGATCAGTCGGCCATCGACATTACCTGCTCTCGCGTGATCGCGCTGGGGCCCCTGTGCAGCCGAATTTCGAATTCACCGGAGAATTTATGGCGGCGCGGACTCGGGAGAAAGAGAGAGAGAGGGAGAGAGTCTCGGGCCCCGGGTCGGGCCGGGTCGGGCCCGGACCGACTGGCCCGCCAGGCCCCGGTAACTTGTCCGGGGCCTCTCGAGTTTTGCACCCGTTGCGTTTTCGGCAGCCGGGAGATTTGTGGTCCCCGGTATTCGACGATTTAGATGTTCATTTAATTTAGTCGTCTCCGTCGGCTGAAACCGACGCCGTTTCGCCCCGTCGTCGTCGTCGTCCGTCCGTTCATTAATAGTCGAACCCCGGGGCAAATAAAGGAGCTTTGATTTATGCACTGCCCGCCGCGCGTACGCTCCGAACGCGTCCACCGGTTAATTAAATTGTTTATAGGCGTCGCCCGACAGGGATTTTCTGGAATTAAAATTGCGTCGACACGCTGCGCCTTGTTAGGCCGCGAAAAACGTTCGAGCCCCTCCGCCCGGCCCGAAATGCCTCGCTGTCTCCACCTTTATTAAGCAATCGTGCTGCTCTTGTTGCATCCTTGCGTGGCTTTATTTACTAATTCAAGAAACGCACGACGTATTGTTCATAAATTCTTTCCCGAGATCGAAGTTCAACTGGCAAATGCGAAGAACCTCTGCAACTTCAATTTCTGCAGCACTTCGTTAACTCCAGAATTTAATTTTCCCGCTGCTAACCTGACTACCTCTCTCTCCTTTACAATTTCTCAATCCTTTGCAACTTTTATTTTGCATAACTCTATGGTAACATTATTTGTCTAATTAAACATTTTGAGCTTCCCAAGCTCGTGACTGGCAATCTAGATTGATTAAAATTTTCATTGAGCATTACGTCGTATCGATAGAATTGCTTTGAACATTTTTCGGATCCATATTGGAAAGTTCACGTGTTTCAGTAGGGAGAAAGGTTCTTGGGGATGGTTTCAGGGACCGAAATCGATATTGTAACACCGTCGACAGCCCAGTTGAAGGGTTGCCATCGCGGATCCATGTTGTTCTGCGAACCTCGCGGCAGCGAGACGCTCGATAGGGATCAGAGGTGGGAATAACGTCGCCGGTAGCCGCCGTAAACAAAGCCTGAAGGCGTGGGACGTCGAATGGAAAGCCACGCGGATCTTCGTTAATTGTGCGGATTGAGCGGCGATATCCCCAACGCGACGCGACGGCCGACGGTGATATCTTCGATTCTCCGCAATGACCGGCTGTCTAGCCTGGCCCCCGCAACATAAATTCGCGACGGACGTTTCGCGGAATCCCGGTGCTCCCTTCGAAGGGCGCGGCTCGCTACACCGTGAAAACGGCGAAAAGAATCGCAGAGACCTTCCGAAATATTGGCTAAGCTCTTAAAATCCTAGGCTTCTCCACTGACAATTATTCAACACGGAATTGCACCAGCAATATTTGCAAATGTGTCATTAAAGTAATTCTCCAAGCTGGACGACGTCTCAGTGGACGACGTACGTCATTCGGATTTCATGCGCCTGCAGTAAGAGTTAATGAACCTAGTGCAAAACATTTGTGGAAGCATTTGAAGAATTTTAAAATACTGTTTTACTACTTTCTACTTGAAAAGTGATTAAGAAACATTTTTATTTCACAACAAAAATCCGCAGAGTAGTTCTCATTGCACACACTCGACTTGAGTAGTGCTTAAAATTTCCAACAAATATTACCAACAACAATTATCATCCTGTGAACTGTTTTAAATTGAAAATCATTGTTGAACTCACAGAAATGATATATTAAATATTGAATGGTACCTCAGGGCGCATGAACAATTCCTAATTCGTGTGTCAAGGGATTAATCATAGAGTGGTGTGTTTGGAACATTGTTCCCGCGATTATAAAAACGAATTTCTAGCGAATAAAATTGTTGACGAAACTGTGTCTCGTGTTTGAGTGTTTGCGAGAGGTATTTTCGGTTAGGTTTCGCCGAAGGGAGCCGAATCCGAATCTGACGAATGTCGGCCCCGCCGCTAGATGAGCCATTAGATAATCGACGATAATTAGCATTTCGAAGGTATCAGACACGTATTTCGTTTTAGCCGGCGCGGAACCCCTCCGCATCTCATTAGAAGGGTAGCCGGGCATTGTGCGCGTCGATACGTATACTGAGGAATACAAAATATTCATATTAAGACGCGTAAGTGGGCGCATTTGCATGCGCGCGTACGCGGTTCCGCGCCGCGTCTAATAAGCCTTTTGATGCAATTAACGGGGCCCCGGCCGGCGGAAGTCGGCCGAGCCACCACGGATCGTTCCGTTCCTCTTCTAACTATGAAATTCCCTGCGAAATTAATTGCCAGAGATTAAACGTTTCCCAGTGATTTAGAAACTCACCGCCGCCGCCGCCGCGCCGCTCCGCTCCGCGGCGCTACACCGAGCCGCGCGAGTTTATGTAACGACTTTTAATCGTTTCGTCTTAGAGAGCGATCCGATGTTCGACTTTTTTCTTGTCCCTCCCCTTCCCTCTATTTTTCGAAACGTACATCCATCTTACGGCTGTCGCCGGCGATTTCTACTTTCCAAATAATTTTATTTCATCAACGAACTGCTTCCCGTGAAGCTCGCGCTATTAATTGACGGCTGCAGAAACCGTGTAAACGAATTTTTTAGTAAAATTACAAATTTTTACTGGCGATTTTTTGGTGCAACAATAGTACAGTCTTATCTGATAGAGAAGTCTTATCAGTAAAACTACCGCAACCAACAATTCATTAACTCCTTGTACAATTTATTTTAGGGTTATTAAAAAATCCTCATCGTTCAGAGTTTCATAGAAAAAAAAAGAAAATCTATATGCCTATGTTTTCTCCAAAAAGTATGTCGGCTACCATAAAATATTATTTCCGTTTAAAGGAAATTAATGAAAGGAATTAGACTCGATATTGCAGAGCAAGGAGTTAGGCAATTACAAAATCGTTGGAGGAGGATTCAAAAATTCATGGACCTCAATCCGTGCGCTGGTTAAATTTTTCTAACGTCTTCAAAGTTCTTCGACCTATTAATTTTCGTGATGAATGCACCGAATCCGCAGTCTGACGTTAATTATCTATTCGACAGGATCACCAGGCGCAAAATCAACGACGATCGACTCTCGGTGGCTTCTGTCTCGTCCTACCACGTAATGTATTTCCCAAGAAGCGCGGCGATTCACGGAGTTAATGAACGACAGTTAGCGGACCGTTCCCGATCGATCGATCGTTCGCATCGTACTCGGCCGTCGAGCCCGCCGATTAATTATTACCGGACAATAATCGACCGCTTAGGAAAACGTTCGATTATTTAATAGACACTGGTGGACGGTCCGGGCTGCAGTAGTCCGCGCTCGTTTGCGAAAGAGCCGAGGTTCGGCCAGGGAGTTTTATTCGGTCGTTCGGATCGGTACTGGCTACTTAGCGGCCATTTCTAAACGGAGTGGGAAGCCTAGGTTGTACGGTGTTTTTGACGAAACGTAAACGGCAGAAGTGGCTGGCTTTATAGACTGGTCGAATGGCCAATAAACGGCGGTCGTTCGCCAGCCGCCGATCGGTTTATGATCCCTCTGGATCGCTGGCTTGGTTTCAGTCGCAGGTGTGGTCCCCCGATCAATAGGAGGCCTCGCCGCGACGATTCATGAACTATTACGACGCTCATATTTCGTTTCGAGCGTTGAAATTAGTATCCTAAATCCGTCTGAATGCTCATCATCGCCCGCTTAATCATTGGCGTTCTCGTGCCACCATTCTATCCCCTCCGCGCTCGGTGCCAACCATCATTCGGCCTCTCATTTCGGCGCAATTGGCACTAATTGCCTCTATTCGTTCATTCGGCGAAATTCCGATGTTTTATAGATTTTTGTGGCTCCAGTTCGACGAAGGTATCGTGCCGTTTTCGGATTCGAAAATCCGAGGACAATTAGGCAAGTTTAAAGTTGCATATGTTTTAGATTGCTGTGCTTGTGGGATTAATCTTGTTCGATCACTGATGGAACCATAAGTCCCATTCAGATCTTCTGAAACCCAACGTTTCACCGTGTTTGAATAATTCAAGGCAGTACTCTTTGCAACTTTAACTCGTCCACGTTGACAATGGTGACGGAAGATTGAGAGTATAATCCATGTTTGAGCATGTTTGACAATGTTTGAATACTTGAAGACGTCAAACTGGAACTAGTACTCAACTGTATTAAGACATAAATTGATTATGAATGAAGTTTGGGAATGTTTGAATATTTCAAGAAGTCAATCGGAACTATTATTCAACCGTATTGGGTCATAAACGGCTTTTGAGTGATGTTTGAGCATGCTTGAGGATGTTTGAATAATTGAAGATGCCAATTGGAACTAATACTCACCTATATCGAATCATAAATGGGTTTTGAATGTAGTTTGAGCACGTTTGACATTGTTCGAATGGTTCAAGACCATACTCATTGCAACTACCCGTTTCCATGGAATCATGAATGAGGCCTGCTTGAATGAAACAGCAGAGCGACTTACAAATTTCCTAGGCATTGAACTTGCCCCGATCAGACTTCCGGTTATGCACACATTGTAATTCTATCACTTAATCAACCGGTCGCCGGGAGTCAATCCCGGCGCGTAAGAAAGAAAAAGAGGTAAATGTAGTAATACCCGGTGTCTGGCATTTCCCGCGGATTATTAACGATTATTAATGCCCTCGCTATCTAGGCTTAAAGTGATAATTATCGGGGGAAAATTGCTGTCGGTACGAAAGCGGGAGAAGCCGATATCTCTCGCGGCGTTCCCGGTTGAATCGGACCGGTTTACCCGGGATTCGAGCTAATCACGCGCTCATCGGCGAGACAATAAATTTCATTATCGATTACATCGGCCGCAATTTACGCGTCACCTTAACGGCGTTTTAATGCGTGCAACTTTATCCAGCCGATAACTCACCGGCGACTAATTCCCTCGTTAACCGAAATTTATTCGTGCCTCTGAAACACGGCGTCGATTGCCCCGCGGAATTGCTAAAAACGACAAACGCCTCGTGTAATTGAGAATATCGCCGGCGCGGCGTAAAACATTAAATATCGCCGGAGTTATTACTCATAATTCTATCTGTCGCGTCGACGGAACGGATATATCGCTTTCTTATATTTCGTAATTGATCATTAGCTCGATATCTGAATCGATGCCGGCCAGGCGCTGTCGGTTCTCAACCTTTCCGTCACGGGCGTTGATCTTCGTCAGGTTCCACAACAATTTCTCATTCTGTTCTCTGCGATTGTATTTTGCTCATAAAAATAACAATATTGCATTCATTTGCCTGCTCTACTAAATATATCATTTTTCTTATTGTCATTTCCCAGTCTTGATCCTGAGCCTTGCCTAAATTTCCGTTAAAAATTATTTTATAATTAATCAGTAGTCGAGAATTTTTTAACGAATAAGCGACAGCAGTTTTGTTCGCAATCCAGCAAATTGTTTGGACGAGTATACCTACTTTTTCTGGGACGGTTATTTACAAGCAAATTATCGAGCTTCGTTTAGAGGTCATTGAAGGGTGCATTAACCACGAATCAGGCAGCCATTCAGGAGCATAATTCCAGGATCTAACTGCACGTTCCGGATGCCGGTCGAAGGAGCTCGTCGACAGGCTCCTGCACGGTAGAATCGATTCTCGATTCGCATACGGCCCCTATCAATTTTCTTTATCGTCGCCTAGAAGACAGCAGCGGGGCTGTCCCAGTTTCTGGAAGGCATCCGCGCAGTCCGCCCAACCATAATCGAGTTTCTACAGAACCGTGCACACACGGATGCGTTCGTAGACGAGTGTGGAGACACACGTCCGTGACACACGCGCGGCATGCGTGTCCCATGCGAGAGCGGCACGCCGCCGCCGCGCCGCGCCGCGCCGCTTCGTTCTCGCACCTGTTGACTTCTAACTCGGCCGGTTGATTAACGACTCACCTTCCTAAATCACGCGGCCTCGCGATTTCTTACCTCGTCACGTGACCGTCCAGGCGACACGCTTTTTCGTTTCTCGGCCCTGATGCCGCCGAGCATCAGGCCAACCGACCCTTCGCTAACAGTCAAACCCGGTTTTTAGATTCGAGCAGCTTAATCTTGGTTCTGATGCAGGATCATGTCCCTTGCGCATCATTTGTTCTATATTTTGTTGGCAATTGGTAGCTTTGCAAGTGAAAACATTGAATAGTTCATCTTGGCCCTGATGTGGAGTCATGCTTCTCAAGAATTTTATTCTACGTTTTGGTACAGTGCATTCTCGATATATGTCAACAACACGGGTCTTGCCAGCGTCGTGTATCGTCCACGGTTATGTTTACACTCCTCGGCGTTCGAGGTCACTCGAGCTTCGGGGACCTCTACCGGGTATACTCCTAGTGTAGTGGGGATAGTTCCGCGACGTTTATCACCCAGGCCTTGGCGACATATATAGAGAAATCACTGTATTGTGACGGTAATTGATAACGAGCCTAGTGGGCTACTGTTCAGCTAAGTTGCACTAGTCTGAATCAAAGGATTGGACACCTTACACTGTTTTATACCAAAACCCATCAGCGTCATAGATCACCCCCTCTATCAACGCAACACCAAAAACCACGAACAATCCCATCAACTTCCCCCCTCCCCGTAATGTTCATTAGTCAAATTACGATTCACATTCCTCGCCAGGTGTCCCCCGTCCCATTCTGTACGTTACACCACCGTATCTCGCTGTAACGTATCCCCTGTCTCCTCCTCTCGGTATGATGAAGTGTCCGGCCAGTAGCCAAGCAAGGACCCGAAATAATTCGAGAGTTAAAAATCGCCCGGCGAACGCAAGTTTTCCTTGGCAGGGCCGTGGCTGCGGAGGCCGGTGGAGCAGGAGAAACGGTTCGCTCGGATAATTAATTTCATCCTTAATGAGCCTGCGGGGACGTATGTTAATGCGGGGAGCGTCGGATATTTACATTTACGGTAGCCAGCACGAGCGCCGCTGCTTTCGGACACTCGTAACCAACACAATCCGGGGCTGCGGAGCCGTCGAAACGGAACAGATAACTCGTCCGGGTCGAAAACGAGGAAGAAGAGAGAGGTCGAGAGGAGGCAGCGAGCGCGAGCAAGTTAGGTGTCCCTTGTCCCTCCCGAAGAGGGATTTCCTGAAGGAACAGGGAGGAGGCACGAGGTGGAATTAGGACCACTAATCTTTCCTGGCTCGGCCGTGGAGAGAGCGACGAGAACCGGGCCAACAGCCGACAAATGCGTCTGCCGGCCCCACGTTTCCACCTCTTCCACCGCGCACCTTCGTTGACCCGGTCCTTTTGCTCCTCTCGCTGGAAGTTCCTTGTACCTTGTCACGGGAATTCGGTAGCACGGCCCGTCGACTCTGTTCTCGCGGCCCTTTCCGCCACTCTCTCCCCCTACTCCTCTCTCTCTCTCTCTCTCTCTCTCTCACTCTTTCTCTCTTTCTGTCTCCCGGCCCCGGGACGGAGTGATTAAAGACGCCGTTAGAAAGCGTTTAGAGGAGCCGTGTCGACTCGCCCGGATGAGTCGTTTGTCAGTTACCCAAAGCCTGGCCCGAGATCTGTCCCTGGCCGGTTCGGGACCCGGGTCAGGTGTCTTCGGGCCCTGCGCCCGCCACGGCCCGTGAAATCGGTACCCCTGATGAAGCTGCGAACCTGTCAGAACCGTGATTTACTACCTGCCGCCTTGCGCCACGTACCGACTACTTGCTCCTGATTAAGTTATCGGAACGAATTCGTCCCCTCCATCCTACGACACCTGCTCGATTCTGTAGTTTGATCGTTTAGGCGACGCACGGTGGCAGGTCGTAATCATGGCCGAAAGTAATACTCTTTATATCTACGGCATTATTTCGTATTTTGAATAATGTGCTACAACTAAAGCACATATTTTTGTCAACGAATTGCAAATCGCTTTATTTTATTGTGACATCAAGTAGTACTATGAATTTAATCGTTTGGTCGTTCACGTTCCTCATTTCCAAGCCTATCATTGTCCAATTACGCTGTTTTTGCCATCGACGAATATTCACCACATTTCGATAATCACATAATACTCTATCGTACTAATAAATTAAATTTAAAATTAGATTTCTGAGGAAAAACCGAAAACAGGACGTTGAAGATCCGCTTTGTTCCTTAAAACTAAATTGCTTAAAAGATTAACAAAAAATGTTTAAAAACCAAAACCGCTTCATGGAACTTGCATTCCAAAATTCGACATTTCATACGGAACAGCCTAAATCCAGTGTTGACAGAATCAGTGGTTCGGTGTACCCGTTCGAATGATACTAAAGGCAACTAATCTAAGAAGCTATCGGCAGCGCTAGTGTCGCAACTATAACAACCAGGGTAACCTGAATCTCTGAGTCATTGTCTGTTTCTCAACTGCACTAATCTACGCCAGGATCTGCCAGCACTGAATCCTTTTAATCGAACCTCTACTCGTGATCGACGCGATAACTACCTAACCAATGGTTAAGAATCCCTCAGAGTCACTGCAATTTATTAACACTGGTACAACCAAGCACTAAATGCAGCTGGCGTATGTTGCCTTATGATAACAACGAGATTGCATTTGTTTAGACTTCGTACCAGGTTTGTTTAAATATCTACTTCGACAGGGATGTTTATAAAAAAATTTTCTCACGGAAACATTTATAATATTAACATTTCCAAAAGAAGAAATAGGAGCGAGTCATTTTGACTCGTCAGGTAGTTCTAGTATTAAATAAAATCAATTGTTCCCACCCACATTATGAAAATGATTCGCCTCGCATTGGCTCGGTCGGTAACTCGTTTTGCTCTTCCGAATAATTCCCGGAGCTTCGGTAGAAATTTTATTTTTCTCATGAGTATCGACGAGAGAGAGTGTAATTTTATTTCGGTTTCGAGGGAATCAATACAGTGATTTCTCTGTACATGTCGCTAAGGCCTGCATGATAAACATCGCGGAGTTATCCCCACTACCCCGTGTACCCCGTGAGGGGCCGCGAAGCTCGAGAGTGTAAACATAACACGACTCAGGTATGTCTCCCGGACGATACGACGCTGGCGAGACCCGCGTTGTTGACATATATCGAGAATTCACTGTAATCCATTTAGTGGATTCTGTTCGAGAGTATCGTCGCGAGTCTGACTCGTTATAGTGCTCGTTATAGTTAAAAATCGCCGCAACTTCCTGCAGTTTTCGAAATAGCTCCGACATCCGAAATCGGGATCGGGGAATCCGGTGGCCGCGATAAGCGAGCCAAGGGGATCGGTTTAAAAAGGTGGCGCCAATCGATGAGTTATCGGTTGTCGCGTTGAACGCGCGCGTAAAGCAATCAGCGCGAGCGAAGAAATCACCGGGAGACTTAGAGGAGCAATTATCCTAATGGATGCAAAGTCACACCCTGCTGTCTGCGCCGGGCATGGTAATGAGTTGATATCGCCGCATACCAGGACCTTGTATCCTTCGAAGTCCTGTCCGAACCCGGCGTAGCACCAGCGCCCGATCCTCCGACTCCGTTTCGTCCCTTTTTACTCCCACCTGTATCTCGCTGCGCGCATCTCTGTCTCTCTCCCCGCCCCCGTCCCCCGTCCCCTGCGGAATTCACTCAGCCACGAAAATCACGTTCACACTTGAGCCCTGCGGACCTTGTTCACGAGATATCCCGGCGCGCACGAGTACGGCGAACAGATAACGGGGGAGGAAGAAGGGGGAGCCGATCGCCGATCGCGATTTTGCCGTTTCAATGGGAACGGTTCCCTCTTCTTGTCACGGGGCCCTTTCCCAGCTTCACGATCCCTCGCCCGTTCTCCTCGGTTACGAACCACTTGCTAAACCTCATTTGGCAATCCCTGCTGCAACGCTTTTCACTGCAACTTATTGTTTCCGGACCGCGGAAATTCTCCTCCATTGTTCTTCAAATTGCACGAAATTCGGATCGAACCCCGTGATCCTTTAGTTAAATTTTATTCTTTACCACAACCCGCAGGGTGTTTGGTAAATGGTGGGCAAAACTTTGGAAATAGATTCCTAGTTAGTTTCTGAGTTGTTACAATTTTTGTGCCACAATTCTCGTCGCATCGCCTTCAAGGCCCGTTTAAAGGCGTCAACAATGTTTTTAAAGTGATTACTGTATATATGTCGCCATAGACTGGATGGTAAACTTCGCGAAATTGTCCCCACTACCGCAGGGTGTACCCCGAGAGGGGCCGCCAAGCTCGAGAGGCCTTGGACGCCTAGAAGTGTAAACATAACACGGCAAGGTCCGTGTTGTTGACGTATACGGAAATTCACTGTAATCGCCGGTCTATGTTTACGTTGTCGAGGTGTATTAGGCTTGTTTACAATTTATGCTTTATTGGGGAGAGTGTTCGGAGCTCAATGCCACGACGAGAGCTTGTCTTGAGACAAGTGGGGGACACATTGAACATTTCCTCTAGGACGATGCGACAAAAACTTTAATAATTCGGAAACTAATCCTTTCCGGGCCTATGTCAATAGAACCTTTTCGTCGTCTAAAGTTTTGAACTCTCATTATTGAATTATTGTGGTATAGTACCGTCTTTGAAGATCAGAAGTGTGTCGAGCTGAATTTTTCCAGAACAATTGATCCTTCTGAATCCAGTGAAGTCACCAGATTTGAGCAATAACGGAAGATTTTGCGATCGATCGCGGAGGGATCGTCGTCTAAGAGTCTCAGCGAGGCGAGCACAGTTAATTACGAGGATCGAGCGTAAACGGGTTGAGAAACTCGTCGGGTGCTCGGTAAACAGCTTGAAATGGCTTCGCACTTGTCACTGACCACGGTTATCTTTCCTCTTCTAAGAAGGTGTCCGCCTTCGGTGACAGAGATACCGGCGAGCCGTGACCTCTCCTACCTGTGCCCCGTGCACACCTCCGTTGCATCGTTCTCTGCCACGCGATTACCTCCTCACGATTCGTTGAAATCTCGGGGCCGGGCTGCTGTTTATTCACACTCCTGCGCCGGCTATGATTGATTCTGTACCTGCGCGGCGAGCTGCACGGGGGCAAAGGATACCGGCAGAAATACTAATCGACCGGGAACGGGGCAATTGATAGGAGATCGAATCTACTCATCGTCCCTATCATTTTCACTCCTCTCGATGATTCGGTACGTTTGTATCCGTAATAAGATTAGCCTATGAGATCTGTTTACGAAGCTCCTGTTCTTGGTTGGACACTAGAATCCCTGCTGGATAGTTCGAGATCCTGTCATGCATTACAATAGCGTTCCTATGCTTTCCAAATTAAGGCGCCTGAAGATTGAATTATAGGGAATCTTTTTTGAATTTCAATTTTTTTTCTATTCAAGTGGCTGCAGATTTGATCGCAGTTTAATCCTTCATTTACTAAATTTCTTAAAAGTTTTTAAAAATTCGGCTTACTTTCTTAAATACTCAATTTAGGTCCAAGTAAACATCCTATAGCACAATTTTCATTAGAGGTCATCACCAAAGTCATTAATCACATGGAAAGTAATTTGGGACTTCGAAGTCTCAACCATGAAATAGTATATACTTTTCATAAAGTTCATAACATATCAAATTTTACATTATATATAATTGATAATAATAACTAAAAATTATGACCTACCAAAATGCAAATCGAATAAGTATTTTCCATCCATCTTGGACTAACATCATCTTATATACTTGCTCCTAGCAAGCTTCCGAAAAGAAATAAGCTTTTGCTGCCATACAACAATTGAAGAACGAACTTCATAGTAGTGGACTTCAAAAATTCGCAATGGGTTTCAAAGCGTTTAAATTAGTTTAAATTAATACAGTCAGTAAAGAAAGGGTTAATCTGAAACTTGTCCCGATTCAGGCACTCGAATCTCCCAGTAGATTTCCATTTTTAATCATTACATTTGTTGATCTGTAACTCAAAGCTTGTCCTAGGTAGACAGCGGATTTGATGTATATCTTATAAAAATGAGGAGGCTTAACTTAAAGCAGTAAAAACATTGGAAAAACTGAAAAACACTGTTATATTATTTTCCAAATATTAAGCATACTAAAAATTTAAAAAATTCGCTATCTAGACCTAGGATGTTCCTTCAAAATTTTAATTTTTAATAAAATTGAATCAATAGAGACCATTAAACTTCCACTTCCAATAAAGTCAAACCAGAAAAAATCCTCACCACAGCCTACGTCATAATACACCTCTCATCTGGTAAACCACTCGAAACTGAACCCAAACCCCTCTTCTTCTACTCACACCTCTCGCACATTCAATCACCGCACAGGACACAAAATCCTCCCGGAATAGTCGGTCCGCGATTGAACCTGTTGAAACTCCGAGCCGCTTTGCGCCAGCACAATCAACACCGAGAAGAAAGGAAACCGTACGCACCGCGAGTTGAAAGCCACCGGTTCCCGCAACACCTTCCTCGGCGCCTTCATCCGTAACCGGAAGTCTTCGGGCGGTTCGAAGAGGATCCCAGAGTGTCCGCGGCCGGAAGAGAAGAAGCTCTGTTCGAAAGAGCCTGCGGCGAACTGCGTCGACCGCGTGGCGTGTAACAGCTTTTGTACTTCAGCTCGGGAGTGCATTGATTGAAACGCAAGCCAGTAGCCGAGGGTGCAACCTAATCTGTACGGAAAACAAGGCGGGGCTTTGCGCCACCGTTGTAATCCCACCGGGAAGATTCGGTGTCGTTTTCCATCAGCTTGAAGAGGACTCTCTTCGGCTTCTTGCTAGATCTACAAACAGACCGTGTGATCTGGGCTCACGGATGATCACGCCCCTACCGATCATCGCTGACCCGGAAGTGACTTGGATGATGGAATTGACAATGTGTGACTTTGATCGTTCTACTGGCACCAAGAAGAAGTATGTATACCGACTCTTATTAGGCGAGCACAAACTATTATAGTTGAAACAGGTCCTCCAATTGCGAGTACCCAGAAGCAATATTTAGAAGGGAATTTAAGGAACAAGGCGAACACGAGGAGTCTAGATCAAGCTGGTGTTGAAGAGAACAGAGGCTCCTAGATGATCCTAAGAAGTCTATCAGAGGCTACCAGACGATCCTAAGAAAATCCTTGAAGTGTCCGTTTTCCATCAGTCCAACAAGAGGCCAACTCACTTCTGGAATTGACTGATTGGCGTCAATATGAGACTTCGTGCTACTAGTACCTAGAAGAAGTGTGTGAAGCGACTCTTTCTAGGTGAGCACAAAATATTATAGTTGAAACAGGTTCTACAATTACGAGTACCCAGAAGCAATCCATATTTAGAACGTAATTTAAGAAACAAGGCGAACATGAGGAGTCTAGATCAAGCTGGTGTTGAAGAGAACTCCAAACGATCCTAAGAAGATCCTTGAAGTGTCCGTGTTCCGTCAGTCGGACAAGAGGCGAGCTCCCTTCGGCTTCTTCCTAGATCTGCGTGTGATGTAGTCTCGCGGATCATGATCGGACCGGCAACAGGAAATAATGCGTCTAATGCGCTCAAAGAGCAGCAGGTCGTATCGAGGATCAAGAGACACTTCCACGATTTCGAAGCCCGACAGACCATCCCGCCGGATAGAGAACCATAATCGGGGCCGCAGCCGCGGTACGGCAGCCGATTAAGCGTCTTGAAATCCGACAAGAGAATAATCTCGCGGGGCCAGAGCCCCCGAGGGGCGAGAAGGTCGCCAGAAGCCGACATTTCTCGGTCTTCCTTCTCCGTGGCGCGGCGGGCGCGCATTTAAACCGTTCGCGTCGCGTCGGTTTCTGGGCTGGTCGGGCTGGTATCCGTAATCCGCGTATCCGCGAGGAAAATTCAGGATGCACCGCTCCGTAAGCCGTGCTGCACGTCACCGCCGCGCCTGGTTAACTATTGGATTATTCGAGGCGTACGAGTGGAAGAGCTGCGGTTAGCAGGTATCAGACTGAGTTTGTTGGATTCGGGATCAAAGTAATCTCGTTTGCCACCGAACCGATCAGCCTATCCCCGCTGGCCAGGGTCGCGGAGGCCACGCCCAATTTCACAAGTCACCCTCCGCTGATTTTTCGGGGACCCTAGATCGACTTGACTGATCTCTGATCCCATCAGCACCTTCACCACCTACTTTATATCAAACCCTTACTGAACGAAGATACACAGATCTCATTTAGAGTCATAGGTCCAACTTCCAGCTAGCTATCGGAAGCGACTTAACGAGGAGCCATGCTGATTAAAATCGTTTTGGACCCGAGAGCAGCTAGGCCTGGCTGCTTCCGAATCCCGTTTAGAATGTTTAACCGATTGTTTACGGAATGTTGGACACCCCTGATGCCAGCCGAGCCGCGTGATCTGATTAGCGGAGTCTCTAGGGTGGGTTCTGCCCTCGGCAGCCCGCAATCCGCTCGATTTTCGAGGCCGGATTAGCCTCATAAGACGACACCGACTGTTCGACAAGATCGGATCGAGGTCCGAACAGCATCGGGTGACGGTTTTAATCGGATAGGCAAGGCGATACCGATCATCGCTGACCACGAAGTGTTAAACGCGTCGCTCGTTAGAGGGACCTCTACCTTACTCCCGCCTCGCGGGACGGCCGGACAGCTTCGGGAATGATCGGTTAAGTGTCGCTCTGGCTCCCTTTTATCGCGTTACACGGACCGACTGGATAGAGTTTCTTCTCGAGTCGAATTGCCTTTGAGTGACTCGGACGGTGGAGTAAGCTGTTTGATTGGCGTAAATCTCGGGCATTGTGCGATTGTTTTACCCGCCCTTGGAAGAGACGGGTGTGCAAAGCGAGTCTTAGTGCTGGGTGAGCAAGAAACGCGACAGTTGAAACAGGTAAAGTCGTTTCTCTGTGTATGTCGCCAAGGCCTGGATAGTAAATGTCGCGGAATTATCCCCACTACCGCGGGGTATACCTCGTGGGGGGCCACGAAGCACGAGAGGCCTCGGACGCCAAGGAATGTAAACATAACTCGGATGTGTCTCCTTAACGATACATGACGGTGGCAAGACCCGTGTTGTTGACATATATCGAGAATTCACTGTACTGAAACAGGTAAGCAAGGAACAGACTATAGAACACGTTTCTGATCAGTCTCTTGCCTTCAGACTGAAGAACGCAGAAATTGTCTACAAACTTTTATCATAGACAACAGTCCCACATAGACAATCACACCTGTCCTCATCGGGGGAAGTTCAAAGACCTAGGCCAAAAGTGCCTAAAGGACATCGTCCTATGAAAACGCCAGTCGCGAGCCATCTAGCAACAGCAATAGGGCCATCAGGCTGAGAATGCGTCGCCGACAGCCGCCCACGAGGTCTCATTCGACCCGGTCACCGTTAAGCGACCGTTCGTCTGGACCGGCAATAAAAGGTCCGGCGACGAAGATCATCTCTCCCGTTCCGTGACGTTCCGGGCCGTGGGCTCGCGTGGTCCATTCTGTCCGGCGGAGCACGCACGATGACGTGACCACGTGACCGTTAAAAACCTGACCTAACCGACATCCCAGCCGGCACGCCATTATCCGCGCCGTCCATCGCTACTGAATGAGCCCCGATGTCCGGGGCATAAGCTCGCCGTATCGCGAAGGGGCCCCCGTAAATCCATCCGCCGAAAGGACATGCGATCCAAGGCGGCCCCCGTTGTCCTATCAACGCTTCCCGCTCGCGTATATCGGCTCAAGGTCTGTACACGCGTCTTTGCGTGCACGGTGTCTCGGAAGTGAAAATTCCCCCTTTCGAATCTCGAAGCGAAATCACCTGTTTGGAATCTTTATATATCTTCATATATCAGTCTCTGTATATGTCGCCAAGGCCTGGACGGTAAACGTCGCGGAATTATCCCCACTACGGGGTGTACCCCGTGAGGGGCTGTGAACCGAGGCCTCTGGAGCTTCGCTGTGATTTTCTACGTTCGACATGGATCGAAGAACAGTATCTCCTGGACGATGTATGTCACTGGTGGACCGTGTTGTGGACATATATCGAGAATTTACTGTTCTTTGCACCGATTGATTAGGATGGGCAGGAGAAGTGGAAAAATCAATCTGCGAATGCGACTACCATGATCTCAGAGATTTACCAAGAGCCTTTGCGAAGGATTGGACGTAGCTTCTTGTTGGACCAATCGATGCGTCCAGCCGCTCATTAATAAGTGACCGTAAGAGGAGGCACGTTATTGTGCCATCGATCCCCTTCGCTATAATCGCAAAAGGAGCCACGACGCTGAAGTTCCCCGGTGGCTCGGAAACTCGGCAAGTTTCGCGCAATTTCACCTGCCCTCTCTCTCCCTCTCTCTCTCTCTCTCTTCTCTCTCTCCCTGTATACACAGATTGGCAACACGATACGGGTAAAGTAATCCCGTGGAGGAGTAATCGCTGCGTTCCTGACGTATCGATCAACCACCGGATATCCACGGCACGTCCTGCTAGGCTCGCGCGAGCGAGCGCGCGCGCGTTCGTGCAACGACGACTCGAAGAAAAAGGGATACACACAGAGCCCTTCTCCTCCTCCTCTTCGCCGTGTTGACTAGAAGGAGGAGAAGCGGACCGGAGCGGAGCCGCGAAGAGTTGCGTGCCTCCGGACGCGATGGATTTACGGCAGGCTTCAATATTAGGTCGACACTTGGATATTAGTTCATTCGGGAGTTGCGTGCGCCTGGTAATCGCTGCGCGCCGCTGTCATTTTATCGAATCGGATCGACGATAATGCCCGCCGATCCCGAGCCCCGCCGCCCAATCGACTCGCCTACTCGACGAGTTGAAATCTTTATTCCGCTCGAGCATGCTGTCCGTCGAACCCGATCCAAACAAACGCGCATCGCTTACGTGGCCGAAGCATGTCCCGCACATCGCCGAAATCTCGACGTTGGACTACATATTGTGGACAATCGCTTTTTCTCGACTTTTTAACGCTGAAATTCAGGTGAGATTTTTTGTTGGATACAGGGTTAGTTCATCGGCGAAGGTGTTGGCTGTTTCGCTGTATTTGTTTAGGACATTTTTAGAATTAATTTTTGCGTGAGAAAAGAGAATGCTCTTACTCTGGTATTGTCTCGTTTCTGATTTCAGCCTGTAGGAGACAGTGTCTTCGTCGATAGATTTCAGGTACTACTGGTAGAGAATTGATCCTAAGAATACAGAAAGTTGTGTCCTCGATGATTTTTGGTCAGTTTGGACTGTCTTGTCCAAGACAGAACTTGCTGATGAATTTTTAAAAATTGCTAAAATTTGACAATCTTCGTCTAACCTACCAACGATTCCTGTCTTCTAGTACACACTAAGTCCCAGAAATCTCCTGCGGCAGAGTTTCCTTTAAAATATCCGACGTCGAAAGACAACCGGCCCCGGGGAGACAGATCAACCGGGCAGATGTTGCTACCCCGGCCGCGAATCGATTTCGATCTTTCGCTCTCGATCCCATAAATATCTGGCCGAGCCAGTCAGCCGGATAATTACGTATCGGGGCGTAGAATGGGCGGGGAAACGCACAGCGCGTTCTATCGGGCACCGGTATTATGCTTATACGTAGTCGCGGCACGCTTGACCTTTTTGACACGCGGATGATATAATAATAATTGTTGCGCGCGGCGGCGGCGGCGACTGGGGCCTCGGCCACGAATCTCGCGGTGCTTCATTGGTAGAAAAGGCGACGCGTCGTGCGCCTCTTTCTCGAAGGAAGAGAGCCGAGAGAAGTTGTTGTTGGAGCCGGGGGACCCAGGGCGAGGGGCCCCGGTGTGCGCGCAGAACGGGGCCCCGTTTAATTTCCTCGCTTCGTTTCATGCTTCTCCTGAACGAGCTTTTTCGTTCGGCCGCCGTTTAATTAATATCCGAAGGCTGTTCCCTCTCCGCTCGCTCCTTTGGCACCGCGGCTTTAAACGCTCCCCGGGACGGGAGACAGTGACCATTAACATTTTCCCCGAGAGACTTAACCTTTTTTTACCGGGCCTCGTTCGGTTCTTGTCGCCTAACGAGACTCTGTCCTGGACGCTGCCTTCCGGAGAATGGCCGCTGCCACTGTCCAAACGGCTCGGTTCTTGAACATTTGCTCTTGCTATTTAATTCTAGCTGACACATTCGACCGACCTCTCCTAAAATTTCGGGGCCATTTTACTCCACTATTGCGGCAGCTAGAAATATTTTTTTTTAGTCTAAATTAGTCAATTGGGCGACCAAATAATCAGTTTAAACAACTTTATGTATCCTCTGGGACGGGAGAATATTCTCGGAGATCGAATTTTCTCCAAACGGCTTCAGATTTTCAAAGGCAAGTTGAAGTTCGAGGTACAAAATTCATTATCAAGTAACTAACAATAATTCTTAACAGATCGTTTCTTCGAATGGGATAGACGAGTCCGGCGCGGTGCCCGCAAAACTCTCGCGGCGCATGATGTGTTGAAAAATCGCCGAGCATTTTTTCACCGGTGTCTCTGTCAGCGGGACAAAGTGCGGCTAATTACTCCTTGAGCGGAGTGCTCCGTCGAACTAATTACTTCATCAAATCACAAAGGAACGCGTGCAGCGCCGTGTCGGCGATTAACCGGCCCGTATACATACGCATTCTATTTGCACGCGAATAATTGATCGCGCTCGCGCTCGCGCGCGCCCGCACGGCCACCGTGCGATTGAAAAAGAACAGCCCGACAGAGAGAGCTTCTTGCAAGCACGAAAATCTTTAACGCAAACGAGGCTAAATGGGATCTCTGCCGAGTACAGGCGGAGAGAAAAAAAACCGTCCGGACGCGGTAGCGGTTCCTTCGTAGGGTACACAAGTGGTGTGCCGATTTTTAATGGGGTTCAACCCGGGGCTAACCGACGGCGTAATTAAAACGGAGAAAATGATCCGGGACGAATCGGGATTATCGATCGCCGCCGATACGTTTTACCGCCGACCGGGGCACCGGCGACGTCGATCTATCAATTCGTCGACGAACACCTTGGCACCGAAACCGACCGGAATTATACGTTACTGACGAATCGATCATGGCTACCAATCACGTTGTGGACAATTTCAGTCTTCTACTAGGTTTAGGGGAACCTCGCATTGGTCTAGACTTCGTGACGTTGGTTCCTTTGAACATTCACTGTCGATCACTTGTTAAAAGAAAAAGGAAAATATGGTTACTGTCTCTTGCAATTGATGCCAACAATTTTTGTTTTCCATAAAGATCCGCAGCCTCAACGATTGAGTCCTTCAGATGTGGTGCCGAACTAGAGAAATATTGACTTTCACCACTTTTGCACTAAACGGTACAATTATCGCTTCTTCTGAGTCACCTGAGACGCCATAAAGTCGCGAGTACTCTCGGAGATTACCGTATTACCTCTTTAACACAATCTCTATCTTTTTAACACTTCATGTGCCACCGATAAATGTTTCCCATAAGTACTATAAATGAATTTTGACGATACCGTATTGAATCTGCAAAGCGCGAGGAGGTTAAGAGAGTACTTTCATTATTAAATATCTTAACCTCCCAATTCTTGTTTCATCAAATTCATTACTTTTGCTTCGTTGAGCTTTCGAGGATGCTAAGATGGTACTGAAATAGGTTAAGTGACGCCATTTTGACGAGATCAAGCTTAGACGTTGAACCTATGTCTAACCAAGTGACAGAGAGAATGAGTAAATATTCTTTGTTTATGCCAGTGGTTACAATTTGGACTTTTAATATTTCGGGGGACATCACGAGAGGACACAGTCGTCCCCAAAAGAGTTAATTTCGCAAGACATCAATCTATCAACCTGCAAACAAAATGAGGAGGAAAAACAAAAAGAATACAAACGATATCAACATTACAGAAATAATTGCAGTCGAACACATATAATATTTGAACAATGTCCAAGCAGCTGTTAGTTAGAACATTGCAAGTAAACCGGCGGACGGGTCACACAGTTCAGACCTTGAAGGTTAGGAACGCCCGAGAAACGGACTTCCAGGGCGGCCAAGAATTTTTCGAAGTAACGTGCGAATAATTTAAAATGCTCTGGGAACCGGTGGGCGTCAGAATCCAAATTTCCGGGTAGCAAAGCAAGATGGCGGTGGGATCGGGGAGGCGGCAATGGTCGCGCGCAGGAGGAACGTTTTCGAGCCAACGAGGAATCAGAGCCGAGGTAGCCGGTATTCAGATAATATGCTAATTCCTTGACAGGTAAGTAAAGCACGTAGCAGATTAGCCCCCATACTAACCTCACAATTCAGTCGAATCGGTAATGGTTATGGCCGTTAATGGCTACGTATTTCAAGTCGAGCGACGATCGTTTTACTATAGGCATAAACCGGTGGCCGTCTCTTTCTTTGTTACTCGGGGCACGATAGGTGATGCCCCCGTCGGCCAAGATACTTCATCCTACTAATTCGGTATGCGGTTACGTCTGTTATCAGCTCTCTACCGAAATCTCGTTTCGCCGGGAGAGGCCGGTAAGAGCATCCCTTCAGCGTTTCGCATGGCTTTCTGCACACAGGGTCAAGATCACATTCACACACACACAGAGAGAGAGAGAGAAAAAGAGTTAACATAGCGTTCACAGTGGAGCTCTTCAAGAACTCTCTCTCTCTCTCTCTCTCTCTTTCTCTCTTCGTGACGTTAGGACCGGCCTTTTTTGGCCCCGCGGACGTGAGAACGAGGCATTATCTCGGCAGGAGAGCCGCAAAGCGGTCGTTCCGGGTCACAAAGAGTGCGATTTTTCACCGGGGCCCAGAAATCCAGGGGCCAGTTCCCCGGACTCGCCGGCAAGAACAGAGCGAGCCGAACGTCGACGGTATAGTTCGCGCCGTTTGCGGCCGGCTAACAGCTTCATAGAAGGAAGCTTCGGGGCTCCGGTTATCGGCCGAAACGACCGGGTCAGCACGGACTTACGCGAAACCGAGGGAATAAGAGATAATCGGTGAACGAGCGGCAATTAGCCACGAAACCAGAGAGAGAGAGAGAGAGAGAGAGAGAGAGAGAGAGAGAGAGAGAAGAGAGCCGGCCGAGAGACGCTCTGCTTCTTGCTTGTTGCTTCTTGCCCGGGCTCGGGTTTTGCTGTGTTTACCTTTCCGGCTGTCGACGACCCGATTCGAGACGCGGATTCGATACCCGCCAGTTGCGAACGGCTCGGCCGATTTCGTGGCTTCTTGGAAACGGATTACGGTAATTGTTCCGAAGACGCTTTGCCAGATTCCCTCCGACTGTTGGCAGCCTGTTTTTCTGGGCCCCGGAGCATGCCTCGTTGCAGAAATTGATTTCCGGATGAAGAGGAATTCATTTCTCGGCTTCACCTGACACTATGGGGGTTCCCAGAGCTTGCTCCCTCGCGTATTCCCCGTTAACCCTTTTATACCAGAATTTTTTTAAACAATTGTAGTCCCGTATGTAGCTTTGCCAACCTATCTAGATCAGCTAATTGATGAGTGTATCCTAAATCAGTAAAACGAGATATTGTTGGTCTCAAGGGGCAGAGATAGTTTACGCCTAAATTATCGTTCAGTTGTCGCAGATCAATTTTGTTTTTCTAAGCAGAACAAGATTACGGATTGTAGTTATTGTTCCATTATGTTTACGAGTAAGATGACCGTGCACCGTATCGAGCCTCCCCCTTTCGCCGCCAGAGGGACAACTTCTAGCAACCATTTCCATAAGCAAGAACCTGGACCAGATTATGTACACCTACACGAGGATCAAGCCTGTGTGAAGCAGTCCCGATAAGACACTCGATGACAAATACCGGGGAAACAGTCTTATCGTCCACTATTTGTCAAAGAGACACCTACCCACTGACGGTGGAATAAATTTCAAATGTGTACACTTCTATTAAGATAAACCTTTGTTATTGAGGACTGTAAATTATGCGATGCGGATCAGTTGGGACACAAAGAGGGAAAGAAAAAACACTTTTAAAAACACCACGTTTATCCTCTTTTACTGACAATCGCTAATGGACAGACATTCTTTAAGTTTAGTAATTTAATTACTATTAAATTACTGAAAAAGGAAGCGGAATTTTTATTTTGCATAAAAATTCGCAGTTCTGCATAAAATTCTGAAAGCAACTGTACCGATATTTTCGTTGAATTAAATATACTAGAATTGAAAGTACGCGAGAACGTATCCCCGACGATTTATGCCAAAAATAATGTATCGGGGTGGGGCGGCTCGGAGATTCGTCAACGGCTCTCGCCGAATCTGATGTCGGACAACGGTAACACACCGGCGGCGGTAAAAACGCAACCGGAAACGCTGCTAATTGACGGTAAAAGGATAACTTTCCCCCGGGGCGAGAACTTTTTCTCAAATTAATAATAGAAGCGTTTCGCGTCCATTCCTCGGACGCGAAAGCAGTAAAACAGAGCAAAAAGGAGTACGGTGCGCCCGGTGTGGAAGGAAGATCGAAGGCGAAAGGAAGCTAATGCCGGGCCGAGCAATCAGCGCTACGCGTAATGCGTATCATTGGCCGGTCCTCGTAAACACGAGCGCAAAAACAATTATTAAGGGAAGATTGAAGAGAACGGCAGTCAAGAGGGTGCAGAGGGCAGGTCCTTCGAGGCGAACGAGGATCCTTAGCGCGAATCCCACGGTTGTACCTGCCGGTCTCGAGCTGACCGGCTGCCGCGCCGTTGCGAGCCGTTCGAGAGATCCAGCGAGCCCGATCGCCAACGAGGAATCCGTTCAGAGCCGTCTCGCGGACCGTAAATTAGAAGGAGTATCGTCGAGCGACGTGTTAATGACGTCCCGTGACACTTGGGTCATTTCTATCTCATATACAATTACGCCCCGCTTATTCCAATCTTCCGATGCCGAAGCCGATTCTGTGCTCTCGACGCTCCCGGCGATCGGTACCGCCGCGACCGTTCTGTTTATAATTAATAATGTGTAATTAGCAGGGGTATAAATTTAATCCAGCTTCCAGCAAACTGCTCGCCGGACCGTCGAAGATCAATTTAACTTTCTCATAACGATCTCGCACGATCGAGACTCTCATTATTCAGGATTCTGTAATTACTCTGTCCGCCGTTGTTGCATTCCTCCCGTCCAGATAGTCCTCTGTTTGATATACGATGGGGGTTCGGCAAGAACTCGTGGACTGCAAGAAAAGGTAGCATAATCTCGCAGAAAACGGACGCGAGCGCAAAATCTATCCGAGTTCTGCCCGCGCGATCGCGCGCGCGCGTAATCAGCGTCGAAAGAACTCCCGCCAATTGGAACAGGACACGGCGAGCCACGGCGCGGTGCGGTGCGGCGCGGCCGCATATTTATAAAATGCAAATTCTAATTGCGGTAACAGCGACGCGAAATTAATGATTGCATTTAAAACGCTTTATCAGCGGCCGGCACATTTTAACTCACGTAATAAGCGGCCCGCGGCAGCCGGCGCGGCGCTCGCGTGTGTGCTCAGTCGAACGAAAAGCGCGGTCGCATAAATTTTTATTTAAAAAAGAGGGAAAACGAGGGAAACGAGTGTCGCGCCGGAGGTATCGAAACTTGAGACCCATTCCGCTCCGGTTCGCCGGCTAAGAAAATCCGTCGACGGTGACACGTTATCGCGTCGTCGACGCCGATTTCCAACTAGGACGATCTGATACGCGCTCTCGGAGAACAGAGTGTCAGCGCCGCCGGGTCTCGCCGTACAAAATGGCGCTCGACAGGCGGCTGCGGGGGATCGCGAAAATCCCCCGTTATTTCGCTTGTTGGCTCGCGAAAAACTCGGCTAACAGTTGCGAGCACCTTCCGACAGGGTTGGCGTGATATTCTGCGGCGAAAAAGACCGAGTTTTCGTGCTGTCGACCCGCGAGATCCGTCTTTTCCCTTCCCTCTCGGCTCTCATTGGCCCGCGCTCCTTATCGGAAGATTCGCAAACATTTTGGCAGAGTTTCCTAACAGCTGCTCCAATGGGCCTGCGAAACACTTGTTAACACTTCGAGCGCCAGGTCTACTATTTCTGGGAGACGGAATTATTCGCTCAGATTTATAAACAAACTTCGACCTTATTGTATTCGGCGTGCGCTGGAATCTGCAGAATGAAGCTTCAGAGAACACCTTCAGTATCACTCATTTTTTCTCAACTTCTATTTCCATGAATTGCTTTTAATTCATGACATCTTTTAAGCTAACAGTCTAAAGACGACTTACTCCTTTCATTCATTCCATCGGTTGTGCAAATACAGTCAAATCTGTTTTTGTGCGGTAAATAGGGACAGCGTAAAAGTAACCGCACAAAAAAAAATATTCGGAAACTTCATAAGTAGCTATAACACATAATTTTTTGCAACATATTAAAGAAAATTTTTTATGCGTTGGAGAGGGACCGCATAAAAAAGCGTCACTTAGAAAATATGTCAAAGATTTAGGAAACAGCAAGAAAGTACTTTCCAAATAAAAGAAATAATTAAATTACACGTGGAAACATTTTTAAAAAATTTAATTTCTCGTTTTATACGTGGAGAAATTTAAAAAATGCACAGAATTCAATACTTCTTGTGATGAGAACATTACAAGGGTGTTATAATTGCACAAAATAAAATTCGCATAGAAAAGCGCCGCCAAAGACAGGTCGAACCAATAGTCCGTGCCCTAGCGAAAGGTTACAACGAGGCATAGAAACAGCGTAATCACAGTTAGATTTTTTTCTATCGCATATGCAAAAATTCTCTAGACCTTCGAGACAATTGTTACTGACTGAGTCTATCATGTTGGCGCGCGCGCTTAACTATTCGCGTGTGCTTAGTTTTCGTATTATTCATGTCCGAGCAGCTAATCGCTCGAACTCTGACAAAACATTACCGGATCTAGAAAAGTCATAGTCGCAGTCCGGTTCGTTGTATCGCCTATGCAAAATTTTTCTAACTTGCACTCTAACGAAACGTTAAATGCAAACATAGTATCACCGTTCAATTCGTTCTGTCTCTCGGGCAAAAATTTTCTAAACTTCGCGACCGCTTGTTAATACCTGAGAATGTCGTGTTAGCTCTTAAGTGTGTGCGTACACTCTCAATGTTATTTCCGCGAAAACAGTCAATTGCTTGTACGAAAGGTTGGAAAAACCTGGAAACATCATAGTCGCAGTTCGATTCATTCTAGCCGTCAGTTTCCTAGGGCTTCGAAACCCTTCTCGGCGATCTACACACTATCGTGTATGCTACTTGCTCGTTCGTGTACCACGATATTGTATGCATTATCCTTCGGCAAACACTCGTTCATTTGCACATTAACGAAACGCTCCGAGTCCTGGAAACGTCATAGTCAAAGTTTACCTTATTCTACAGCCAATACCAGCTCTTTCTACGCCTTTGAAGCAGCTCCTAACGATCGAGACTATCGTTTTGCAACTTATCTATTCATGTATACAAATATTTGTCTGCAAACAACTAATTATCTATATACAGAACGAAAGGTCGCGAGATCTAGAACGTTATAGTAACGGTCTGCGTGTCTGGCAAGTGCACAAATTTTTACGTATTTTCCAGTAAACAAACATTTTACATAAGCTTTTAACTTTTCAATGCATGCATCGAGTCCATGGAGATTTATAAATCAAACTGTTTGAATTTTCTGTAAATTGTCTCAAATTTTTGTATATGTCTCAAATGTCTAACCGATAAAAGTCCCAGAGTTATCCCCACTGCCGCGGGGTATACCCCGTGAGGGGCCGTGAACCGATGATCGAAGAATAGTATCCCCTGGATGATATATGTCCCTGAAGAGACCTGTGTTTTGTACATACATTGAGTAAATTTTCTGGAACCAAATCGGAGTCGTAAAGCCGTCGATTGTTATTGCGAGTAAATTTTAGAAAATTTGAGAAAGTTGTTTATTATTATTACACCATAACATGTTCACCCGGAAATCTCGATTTTTCGAGAAACGTCACTAAACGTCGAGCGAGAATCCATTAGAGGTTCATAAATTCCTGGTTTCAGAGGTTTTGTTGCACACCGCGGCCGGTATCTTTAACAGATATCGAGGCGCCTGCCATTGTAAAAAGCCCCTAAAAGAGGAAAAGGGGAAGAGAGAGAGAGAGAGAATCCGGGGGGAGAGAGGAGGGAAGAAGGGTGCAGAGGCATCGTTTACTATTAATCTGCCAATTTATTTCGCCGGGGACGTTTTAACTCGAAACTGGAAACAAGCAGGTGCCTCGTTACATCTCGCTCCTCCGCCCCGCGCGTCGGCTCCGCAGGCCTAATTACTCGGGATCCCGTTCGTTAAACAGCGATAAACATCTCGACGATTAATAAGGAATACTGTTTATACTGGCTACCGGTCGAGGGAACCGCAACGCCCAAACGCCGATTCCCTCAAAAAATGCGGCCGAAGGTGAGACATAAAACGGACGGAGAAGGATCCTACGGGACCCAGAAACCGACGTTAATTGCGACCGCACGCCGCTCGTAAATTAATTTTCCGTTCGTTAATAGCGTTATTATAGTATTCGCGGCGGACGCGGACTCGTTCGTTAGGTCGCTCGCCTTAATTCGCCGGGACAGCCGAAGTCGATGGAAATGATCAATGGGGCCATCGAGTGACGTCGACAAAAACACGCGGTTTTTCGAAAAAGAAATCCGTACGGGAACGAACCTCCCAGGCGACTCGCAAAAAAGTAAATTAACTTTTTAGCGACTTCCTCCCGCGAAGTGATACTCGAGTCAATATTTCAGACACAGTTCCGTCCTCGAACAATCCTTTTCTTCAGCATCGTTCGCTCTTTGTGTCCACTTCAGGCTGTTTTTACCGTTTTCGCGTAAAAATAGTCAACCTAACCTACAATTTATTGTTTGCAAACGATAGAATCTAATCGTATTAATCTATTTGAATCTTTACCTGAAGATTTAGCATTAGCGTAAACTGCATTTATAGCAAAAATGCGTAGGTGCCATTTAAAGTAGAGTGAACATTTAAAAAATTGAAGAATATGGTAGACTCCTGCACGACACGACCAAAAAATTGTTTACAGACTATATGTGCATGTACCTTCTCAGGCAGTAAGTGTACAGTCTTTTTGAACAATCTTTTTTACATTTACTCTGCATTTACTGTCACATGAAATATACAGGATTTTAAATAATTTTCTTGATCGCGATATAGTTGAGTCTACAGTGTTCATATACAATTAGTTGCAGCTTATTAAACTTATAATTTTTTTTAATAGATGTACCAATTTTTATTCACAATAAGGACCCGCTGTCTATTACCAAAGAATCTAGAGAGCTGATTGTTTGTCTTATTACAAAAATTTGTCATCCAGAAACAAATTAAAGTACGATAAGATACCCACGTGTTGGTCTACATTTGATTTTTTTGTGATTATTCGGACCAACGAGTATGAAGAATTTCTGTGGAATTTTTAGAGTGTCGCTGCCATAACAGCAATCCATTTTTCGAGTGTTTCTACTCGTGCTATCTCCAGCGGGTTTCGAGACACGTGCAGCACACTCCCAACCTCGAGGTGATGTAATTTACGACGTGACCCTTGACAAGTGATTTGCAGACGTCTCGTATAGTAGAGGGGCCATGAATGACTCTACAGTAATAGCGTTCTACTATTTGCGCTCCTCCGGGCATATCTTCATTTTCTTTTCCAGCGATGCACCGTGAGAAAAACGCGCGCGCGGCTGTTTGTTTGTTTGTTTTTCCGCGATCCACTTTGATACGTTTCAAGCAGTCAGTCTTCTTTCTGTTGGAAATTATTTCGTAAATAGAACAAAATTAATCTGTTATTTCTTTAGAAGGAAGGATCGTGTGAATTGGCTTTTGATATACATTGTATCTGCAGATAATAACATTGTATGTTGACCGGGCATGGGACCCTCGATCTTCTGATGTTTATATTGGACTGTTGCTCTTCTGTTTTTCGGTTTCTTGTTTCATTCGCGACGCTTCTCTCAAACCGTAAAGACGTGTCCGACGACGTGCTATTAGAAAATCTATTGAAATATAATAAGTGTAAAAGTTATTTGTGGAAATCGAAACGATGAATTGCAGAGGATACATTCATTTTCAGTTTAATGGAAACTTGATACATCAATATGATAGTAAGTATGCAATGTCGTTTTTTACATACATACATATATATATATATATATATATTTATTATACCAATTCATGAAGAAAATTAGCTTTTGTTTTCAATATGGAAATATTCAAGAAAATCATTTGATGTCAGTATAAATATTTTGATGAAGAAAATCATTTTGTGTCTAAGATATAGAAAAAAGTATTCAATTTTAGCTTAATTGAACGATTAGATAAAGAAAATTCACTTTTGATTCCGAGGTATTGTAATTATTTTAAAAAATCCTTCTGTTTCAGCTCAGTTAAACGATTGGACAAATCAATTGTTGTTTCTGAAGTGAACTGAACCTGTTAATCGAAGGTTGATTTAACAGTTCGATCAGGAAAAGCATACTTCGTTCCCACAGATATAGAAAATATCGTTTGAAAAAACACCACCCAGAAATGCGCTTTAAATATAAGCTAACGAAATACGACAAAGAAATCGTCGCAAAGGAAGGCCAAGAGAAATTCTGGTGGTTCCAAAAATAAAAGGAACAGCCTCTTGTAGCAATAATAAATGTTAAAACAGCGTCCGGTCCTCGATAGTATAGTGGTTAGTATCCTCAGTATCCCTCGAACCTTCGTTGGGGTAGAACGTACCAAGAGAGCTGTCAACGACCCAGATAGTCAAAGGGGCCCCTTAGCAGAAGTGCGGATACAGTGCCGAGAACGTGAAAGTTGATCGCAAAGAACAACACAGTGCTGGCGCAAGGACAAAGTGAGGTGTGCACAAACTTTAATAAAAAAGTGAAATTGTTGTAAAATATTAAAAAAGTGATCGAGGATTAAAAATTGAGAGTGCGAACGCCGACCAAAGAGGGACGGACGCCCCCGCAAAATCAAGTTTCATCCAACCGGAACAAGATGCAAAAAGAAATTTACGCAAGAGACAACAGATTTGGGAAAACTGAAAAAAAAAACAACAACGACCAACACATAGGCCCCAAAGGAGCAACCCAAAATAAACAAGGCAAACAACAGCATCATGGACACCAAAAACCAAGAAAAACTTATAACATTACAATACAAAGATTAAGATAGCAACGATAGGACAATAGAAAGATTAAGCAAGCAACTCGAAGAAGAGCGACTGAAAAATAACAAGAGAGATGAAGGCATCTCCTACTTCGACACGAACCGTTTCGCAGCCCTGAAGGTGAATCCTACCCCCCATTAAGCAAAACGGTCGCCAAAAAAAGCGGAAGGTCATCGCAGGTCAGAAAAAGCCCAGATCGAGCGACGACACCCCAAAGGCAACGAAGAAGACGGACATGGCTCAACCCTCCAACCCCCCTGGAAAACCACAGGTACCCGCCGGACAAAAAACAACACTCAGTGAGCCGAAGACCGACAGCGAAGACCGACAGCGCCAAGCCACCCCCCATCACAATCACAGACCATGCCGCTAAATCCATCATTACCACCATAAAAAATGCAGGTATAACGGATAATTTTACAATCAAAAATATTGGCAGCAATAAACACATATTACAAACGTACAATATAATAGAATACAAAAAGATATGTATTACATTAAAAAACAACAATTTCAAATTTTTCAGATATACCCCTAAAAATGAAAAATGTAAAGTAGTCTTACTAAAAAATTTAGACGGCGACTTTGATCCGGAAGAAATTCTATCAAACATAAGAAATCAGAGGACAGAAGGATTCAATTTCCTAAGCATAACGCAATTTAAAACTCGCAACTCAATCAAAAACAACAGAAGCCTGCCAATATTTTTAGTCAAACTATCACCGGATAGCAATCTAGACAAATTAGGCATAATCTAGATTAAGATACGCAATTGTTCCACCGAAACCAAAGTACCCAAAAAGACAACCTAGTTATAGCAATAATAAAATTAAGAGAGCATCTCACTCCTCGATAGTATAGTGGTTAGTATCCCCGCCTGTCACGCGGGAGACCGGGGTTCGATTCCCCGTCGGGGAGAATATTATTTTTAATATTATTTTTTTAATGTTAACCTTTATTATTTACAATAATATACGTTGTAGTAATAGACATATATGTTTTAGCAGTAAGTGCAATATTTATATGACCGCCCAGACTGTGCGTATTCGATAGGCGAATCTTTAGTCTTAAGTTTCTAGTTCATAAGCCAGCCTCCTTTTGTACGTTTAAGGAAATTCTTGTTCTGTTTCGTTGTTATGTTTGTTTGTATATATTTATATGTAATTGTTATTTTAATACTATAAACGTATTATTTAATACGAATAAACGTATGTAAGATTACATATGTAAATGCACCTCTTATATAGTATTTTAGATATAAGAAGTCCAACTGTTAGCTTCTATTAGATTTCATAATAACATTTCATAATAAATTTTAGATCCCCCGTTAAGTATTTTTAGTTAGATTATATTATAAGCATGGTCATAGATATTGCCTATTAATCATTATCAAGACCAACCCATAATACCAAAGATTGTACAGTTTTTCCCATCCCGTGCCTTTCTGCACATATATATACGTATCCCTAATTAAGTTAAGCCATACTTAGTCTAAGTGTTAATAGTTGCAATAAGTGCAGTTGTACATATTTATGTTGTTTGTATATATTTATGTAATTGTTATTTTCTTTTTGACTGAATAAACGTATCTTTAAAAAAAAGTGGTCAGTATCCCCGCCTGTCACGCGGGAGACCGGGGTTCGATTCCCCGTCGGGGAGGATTCATTTTTGTAGTTGACATAAATTTTTTTATTGATAGCCCGATAGCGATCGGTAGAAATGAATGTACGGGCGACTGTGACACGAGTGGATGTGTTTTAGATATGGAAATCACTGGACGGAGTGGCGTGTAAAGTATACGCGGTACGTGCATAAAGATCCGCAGTCCAGTTACAACATAATGCACCACGTAAGCGGACAAGAAAAATGAAACGCGCGGAAATATGTGTCTAGCACGGATCTAACACTGGTGCACCGCTTGGGTCAAGTCACTCTCGAACCTCGCTCTTTCACGGCTCATTCGCGACTGCCCTTTCCCAAAGCCACATTGTCACCCGTGGCTCACCAACACATGGCAGCAGCGCGCTTGAAACTAAACAGACGCCCACGGTCCCTTCGGAGTCCTTGAAAACTGTTTACGATTCTATCGGCGACGAACAGACGATACCTTCGACCTCGTTCTTCACTTCTTGGGTAGGCCGTTTAGCAAACGCTGCAACGAGTTTTCCTAAAATTACGATCTCTTGTTCCTCAGTCGCCCGCAATAATATTCCGACGGTCTTAAAAAGGCCATGACTTTTTCAATATTGCACCATAAAACTCCGATTTTTTTTTAGAAGTTAGGACAATTAGTTTACTACATGCAGCGGCGGACCGTTAATTTTGGGGCCCTGGGGCTAACACTGCTTGGGAACCTACCCCAATTTTTTTCATATTTCAAAATAGAACATGATGACAATTTAATAAAGCGTTCTCACCATGAAGACTGTCGCTGGAATAAATACTGGTATCTTAAAATAAATTCGTACAACATTCACCTTATATTTAGCGTGCTCTATGACGTCAGAGAACAGTGAACTGACTAGATCGCTCGGCGTTCGAGAAGCTAACGAAACAAAGCCGGAATGAATCAAACGACGATATTAAATCTCGGCTGCGGTATCTTGGCGGGCTAGGTGTTCCACTAATTGCCCAAACAAACAGAGAAATTCCGATGCGGCACTAATAGTCCCGAGACAAATCGGCAAGCGTCACGGAACGGTTCCCCGCGACTCGCTTCGTGGCTCGTCACGAAAAATCCTGCGGGCCAAAAAAGCATCGTCTCGGTTTCACGTGTCGTTAATGGCGACGCGGTGAAAAACGAGGCCGGATTTTTCACAGACCGGACGAATTTCGGTGGCAAAAACGCAGACGTTTTACGGTTAATAAATTCGCCAGACGGCGCCCGATTTCCATATCTCCGGCGAAATATGTCTGTTTCGCGGGAAACGGGCACGTGACGGAGACTGGAGGATTGAAAAACAGAAAAAGGGACACATAATTGGGGGTATTAGCTTTTGCCCCGTGACAAACCAGCGGACCATTAGAATTCTTCCCGATCCGTTGAATCGAAGACCTCGGGATTCTCGGGTGAATCAAGATGGCTGCCGGGAGACTCCCGTTTCTTAGAAAATTGTATACATTTGAGAATTTTATGTTTTGTTGGAATTTATTTCATAAATGTAGAACAAAATTAATCTATTATTTCTTTGGAAGGTAGGATCGATTGAACCGGCTTTTACGCTGTATATGCATACGTTGTATTTACAGTTAATATATATTGTATGTTGTCCCCGGCATGGGACCCTCGATCTTCAGTTGTTTCGATCTTTTTTGTTTCATTCGTAACGTTTCTTTCGCTGGATAAAGACGTGTTTCACAACGTGCTTCCAGAGTTACTATTCAAATATAAATTCTATTTTATGTTTGATAATATAGTGTGGTCTTTTATACCCATATTCCTACATGTTTAATAATTGTAACATGATGGAGATGATATTTCTTTGAGAATTTTGCACGTAGGTATTAATTTTTCCATTGACTGCATCGAATCGAAGACCTCAGGATTCGCAAGTGCATCAAGATGGCCTATTTTAGAAACTTTTTCAGAATCTTGTGTATAATAATTCTAGCACGATGTCGACGATATTATTCTGGGAATATTGTGTGTTAATTTTTGAATTGTTGCATCGAACCGAGGGCTCCAGGATTCGTGTGTGAGAATCAAGATGGGTGACTTCGGTTTTCTAGAAAATTATAATTCATCTTGTAAGCATTACTATCTTAGATGTTAATTACGATAGTTTCGCGAGCCTTTGCGTATAATAGTCGCGGCACCGTGACGTCGAAAGAACCCGTCCCTGACGAACAGGTTAACGTAAATCCTCCGATTAACTCTATCTTAATTTGGTATTTCAATTCCGCGTTGGATCTACACCGATTCCTCAGCTGCTCGCGGTGTAATCCTCTTATCTCTCAAGCATAAATATTAATACAAACTTCTCCGCTGCAAGACAGATAAATTACGAGTGCGCGCGCAGGTAAAACGAGTCACGGGCTTACCGTTTTCTTGACTAGCTTACTCGCATGACTGTGAATCAAATCGCAACATTGTGCAGGCTCTCTCTCTCTCTCTTTCTCTCGCTCGCTTGTACTTCACGCCACCATTCATTATTTATCAAGTACGCACAAAGGAGCAACGAACAACATCGTTACTCGCAAACTACCTAGAACGGACAAGGCTTTACCTTGATCAATTTTAACGCGCGAAATTGAAATTAAAAGTTACAGTTAAGGCGTACAGTTAAACATTAGAATTACTGTTTCCACGTTTCTGAAAAAAAAACCCGGCTGTTACCCGAAAGATCGCAGTAACTGGAGTAAAGTAAATTGCGATAACTGGACCGAGGATCTGTATGCAAAAATCAATAGCGAAAGACAGACCTTAAATAAAAAATTGGAAAGTGTGTAACAATATTCTTGAATTATTCCAATGTCTACACAGTTTGCTGATATTTATTCCCTGTCTTAATAATTTTGAAAGCTCCATCGAAAACATTTTTGTAATTTCGATAATTGCAAAGGCAGGAAACAACGGTGGATGCTGAACCATGAATAAAAGTAAAAATAAAAATAAAATGAAATTGAAAAAAAAAGAGGCACAGACCACAATTTTCGTGGACGTCATCCATTTGCCAGGGTACCGTGCCTCCTATTAATCACTCGATATCAGACCCATGAGTGTATCTCTTTGTCCGATCATCGGTGTCATCAACAAGTTAATTGCCCGCACGTCGTGCCTTTAAGGAACGCACGCGGCGGTCAACGGTATTCAGGTAACACGTCGTCGCGTCACATAAGTTCGCTCGTCTTTTATTCGTCGTTATGCCAATTGCGTGAAAATTCGACTAACAGTGTTGCGCGCAGCACGTGCGTCTCTCTCTCTCTCTCTCTCTCTCTCTCATTCTCTCCGCAGAAAGGTATGCGGCAGGTGGCCGGTCGCGATAGTTTGCATATTCATCGGTTTCTGAGCTTATCGGGCCCATATTATCACAGCGTGCTTAATTGACTTCAGATTCCCTCATTAGCGCTAATGGGTTAATTCCAAAACTATTCCCCGGTCGCAAGGCGCTAAGGAACCGCGAGCGGATCGCGCGCGCGCGTCGCGAGGACCGTTTACCCGCTCCGAATCGTGACTCATTGGACAGAGATAAGCTCGGATCAATTAAGTTCAATTACAAGGATCTACGGTGAGGATCGATAGGGATCGCGCAACGGCGGAAAGAAAACCGTAAAGAATTTGGAAGAAAGGCGACCATTATTAGACACAATGATCAAAAGACAACTATCATCAATCAAAAATGAAAAATCTCACCCAAAGAACGAAAGATGCGATCAGACTAAAAAAAAATGGATAAATGAATGCTACATTGTTCGGTACTAATTAGATCAAAGCTCATTTTTTCATTGTAATGTCTAGAACCCAGGTTTAGCTAAATTGTGAGTACTTAATGCCACATTTAACTCTGTTTCAGGATCGATAAATCGTCTGGTTGGATTAACTATGGCGGGGGTCGACTCTCAATCGGCCGTAAAGGGAAATATATAAAAAGGAAACATGTGGCAATAAACGCGTCGCATGTTACGTGACAATGCGTCACGAGAGAACTGCAAACATACGTAACCGTGTGTTCCAGTGATACAACCGCGTATACAATAATTGTGTGCGGTATAAAGAGCACAGAATCGTGTAACGACGTGCGCAATGCAGCATATCGATTTAATGAAAAGCGGGTGTGTATCGAACGCATAAAGCATAAGTGTCGTTCGACCATCGGATGTGCGTCGGAAAAAGAAACTCAAAATATAACTCGTCCAGTTCGTTCCACCAAAAATACGAACTGGAAACCGAAACATCCAAGAATCCTTGCAATGGCGTCCTCGGGTCTCCGGTGACCCCAACAACTGTACCATTTTTATTTAATTTTCGCTTCTATATTGCACAATTGCAAATACGGTGATTTTTAAACACTAATTCTTCGAATGTTTTTAATTTACGATTATTCAGATTTACGAGGAATTATTTAACAGATTTATTTATTAGTGTGTGCAAGTGCGACGCTTTATAAAATATTCAATTCTAGACTGCAGATTTTATGCACAACTGTAAAAGAATAATAAACTTCAAATTCGATTCAAACGTTAAAAATTGTTAAAGTCAATGCGAAATAAGGGAGAATATTTCCGAAGAATTTAGCATACATTTTTAGCGTATCGAACTTTTCCTGTCAGGGAAATCGAGTTCAATAATCTCGACCGAAACAACACAGTCACAGGGGCAGTCAACTTTTCCTCCCGAGCGATTCCCCCGCAAAATGGTGGGCACATCGTAGAAACGCGACCATGAATTTTTCACCGGTTCAGGGTATAGGAGGCTTGTGTTTCTCCACAAAACGACGGAGCACGGAGTGTCGGAGGGCCCGTGATTATCGACGGCAAGTTGACAAGCCGATTCCCACGAACGATCACATTGTCAGGGGAGAAAAATCCAAAAGGCTGGAAAGTTCCCCCGCCGACGACCATAGGCACGATTAGAGCGACAGACTTTCGCCGTCCCACGCGGCGCTGGACTTCGTAATCGAGGATGTAATTTAAACTACTTACGGCCAGACCGAACAATTTGCCGGTAAGTCGGACGTTCTGGTCGCTCGTTGGAAAACCATCGAGCATTTAATCAAACTCTTGCCCTCCCCCCACCCCCGTCTTTTAATACTTTATCAGACCGCTAAGTGCTGCTACGAGTCGTCGCATTCGAAAAATCTCTGTTGTTCACGCGCTTCGTTTGAGCGGAGCGTCGAAGTGTTGCAAATAAAAATTATTTCTTGTTAGAGAGGAGTCCAAGATTCGGGGGGTCTTTAGCAATTACTCCAAAAGTTCTGCCATGAATTTTAAATTCGAAATGCTTTTGAGAATCAATGGAATTATGGGGAATAATTTATTGGTACAGTGAACTTAAAAGTCCCTAACAAGTAACAGCTAGGGACTAGCTTATATTAGGGGTACCCATAAGTAATCAATTATTTGCAAAGAATTGATTTTGCCGTTAGTTCTGTACCGATCGTTGAAGAGGAAACACGTATTCTTTTACAGTTTTCGGTAAAGCAGCCTGTGTTTAAAATATTCTAAAATGTATAATTTTTCTTTCAACCCTGTAATAAAATCACCGGATACTGCTCCCTGTGACTACCATCTTTTCAGATCTCTGGAGTATTATTTAAGAAATAAAACATTCACTTCCATAGAAGATGTAAGGAGGCACCTTGGGTCACATTTTGCTTCACGAACTCTGGATTTTTTTATAGATCCCCCTCATAAGAGGTAAGATTGAAAATTTGCTGGAAAGATGGCGGACTGTCCTTGATAATGATGGAGATAATAAACACAGAAATAAAAACCTGAATTTACCACAAAGTTTGTTTTAGATTTCATAATAATTACTTATGGGTCCCCCTAATACATAAAAGTCCCTAGCAAGTCCCCAGCCGCGAATCATTAATGAATTTGAAGTCCAACCAATTTGACATTCCAAGCAATTTGAAGGAAAAGCGGGAGTTAAGCGTGTCGGAACTGATTCGAAGCAAAGTGCGGTCACGCTGAAGCAACAGCGGACGATTTTACGGACGCACCTGACAGACCGACGAGCGATGAACCTTACCATGAAATCGCTGGCTCGAATCGCGTACTATGAACGGGGATTAAAAATGGTCGATCCCCGCGGATAAAAAGGAGGCATTCGAAGTGAACGAGCTGACCTCGATAGCTACGAAACGGATGAAAATGATAAAATGGTGAAGCATGCGATAGAAAAGGGTGAAGCCGGTATATACTATATGGTGGTGGGGGGTGGCGGAGTGGGGTGGGGAGGGGAGGGGGACTTCGCTAGAAAGGAGAGGAAAGGCCGACGGTAACTTAACTCGACGCCCCGACATCCGATCCTCCCTATAAAAATGCACACGCCACTCACGTCTATGTAAACAAACGGACATCGAATGGTCGAGTGACTCTCTTTTTCCGGTTAGCTACACCTATTAGCTGGTATGTAGATCGTATAGCAGTCATTGCAGTTCCTGCAAACCAGCCCAACGGCCAGGTAAAGGTACTCCTCCGATTCGCGAAACGCGACTCTTTCGCGCTGGAATTCGACTCGAGTCCCCGATCGGACGTTCGGTGAACCTGAACAACTTATGCGTTCCACACGTAGACGCGACCGTAGGCCATGTCCCGGCACGCTCGCCATATTAGGTGTTACGTTTATTTACGCCGGCACTCGTTCGCTAAACTGTCCCTTCACTCAACAATTTTACTGAAGTTTCTTTACCGAATCAATCACGGTCGCATTCTCCTCGCGAGCCGACTCGCCACAGTGAACGGTACTCGGTTTATGTCAACGTCGCGGCTCTTGCCAGCGACATATATCGTCCAGGAGACATATCCCGAGTCGTGTTATGTTTACAATCCTCGAGGCCCCTCGAGCTTCGTGGAGTACACCCCGTGGTAGACATATATTATTTATTTTTAATGTTTGTGACTGTACTGTTTCTGTTAGTGGACAGAATATCATGTTACAGAACAATTTTTATTCTTATATTGTATCAGTCCTTGAAACTGGAGAACGTTTTCTAAAATAGACCCCAAGCGCTTCCAAGCTTTGTACCGAATAGATCTACAATATGGCCTTGCTTAAAATTAATTATTGATTATTACACGACCGATTTGACGTATTCACGATGAAATCGAGTAGATAAGAATCGAAACAGTGCGAATATTAAAGTAATACTAACAAAATTGACGTATTATTATTCCAACATATTCAAATGATCGATGAAAGGAATTTAGCTCCCGTATCTTGCACCGATCTACAGTGCTTGTTAATGTGTATAAACATCTGTAATCTACTGTAATCAGAAAAGCGCGTACCCCTATCCTCTAACATTGCACCGTCTGATAAAATGATATTCAAGTCAATATTACAGATCTCCGATCGATTATGGATACAATTACAGGCCTCTTCGGCTACAACCGATGTAAGAAGAATGTACCAAGATAAAAGAAGCGTTTGATCCTTCTTAGCGTCTCTTAAACATCGTTTGCGCCGGACAATTATGCAAATCCAAAACACGTCGTTATAGACGTAAAAACACGTCTTAATAGTGATTGGTCAAGTAGTAATGGGGGAGCTGATGCGCAGGCGAATACCAGGCGAGCGATACGGGTAGTAAAAAGGGCGTAATGAGATAGGAGATCGTGTCCAGGTCCCGAAATAACAATCGAGTCTCCGTACGGATAAGTTCTTTCTCGCGGAGAAGCGGATGGAAAGTGTGCGGCTCGACGAAAAAAAAAAAGCAGAAAGCCTTCTGGAAAAATGTCTAAAATGGCGACACCGGATCGGTCGCGTAACTGGCGCGTACGCCGCCGCTCGACTATCATGTTGCAACCGCATCTACCGATTATTCTTAAAGGCAGCCGATTTTTCAGACGCCCGACGACTACCGTACACGGCAGAAAGGATCGAAATGAGCCCGGAGCCAATGAGTTCCTCCCTCCCCCCGTCTGGTTCCCTCGCGTTTTCCAAAAGACACGGAAATTCTCGAAACGCGATCCCTGGTTGAAGAATCGCGTACGAAACTTTCCATTTGGTGCGCAAATTAATAGCCCTTCTCCGTGAATTTATTGTTTACAGTGAATTCTCGATACATGTCAACAACACGGGTCTAGTATTGTCCAGGAGACATACCCGAGTTATGTTTACACTCCTCGGCGTCCGAGGCCTCCCGTGCTTCCGGGCCCCTCGCGGGGTACACCCTTGCGATAGTGGGGATAATTCCGCGACGATTATCAACCAGGCCTTGGCGACATATATAGAGAAATCACTGTATTTGCTAACAAAAGTCGATTCTAGTCTCCAGAATAATCCCCATCGCTTTAAATGCAGTTACTCCTTCGTACAAGCGGGTCAATGAACCTTCGGTACGGTGGTTGGAAGAGTTGAATTCAAAATGAGGATACAACTGATTAACGGTGACAGCCACGAATTCATTTGTACGCCTAATAGGGTCCGAACACGAGCATTAATTTTTTCGATCCCTCGAATTTATTCGCACATTTGTCTAAAGGAAAAATTCTCGGTGCTTCGAGAGACCCTCTTCCTCGAAGGGATTACTGGTATCTGATGTCTAGCGAGCGTCTCGAACATAATCACCGTGTCCCATTGCATAAGAAATTTGCTCATTGCTCGATTACGCGTCGAATAGCCGCGGACCTCGTTAATCAATTACCGCATCGGGCCGGTCCGATTAATTCGCTCTCATTAGCGATAAGGGCGCCGGGCTCGGCTCGCGCGCCGTTCCGAATGTATTCTCGGGCTATTTGCTTAAACAAAATATATCGGCGCCCGAATTCTCCGTGCTGCGTCTGTAATTTTATTAAATAAATCAAGTCGAATGGCGACGGCGCGGCTGCCGGAAATGGGCTCGCTTCTCGCTTCGTCCCACCTGCCGCCGTTGGCACGCCTGAAATTATGCTAATTAATACCGATCGGTGCACCAGCAGCGACCAGCGACAACAACAACCAGGAGACAGAGAAGCGAACAGAAAATCGAGAAAAACCGGGAGACCGACGGAATTTATACGAACGTTACGACGCGTAATATTGTCCTGTGGGGCACTCTTTAAGATTACACGAGCCGCCGAAAACATCAAGTAGGCGTCCACACTTAGAGGAACGCCGAAATTATGGTTGCGCGTCAGATCGTGGTTCCCACTGGGGCTCCGCGCCGGATCCTCTTTCTTTTCTCGGCGCCCCTGTCGCTTCAAGGTCAGTTGACGAGGCCTCAAGGACGCCGGTTCTTTTCCTTCGAAAGAGGACCCTTCGTTTTCCTAATTGAAACGTGTTTCGAGCGATCTTTCTTGGGCCTGCCCCGTATCTCGACATTTTCCTGAATGGACTATGAAAACCAGTTTGCTTTGCTATCGTCTGGCTAGCTCGTCAATTATCTTAAAACGATCTAATTAGGCTTAATGTTACTGATCTGCTGCTAACTTCATGGTTATCACCAGAACGACCGCCGCGCCATCTATCCTAACCTATTCAGCGTTAAGTCTCCCTTAATCTTCAATTTGCTGTTACTTCGAGAGCCTTGTTTCCCTTAAAAGGAAGATTAATAGTTTCTTCAATAGCAGAACCACAAATTAGCTCGTAAGGTTCATCTCGCTCATTTGAAATTATTTTCACTACGGCAGGCTTCAGTGGGTAGCACACTGTCCCCCATAAGTATCTCTCCTATCATCAAACCACCTATGCTACCTACCCAAACCTATTTATCCCGAAATACCCATTAATTTTCCTTTACTCCATAACCTTAATTCCGTAAAAGGAAGATTCGTAGTTTCTCCAATTGCAAAACTATAAATCACAAACCCGTTGATCCCCATCCCTCCCATTCGAAATTTATTCTAGCCGGGCGCCGATAGACAGCCCTTCCTATCCTCAAGCTTCATAGCAACGCGCCTGGCGCATTAAATCTCCTCCGAACCCCAATTTACCATTACACCGAGATCCTTCTCAATTAGCCGAGGCACCTTCCCGAGGTGAACAGGAATCTCTCCCACGAAGCTTCTCTCTGCCGGCATTCAATCCACCGTGCTCGCGACACACCTACGGTAATGCTGTAATAATCGGTATCGGGGCGGCCGGTGCTTGGCCTGCCGGTTAAAATAAACGCCGTTAACACCCCTGGCCACGGACGGTATGTATACCGATAGCAGAAAATCACTCTTCCACGTCGGTTCCGTGGCTTCACCTGTTAGCCTGTACTTGGCTACTGAGTTCGCGCTACGTGCACGATCCGACTCTCCGCTGGCTAGCATCTTGATACATCGGCACACCGGTGATCGCGAGCGTGTTATTACCCCGCCTAGTGGCTAGCTCCGAAGATTACACGTCTACAGCGGGGGCCCGGGCCCGTCCAGGTATGCCTCGAATTTGTAACAGCGATTGCGCCCCGCGAATTTGCATATCACCAGGAGACAAGTCTGTCCAAGACGGAGAACCAACCTTTTTTGCCGCGGAGGATGCTGTTATCCGGTTTTGCGGACCACCGTTCGTCGTTCAATAAAAGAAACATTGTTCCAGAAGGATGTCTAATTGCAGGAGTACTCGTGCTTCTTGTGCCACAGGCACTAACACGCGGCCTACCTTTCGTAGTAGTGCAAGACCTTGCTTATCGTGGAACGACTTGCGCGCCATCTAGCCTAACCTTTTTAGCATCGAGTCTCCCTAATCTTCACTTTACTGTGACGTCAAGAGCCTTTTGAAATGAGTCAGGCGTAATGAAGTAGGACGTTTTAATCTGAAACCTTGGAATTAAAGTGAAGATAAGTAAACATAAGCAAATTGCATGTGACTGAAGCAGATATCGGGAGTAGCTCAATAATGTCCCAATATTCCATCAGCGTTAGTTACATAAGAAGAACTGATTAACATATTGAACCACTCTTTTGCGTTAGATCCTTGCAGAAGCGGGCAACTAAAATTTTCGACCTTTAACTAAAGGCTTATAATACTGATTAAAGTCCCGCTTGGGATCCAAAATGGAGCATAACCAAGGCATTTCGAGCGAGCGTCCAGCGTCGTCCGCGACCAAAATGGCCGTGGTTCTGCGCATAAACGCTGCGTCCAATTTTTAAACGTCATACCCGGAGGAGACGTACAATTTTACAGGACACTCCTCTGGGCCATTAGGCAACGGCTTATCATCGATCCCCCAAGGTCCTAATTTTTAGCAACGGCTAACCGCCGCTCGAAATGACGGGGCTGGATAGTTCGATTGTTATTCGGTGTTTAGTGCGCGGCGCGTAATTACGAAACCGCATCGGCCGCGGCGCGCATTCAAGTACGTGCAAATCGGCCTTTAAGCAGCCAATATCAAATTGGTCGGGCGTCGTGTAACCGCCGCCGGAATTTGCATAGAAATGATACCTTGATCAACCGTGTCCATATTTATTCGAAAATTCCGAGCCGCGACAGAGTATTGGTACACATTTACCGCAGTACGTCTGCCCGGGACCCAGAAACCGGCAATTTCACGCCAATCTGCAGCGCGTCGCTTTTCATTAATTAATTCCTGCCGTGCGGGGTTTCGCCCACCCCATCGGCCGGGCGACTCTTCCTTGTAAAATGCGTTTAATACACTGTCATTTCGATTTTTAACATTTAATTCCGTGGGACTGGACCGCGTGTCACGCACGACCAGCGCCCGCTCGTCTCGGTCGCCTGGTCTCCGATGAAATTTGGCAAAGCGATCATTATTCCGTCGCCTCTCGATCTGGATGCTCTTCTTTGTGCTGCAAGGCGAGCTGCAATGCGCGTCAGAAAATTTCTTTCAAGGTGAGAAACCACCATCGACGCTCTACAATTTATTTTTCGGGAGAACAACACTGGAAGGGCACTTGATTATTCAATTCGACGTTTTCAAGGGCACTTGATCCCAATTATTCAATTCGACGTTTCAGCCCAGAAAAATGTAATTAGTGGCACAGAGTAACCCGGAGCGAGCGTAAGAAAATTTCTGTTGCGATTTCCAACGTCAACATGAGCTTCGCATGGAAAACGAGACTAAAAGGGCGTTTAATACCAAAGACCGGTCGAAATTACTACGTTTTGGGTATCGAACGTGCTTAATCTCTCGGGCATAATAGTTCCAGCGGTTCTATAGGTGGTAGCAATCGATCGGTTTGCCATAAACCACCGGTTCTGATGCACCGGGCTGAAAACGCTCGCAATAATTTCGCAGCGGCCGCGATCCGGCAATTCACCGCGCGGCTCCCTCTCTCTCTTTCTTTTTCTTGTAGATCCATCGATCCGAATGAAAAGTCGGATACGCAGGGCAGCGTACAACGGGCGAAGATGATGAAGCCAGAAAGGTATCATCGGCTACCCTGTGTTTACACGGAGCGAGGTGGTCCGCCCAGCGAGCATTAGCTCTATCTTTGCGCCGCCCAATTTCGCGTTCCCCCGAATGCAAATTTCTAGCGAAACGAGCGGATAGCAGAAATCACCGGGGATGCGTCGACGACGATGACGGAGTCGCTGACAGTGCCCCCGTATCGCTACCAGCGATTCTCGTCCACGAGGTCGAGGATCCTTGCGAAAAGGAATTGTAATCTTGCAAAAAGATTTGTCATGCGCTTTGCGTTCATTTGCTGCTTCAGGAAACAATTACCGTGTTTAAATTGAATTTGCCACGAGACATTATTGATGCAGATTTTGTGGAACAAAATCTGGCTGGTATGCATCGTTTTATAAAAATTACAAGACTGAATCTATTTAGATTCCTGTAACAGAAATTTATGGAATAAATATGTGAAACCGGTCATTTGACTGTACGAATATACCGCAAATTGCTATTGCACAGTAGGTCCAGTTTATGGAACGCGCCACAGTCTCTTCTCGACATATGTCGCAAATACCTAGCTGATACAAGTCGCAGAACTATCCCCGCTACTGCGAGGTGTACCCCGTGAGGGGTCTCCGAGAAGTGTAAACATAATACGGGTCTGGTACGACGTGGATCAAAGAGTAATAGGATTTCCTGGACGATATATGTCGCCGGCGAGACCCGTGCTGTTGGACATATATCGAGAATCCACGGTAAACACAGTGACGCAGCCGTAGAGCACAAAACGAACCACAAACGGAACAAGATCGTCCAGATGAAGAAATCAACATGTTCGCAAAATTGAGTTTGCAGATTGGCCTTTTAACCATAGCGAAAACGAGGCCACACCTATCCATCGAGAAAGGATGTGCCGAGCAGCGAACAAGCGCGAGGTACAATGCAGGAATCGGATGAAGTACCACGAAGGAAGACCGAGCAACGAATACCCGAACTAATGATACCGTCGACAAACTAATTACACGAAACAGCGGAACACCGGCCCTCTCTCGTCGCGCACTTTCGATAATTATTCCATGTGCACCGTGGAGTTGCATCCTCGATGCTCAACGAAGTGCAAGGTTTTAAGCGTACGGTATAGCCGGTAGGTTCGGATTTTTCGAAAAACGGGCGGTTCTAGCCGGCGCCGAACGGTACACCTGTATTCCGCGGCCGGTTCTTGTCCGCCTTCACTGCCTGCCAAACTTCCCCCCTGACAGCTTGAAGGAAATCATTCCGTTCGAAAAGCCGGTAATCACGCTAGTCGAACTTTCAAAATTGGCCGGACGCGTACGCAGCTCCTCCGACAACGATCCGCCGCGGTGCACGCCCGTGGAGAAATGCTGCTTTTTGCCGAAGGTCGATAATTAGCCCCGTTCCTCGGCAATTTAGTCATTTATTCGTCACACAGAAAGATCAAGAGAGAAAGAGAGCAAGAGAGAGAGAGAGAGAGAGAGAGAGAGAACGAGAGAGGCTAGCCGGCTGAAGACGATGGCACATGACATCGACCGGTGGTGCTTGGGGTCCTCTTGTAGCAGGTACTTCCGGTGCCGGGAGGCGGCCACCTCATTGTCATTACGTCACCAGAGGCTGTCATTTGCTTTTTCAGGCATCCGTTTTTCTCGCCGCACGGATAGAAGGCTCGACGATCGTAATTACACCGGGCCCGCTTCAACGGCGAGGCGTCTTCCACGAAGATTAGTTATACGTGTATGCGTGTACCCAACCGATGCACCGAGATGCAGAACGAAGAAGATCTCGTTCTTTGTGATCGCCCTCTGGCTCGCTTATCGGACCCGCCTACCTTTGTCCTAGCACCAGGAACAAGGCACACTAAGTTCCATCGTTCGCACAACCAAGGTTACCAGCTGCGAATCCCGGAAAATCAATCTGGCAGCGGTTGATCTCGAAATAACGTCTCGAAACGACGACAAAATGGACTCTCGGGTACCAGACTCGATCGTAACGTCTCCCAGAGTTGCAAGTGTTGAGCCATTCAGTCCTGCTGCAGCGCACACGATGCAGTTTAGTTGAGAAAATTTATTGACGCACGTCCGGGCAGCAGAAGTAAGACGCACTTGGTCTACCGATAGCATTATCGAGGTTCTCACCCGCGAATCGTGGTGAAGGCCCATTTCAGCAACAATTACGAATGACGTCGGGAAATGGAGTTTCGGAATGACAAACTTGATTATGACGTTTCCGAGACGTTCTACGATTATTAACTCGTTTAGGTTACCGTGCTATATACGGTGCAGTTCATTAAAAAAAATTTACCGACGTACTCGCTCAACTTTTGAATATGCATGAGCCCGCTATAGCGTATACGGGGTTCCCAGCGACCCCTACGTGAATTTATTATTTCTGTATTTTTCCTGTTGATTTTCGAACGTCCGTAAATATATTTACAACGCACGATTCCATGAAATTTCTGACGGAATTATTATGGTTCCAGATCTAAATGGGTCGAAGCTATTCATCACACACACAAACGCGCGCGCGCGCGCGTGCGCACACGTAGACAATTACACGTTTTCTTAGACATATTTCTGCCCATTTGTTATTTTCTCCTTCTCCGTCATTCTTGCGCATGTTTCAGGCGAAGAAAGAATGATGTACAGACGAATTAAATGATGAACCTTCTAATTAAGTGTTTAGTAGCTCTAGAGTTTACCTACCGACTCTAGTCTAACCTAAACTGAGTAGAGTCACCGTACCCTCAAACTTGAGTGTTTCGCTATCTGATGCATTTTGAAGTGAGTTCTTTAAAAAAAATTCATGTAGTACTTTCGTGCCACCTAAATTCTCACAATGATTTTGGCAAATAATTTGTTGAAATATTTTGTTCGTACAAACTGGCACACGGAATGACTTTCCTCTACGATTTTTGGATTAATGTAACAAATTGAATAACGAACCTACCAATTAAGTGTTTATTAACTTCGCCAACCCCGGGGTCTAGCTATTAATTCTAGCCCAAATTGGTTAGCGTCGAATCTAGACGGAACTACTCTAACTTGAACCAGAATATTCTGGTGTTTTTTAGGACTGTCAAAGAACGGTTGCATTGCGACCTTGCGGTAGCAGCAGAAGAAAAAACAGCTTCACTTTCCTTCGTCGCGCAGTGCACACTGTTTTCCTCGACGCTACTGTGTTGCAGGACGCGCCAGCCGTGAAAACTGCAACTTTCTGTTCGCGCACACCCGGTCGGTGTACGTACGAGGAACGATCAGCAGCAACTCCTTAATACAAGAGGCGTGCATTTGATTAAGGAATAGTTTTCCACGGTCACGTTGGCTGCGTGCGCACAACTGGATGATGGTCGTTTGAAAACCACTCGAACGCGTGCATTACAATTATTAATGACCAGTTTCGTGAAACCAGCGGTTTCACACCCGATGGAAGCGACTACCTGAAGAACGTTTACAGAGATGCTAAACTGCGTTTCGCTCGACCGGATTTTTATCTATTTGCGACCAAACTGGCATGGTGCGTTTTAAAAGAGCAGTAAAATTAGAACACCATATCGATGAGGTAGTTTGATTCTTATTCTGCATAAAAATTCGAAGTCCGGTTATTACTGTTTCAGTAAAATTTTTATCAAAAAAAGATATTTTTCTTGATGTCGCTTTTACGTTTCCCATCGCAACACCAACGGAAAGATACCCCAAGGTACGAGAGCGACGGTGGAGCATGAAGACCTTTGCGTTGGCGATCGATGATAGATCAAACAGTTTAACGACGGGGCCCGATCATTGTCGTGGTCTGGCGAACGCGTTGGTGGGGGCAGACAAGATGCCCCGCGCGCCAAACAAATCGTGGCTAATAAGAAGTTGATACATGGTGGCGAGCTGGAGGGGGCCAATACATAAAAATAAGATAAATTTTACACTTGGCTGGTGATGAATGGCGGGATGAATTATTGAATAGTTAAACACACAGCGCCGTACCGGGGCCAGCTCGCCCCGAGCCCGGGCCCAAAGCCGGCTCTGCTCGTCGTTTGGGCCCAGGGCCGCTTATAGTCTCGAGTTCCACACTTTTTCTTAACACAAAGTACCTATATTTGTCAGATTCCTCGCTAACAATCTCTATTAAAACGTCTTCATCGACAGAAGCACGGTTGTTCTCCGATTGGGCCCTCGTATGGGCCCAGGGCCGCTTATAGTCTCGAGTTCCACACTTTTCCTTAACACAAAGTACGTTATACTTGTTAACAATCTGTATTAGAATCTCTTCATGGAGAACAGCTCGATTGTTCTCCGATTGCGCCCTCTCGTCTGGGCGCTTATGGTCTCAAGTTTCACACTTTTGTCGGATCACAAAATACATACATATATTTGTCGACTTCCACGCCGAACGATCTGTATAAAAACGTCGACAGCAGCCCGATTGGTCCCCGATTGGGCCCAGGGCCGCTCGCGATCTCAAGTTCCACACTTTTTCATGTCGCAGATAATGTACATCTGTCGGATTCCTCGCAAACGTTCACCATTAAAACGCCTTGATCGGCGAAGTCGATGGTTCTTCGTAAAAAAGCTAATCCCCTTCCCCCAGAGACGAAAATTATGCTTGTAAGACAGAATGGACACCGCTTATGAGAATAGTGGGTTTAATGTTTCTCCCCATTTATACCGGGCGCTCTTCATCAACGGAGTTTAATGAGCGTCTCGCATTGGGCTGACCCCCACCCCTCCCCCCGGACCTCCAATTAAATCCGTGCATTTTTTTTATATCGGACTGGTCCGCGTTGGTCGCCTTTCCAGGTCGTCGCCAGGAAAGGCGAGGCGGGAACGAGACCGGCGCTCCTCCGTTCCTGCGGCATAAATTCACCTGCACGTTCCACTTCGTTATGGCTCTATTCACAGTGCCGTAACCGCGAGGACGGATATTCCTTGCTGTGCGGCCCATTCACCAATGCCGGGGCACCAAAGGGGCCAGCAGCCACGGTCGCGGGTGGAAGATGCACTGCCGCATCCTGTCGATTGTTTAATCGGCTCGTTTCGCCCGTTCCTCTGCCCCCCTCCCCCCTCTCCGTCTCTCTTCTTTTTCCTGGAAACGCTCCTCTCGTTGCCGGCCGGCTGTCTCACGAAAATGAAACCATAAAACAATGCTCCAACCAGGCGCGCAGGACCCAACCAGTCTGGAGGAGACGAAGATCTTCTTCGAGTAAGAATCACGAATGTCTGACGCATTTTTTGAGGATGCGCTACGCATCCTGTCGGCCGTTCAACAAATTCGATGGCGAGATGGCCCAGCCGAAAGGAGACGAGACAGAGGGCCAAGGTCGGAAGCGATGGGGGCAATATGTAACGGGGCACCAATTATAAGCGTGATACGGGGCATCGTTATAATTGGATACGAGGTGTTAAATCTGTTGGGTGTGGCTGGTTACGGGAGTTATGAGTGTTCCAGCAATAATGGTCTTGTCGCGGGTCTCGGGCTATACATATCTCTCGCACGAGCGAAACGCATCACGGCGCCGGCTAACGCGAGGGGAGTCTATTAAATTACAGCTTGTGCTCGCTGCGACGTAGAAAGTAGGTAAACGATATCCTCCTTCGGCTACGGAATTAAATCTTGCCCCGATCGTACGATATCTAACCGTCGTTCCACCGTCGGGGCTAGGTTCACTCTGCTTTCAGGATGTAAATCACTCGAGCTCCAGTCTCCGCGTTCCTCGTAACCGCTCTGCGTCCCTGAGTACGAATAAACCCGTTTCTTTTCCAAACTTTTGCCAACGGAGAACTTTTGCGCAAATGGTTACTCATTTCACTGATTCACAGTGCGTTCGTCAGTAATTCCATGGTTTACACAGCACGTAACAACAATTGCAGTGTACTCTCATTTGTTTTACCATAGGCTGGCGAGGCTACACGTGGGAGTATAATTGAATTATACGATGTTGAAACAAGTTCTGAAATAGAAAAGGGAAGGCACTTCGGACCGCAAAGATTTAATGGACAGACCCTGAGCAAGAATAAAAAGTTTTTCTAAATTTTTGCGATCGAGGAGCTGTTAGCCCCGCTGGAAGACCAGCTCATTTTAACTCGGAAATTGAACTATTCGTTGTTCGGTTCACATAGTTGCCGCGGACTCGTAAGGGCCCTTTAATGGACAGTGGACTGAGGATCCTCTAAAGCGGAGCCTGACGATCTCTGGCCGGGTCCGAACGGAGCAGAGGTCTCGGAAGCAGGTTCATTACAAGGCTATAAACGCACGTTAGAAGACCATAAGGACGCGCGGCAATTACTTAAGAACTAATCAGCCGAAACCCGGGACGACGGCTGCTGTCCATCAAGAAATCATCGACCTCTCGGCGAATGGTTCTTTAGTTGCTCTCGCGGCAATTTCTGAACGCGCCTGTTAATGGACCGCCTCGACCGTGGCCCGCGCGTAATTAAAAGATCGCCTGTTGCCAACGTTGAAATCAACAACTACGTCCCACCTTTCGCCCCGAATTCGAATCTCCTGGTTCGAACCGGCGGAGGAGTCCGAGATGAAATTATAGAACCGTTCGAAAACGGATTAGGCTACTGGCACTAGCCCCTACCTCCTGTGCGCGTTCACACAAAGACGATCCTCGCCGCGCAAATTCGGCGGAACGTGGGTTGAAACGCCGCGGTTGAAGGGTCGTGCGTTCCGAGAGGATCGAGGAATCGAGAGAGATCCAGGGGTCTCCCGAGGCTCGAACGAGAGCGAAGCTGACAGTCGAACGAGTCCGAGGATCGAGAGAGAGACTGACTAAAGTATAATCAGGTTTCGACTGAGTCCGCGGCCGCGTGTAATAACAGTAATTCCTCGGTTCGCCGGTAATTTGGCCGTTCGCTCAAAAACTCCAAATTATAGAAGCTGCTGTCATTAGGCCACGGCGAGCACCGTGTAACGCGGGCCACCTTCTTCCCCGAACCCTCGGGAATTTTTGGGAAACTCGACCTCTCGCGCCCCTCGTTCTGGATCGTTAGCGATCAAACGGATATCGCTGTCCGTCAGGCACCGACACTTTCCCGATAGTTCCGCTGATGGGACTGATTGCGGACGTTTGTGCCCATCGGCTACACCGTTCTACACGTCAACCAAACGCCTATGTACGTCTAATCCTCCCCTAGTTGTCTACCAACGCTAGACAACAATTCGAATCGCTTCTTCAATAATGTCCTGCGAAGCCTAGGATCTGGTAATAGAACTGATTGGGCACGTTTGCACCAATTTGCTACATCGTTCTGCACGTAAACCAAACACCTATGTGTATGTGGGAGCACCTAATCAGAGATTTAAGGCTCCCATGATCCAGCATCATACACTCATCACCGTTAAGGTTTTCGTACGCCATGTCTTAATAGGATTAGGGCCAACCTGATACCACCTTCTCCACCAAAATATCCTTTTGATTGGTCAGTAATGTACCGGTAGATGAACAACACAAATATATTAGAGAACAACACCAGTGTGTCTTCGACCCCTGATGAAGCCAGGTACAGCGAGGTCTCAAATTTCACCGTTTCTTAAATAATTCATACATCCTATCAGCAGAGAACAGAAATTGGGAGCAGAATAACGTCCGCGTCCTTAAACATCCACTCGCCTAGGATGAGCAGGGCCCCAGGGAAGGACTCCACGGACCCGTGGAAGCTGAGGGAGCCGAAGAAGACGCGGGGAATGAACCAGACAGATCGCCTCGGGCCGGCTCTCCTGCCGGATAGCCTGTCTCATTCTTTCCTCTCTTCTTTATCGTATCAAAGGCGAACGGGCGGGAAGGAACGAGCAAGGGAATCGCTGGCCGTACACCTCGGAACACCGTTTAAAACTCCATTATGCCCGTCCGTGATCCTCCGCGATCACAGTTCTAACGTCGGGAACGGGGCCCTAACCACGAACGGACCCGTCGATCGTCGGACGTGACACGTTCCTGGATCGTTCAGGGATCGAGAGGAACGATCAGCGGATCAACCCTGTCGCCTTTGTTCCCTCGCCAAACCGATCGGCTTCAACTCGAACGAACGAACGGCGATCGAGAGTAATTTCTTCGGGCCTCGTTATCTCGGGCGCCTGACCCACAAAGCAATGCTTAAAAAATGGCATTTTAGTGTGTAAACGGCTTGTGTGTGCCGGAAGTGAAAAAATATATTTCACCGCACGCGACAGCAGAGCCTGACTTATTCGCCGGGAAATGCACGGCGAAATATAAATATCGACAAATGTAAAGTGCGTCGGGGGAACGTGAGTCGTTATAATAAAACTGCACTGTTGGTTTAAATTACCCTATCAGTCGATTATGTCACGCGTCTTTTTTATGCGCGTTGCCCCGGCACCGACGTCATGAATATGCACGCCGGTTCGTCGATAAACAATGGCGATTATAATTGTAAAACCTGGTCGATAGCTTTGCTCTCGACTCGCCCCCGGGGGTTGACGCGATCCGAAACCGGGAAAAATCGCAGGAGATCGTTTCGGTTCGGCTTTGTCGATTTGCTCCGATCCTCCTCCGTTTGATCCTTAATCTGGTAAAAATGGCGGTCGCGTTAGGGACGCTTTATAAAACGTTTCCACCTTCCGCAATCTCCGTTAGGGCAACCGCGATAAACCACGGCATGGCGGGAAGGGGAAAAAGAAGCCGGAACGCTCATTCAGGTATATCTCAGCTAATTACGAGCAACGTATGCAAACGATTCGAGCGAAGTTCAGACGGATATTCCTCCGGCAGAGGTGCCGGTCCTCCCCTTCTTCGCAATCAGTGCCGCACTCTGTCTCTGTCAGCTTAGCACCGGTTATCCCCGGTCTATCTTTCTCTTGATGTATCGAACGTTACACACGTATATGTATCGTGTGTCCCACCAGGCACCGGCGTGCTGTATTTATGCGAGTCTGATACTCGCGGCGAGTGTCGCGTTCGAGCGCGCATGCACTCGCGTGCTATGCCTGCCTGGTCGCGGAAATTTAAAATCGAGGGATCACGGATCTTTCTCTCGAATACGATGCACCTCGAAGCCTGTATTCCCCTATGGGGACACGTGTACTTCCCCGCACACGCGTATTTATCTGTCCCCCAGTGTCCCTTTGTCAAGTGTTTGCCAGCTCAAACAAGTAGCAATGGCGCTGGCATAAGGCAAACACTTCAGTCAGCACAGGCGCCAAGTGTTTTAATTGCTCGCAATGCGAACGGTCACTTGTCTTTGTTCCACGTCGAAGCAGGAATATTGGATTTTACGTCGGGTTCTATATAGAAACCGCTGGCCTTTTGCGCTTACGTCGCCCACCTCGCCAACTACGGTATAATGGGCGTTCTGTTGTACGTGTACTAAATTTACGATCTATAGATACGTGGCGTGTCGAGTTAGCGCATAATCAATAAGGTTCGTATGGAAAACACAGCCTATAGCCTGTCCAAGAGGCGGAATCGAATAAAATGTATGTCTTTGAAGCGGCGGGAACGTTAAGTCCGTCATCGAACGCGCTTTACGCGCGATCTCCCTTCGCCGATCCCATTAGCACCGGCTTTAGTCACATGAATTGTATATGCGCCGCGTCACGATACTCCGCCGCTATCGTCCTCCTCAATGGCCAACAAATTAGCGCTCTCCGACCCCCGTTTTTCCTTCGGCAATTTCCTGAACGCAGAACTACGCTCGCCTGTTTCCTTCCGCGACTTGCGCCTTATTGATACTACAGTACTTTGAAAAACCTGGTCGATATTTTATAAGTTTCTCATCTTATACGATCGCACACACTATCGTTTCCCTTGCGAGGCCCTTCGTTCCTAAATATTAATATTTTACTCATTGAACCTCCTGCTTTGCCATTTTGTACAATACTATGGTGCGTTTCGTAGAAAAAGAAATACACTGACAGTCTCCACAACTGTCCACTTCATTCGGATCAGTCAGGTCCACATTGTAGGACTCCGAATGTCTCCTTAGTCTACAGAAACTCATACGTAACGACAATTCGGTCCACACTGATATCATTGGGCTTGCTAGTCTAAAATCGTTGCCCAGCCATTCTGGTTATAGAACCCCAAATGGTTAACATTTGGGACCCCGATATCTGTTCATCCCTAAGCTCCTATTGACTAGGAGTTTTAACTCGGACAATCCTCTAGATCCTCTACCGAGGATCTCAACTATCATAACCTACATAAAGTCGCTTCCGACAGAGTTAGCGACCATGTTACTTGACAATTCTCATCGCCGGGCAATGCACCAGGTTGCTAACATGGCGTATATTGGTGTAAGAAGCCTAGGTATGGTGTTACCAACCTTTTTCCGTTCCGGCGTCTTCTCTTGGTGGCGTAAACGGTTCCAAGCTGGCTCATGGCGACCGGGTTGTTGGGTCCCGACGCCGTGGTCGGTGTCGGCACCGGCGCCGATGTGGGCGTCATCGCGGGATCAACGACGTGGGGCTGAGGGTGAGAGGCGGTCAGGGCAAGCTGAGATCCCGGGGGATAGCATGCCGCCGTCACGTAATCCGTCGCCGCCGCGAGGGACGCGCTCGCTGGTCCACAAATCCCGGCGACCACCCCCTGCACTCCACCCCCGACGGTGCTCCCGCTACCGCCGCCACTTCCCCCGACTCCTCCTCCGCCTCCTCCTCCTCCTGCGGCTCCACCGCCAGCGACACCGACGACACCCCCAACCACCCCCAGCCCCGCCGAGGCGGTCCTGTCCAGCGCGTACACCGTGCAGACCGTGACGCCCTTCGTTTCCGCCGACGCTACGTCATCGTCGTCTGTCACTGACGGGTTGACCAGCTGCCGGCGTCGAGCTTTCGACTCCCGATCCCGGTGCTGGGCGTCGGGACGATGCAGCTGCGACAGCTGTTGTTCCCTGATAACGAACAACTCTGCCTCTTTTCGCGGGAAACAGGGAAATTGGTGTACGCCAACGACAACCGGTCGGTCGGTTTGTTCTTCCTTGATCACATCCAACGACTGTTATACCTTAACGGAACACAGAGAACTATCAGCCTCTGTGATTGTACACGCTACGTAGCACATTCAATGGGCGGACTCATTCAAAGTTGCACTCGGTGCACTGGATAGTTACGAATCAATCGCCGCGAAGACCCTACCGCACTGGTTTCAATGCAGCTCGTCCGATTCGAACACCGACTACCGGCTGAACACCTCGGACACACCGATAGTTTCGTACTGCGACGGGCCGCGGTGACATCTACCGTGACCAAACCTCATTTTTCAGCCTGACATTAGCCTGGCCGTGCGTTCGTCTAGCCGTTAACAACACAAGTTCACTGTCGCTGGTCGGCCGTGGGAAAAATCCGAAACAGTCGATCACTCTTTCTCTAGGTGCACGCATCAATACCGCAGCCAATGTCACAGCACCACCGATCACGATCCCGCCTCGATCGGTCTCGGTGGGCGACGATCGAGGATTGCGCTCGATCCAGAGTCACATCGGTTAGTCGCACACATTTCGCGGGTAGTTCGCCGGGGGATCTGTATCTCGTTATCACTATCGTACACTCTCACTGGTATTATACGTTATCCTTTCTGTTTTCCTCGGACACTCATCGTCAGGATCCAAGAGGGTTCACAGACACGATCACGTGACACAGGGTTCGAGCATGACTAAAAAAAAAACACCGGCGAGATACGGATCGGGTAGGGATGATCGATTCGCGGGGCCGTCGAAGCGCGGCTTCTCGATCGGATCGCGTCACGTGCGCGCGGAAACTGAACCCACCGACACTCACTCCCCCCTTCGTCCTCGACGCCCCCCCTCCTTTCAGCCTGTTTCCCTCTCCCCTCGTCGAACACTTTTTCCCGGTGTGACAACGTCGCGAAGGAAAAACGCGGATTCGCGGGCTGGTAGCCGAGAGGCAGAGGCAGAGGCAGAGGCCGAGGCGCAAGAGGCAGAGGCGAGAGCGAGCCCAACGGAGAAACCCGGTGCTCGCCTGGTAGAAGCGTATCGTGTACTGGCGGCCCTGCCGGGCGTAGCATAAGTCAGGAGACCGTGGCATAGATCGGAACGAATCGGTGGTGGTAGCGGCCTGGTGGTGGTGGTGGACTCACCTCCTCGATAGAGGAGTAACCTCGCCGGGATCGTCAGACCGGCCGCCACCTTCTACCCCAGCCCCGTCCAGGAATTGCTCCTGGGAGCCAGCCAGGCGTCCCCCACCCTGCCACGGTTATGATACCACACAAACGGCAGGTCGCGACGCCGCGTTTGTGCGTGTGGCCGATACAAACGCAACATGGTGCGTGGAGGGGAACCGAACCCCCAAAGGCTCTGCTATCCCCTCCCGCGACCGTGGCCACGCCCAACGGCGCAGCACGGCAGCCAATCCCGCTGCCAGCATGGCGTTAACAAGCCCAACCCGCGCTGCCCGTCCAGATACCATCGTGCGCGTTAAACGATTACACCTATTCCATCGATGCTGTGCCATCCTTCTCCAACGACCACGCCGCTCCTACGCACCGTCTCGAGTCTCTTCCTCGCTCCTACGGGACTGCACGAGGACGGGAATTTCGTCGGTTCTATCCGATGTCGTCCGTAATGTCCCAACGAGGACTGCTTGTTAAATTCGACGCTCGTCCCGGTTTTATCCGTGCATCTCCGCCGAGTACGCGATGGCTGCGCACTGCTGGCGAAGGTAAATGGTGCTCGTTCCCCGGTTGGTCCCATTTAGTTGTGATCGACGGTACTTTTAGTGTTGTATGCTCTCGGGCCTGTGTGATGTCTCGTGCAATTAACGACGAGTGAGAATGCGATTCTAGTAGAAAATTATACTAGACCGGGACTTCGATCATGTCTCCCTTCGTTACTCTTCGAAGGATGCACGGTGGCCTGGTCCGTTATAGTCGGGCCTTTGCTCTATTTCATGTACGGTTCATGGTGTCCATTTTCTTGAACCAGTAAAGGCAGTACAATGCAACAGAGCACTGCAAATAAGCCCTTACATATTATGCGTATCCATCAAATGCAATATTGCCGGTTCCTATGCACTGAAGTCATCCGACGGACTTCAGCACATCGGGCACCAAAAGGAACTGGTTCCGTCTTCATTTTCTGAAGCTCGAGTGCCAGTCATTTTCGTCTGAAGCGATTCAGCGACTGCATATTTTGCAGACTCGTAGTCCCCACGACTATGATGAATCCTTCTACGCCTATTTCACATATATTGTAACACTGGTTACATGGTTATGGAAACGCCGTCAGTTACCACCAACCGTGCCCGAAGCGATTTCCCGCGAATTCGTAGGGGCTTTATAGGCGCCTTGCAGTTATCTTCGCTTCTCCTCGTGAGCGTTATCAGATCGCGAGACACAAACAACGTCTGCCCATTCCGGAACCGTCCGGAGACATGCCACTGATATCGGAGGTGGCGTTCGGCCCCCGATCTCGCGATCGTCGGGATCGGTTCGGCTTGACAGAGCGATGTTGCACACTTTTTTTCCAGCAATCATCGAGCACGATATCGCGCGCCACGAAATCGCCGAACTTGATTACGACCAATCGAAACGCCCCGGTGACATGCGATTCGACGGTCGTTTTATCTTCGCCTGGTTTCAGATCGTTTGATACAAGGCAGTTCCTGTTGTTTCGCCGGTGTTGTTGTCGGTCGGAGGAACGACAAAGTTCGATGGGCGATACGTGAAAGGCGTTATACGGAAGACTTTCTGATATTCTATCACACGCGAAACCCCGGATTGCATGCGAGAGACACATACGGGGGGGATGTCCCGGCGACTGATCGTCGGAGGTGAATCCACTTTTGATATGTTTGACACCATTCCCCCGGCGATGTGGCATGTGCTCTCCCGCGTACCATGAGGAAGTTCGTAAGTGATCGAACGAATAGTTCCCGCGTTTTCGTTTCCATTCAGTAATTAAGTGATAAAGCGTATGAATTTCGGAACTACCTTTTGCAGCCCCAACTCTGGGCACCGTTGTTTACGGGACTTTTAACTTTGCAAACTCGGTCTCTATTTCTATTGAAATCATTCTGGACTGAAATGCCTTCCTCGCTGTCAATTTGCATTCACTGTTCGTTCTTCCGTCCTGTTACCCATTCGTACAGACGCACACGCACACGGTTTTACTTACAAAATCATGACTGATAGCTAGGCTTGTATAGCGTTTCTAGAAATTTCATATCAGATAACTGAAGTAAAATCTCGCTCGAGATATGAAATTAATGCTAGGAAGCCGGTACACGTATTCTATTATTTTCCTACAAAGAGAAAACGCTTAGGGTACCGTTGAATGTGCTTCATCTTGTTCTCGTCGCTGCACATCGTCTTCGGAAGCTGTTACACTCTTCATTGCTACCTTTTGCTCCGACGCTGGATAATAACTTCGTTGCTCACCTATAATCTTACGCTCCATATGATTTCCCACGTGAAAAACGATATTCAATTTATGTACAAGCTGTGCTGCTCATAAATTACTATACTTGAAGCAATAGGCTGCTGCTACTAGATCTACAGATTGGTATTGGTGTTAATTGCAGTGATAAGTGCGTTTAAGCGATCAAATAGTACAATCTACGCCGAGTCAAAACCAACGGACTATGGACATGTTATTTCAGCTGCAGAACTAGAAATGCGGCGAGTCGATTAAGAAAAAAAGAAAAAGGGAAATCAACATCGGCGACGTTACGTAAAATACGACGTAACTTGTCCGATGTCCATACCGAACGGTGGTTTTTTTTTATTCGATCCAACTATGTAATGTACAGCTGTAATTATAGTCACCGCGCGGTGGAGATTATAACTTCCCAAGGTTCCGCGCAACTATTTTTATGGTACGTAATGGCCTGATCGTCATTTTTTCGCTATTATGAATTATTCCTCGGCAATTACCGACAGTCCTCATATTTCGTTTTTACGTATATTGTTGGAACGCGTCGTTAGTACGAGTTTTCTGAACGGTGTCAATGATTTTTACGCGGCCGAGCGTCTGCCCGACGCGCCACGCTATAAGCCAGCATTAAAATGTGAACACCGAGGAGCACACGGTCGGAGAAACGAGTGTATTTCGTAACAGTCCGCAAACAAGCTCGGATATCGGAGTACTATAAACGGAGATGGAGATGAAAAGAAAGAAAGAAGAAAAAACAAAAACATGCAGAAGTTAATTCAAGGGATACACATTTCGTTCTTTCTGCGGCCCGGTAATTGTTGAAGCGAAATGACGGGCCTTTTTATTTATTTACTGGCGGACGGCGAGCGTAACAACGGCGGTCTTGTTTTAATAACACGTTGCACACCTTCCCTACGAAAAATCTCATTCGCGTTAAGAACTCATTTCACGCATGCATTTCAGGCATGGACGCTACCGTTGGAGGAACCTCCTTTACACGCAACTAAAGCACCCGGCTATCTCTCGCAGCTGACTATCCTTAATTCTCCCGTGCTTAGCGATCGGCGGCTCGAGTTTCTTTCTCTAACGAGTTCGCGAACAAATTTACTCAAGACCGAACTTGTTTATTCGAACCGTGCGCTGTTCAAGAACCTTCGGAAACCCGAGATCCTTTCCTACCGTTTTCAGACCAGTACGCGAGGTTCTTTATGCTGTTCTTCGACATCTGCTTCAATTTATTCGACTTTTTACAGCATTACCTCTTCAACATCTATCTAGGTGTTTAGACAAAGCTAAGACCCGTAGGACGTGCAGACATTAATGTCAGGAGTTTTATAAAGTTTCAGGCAATGTTCACTTTGAGAGTCTTCAAAGATTGAACGTTTTTGAGTCTTGGAGCTAGCAGCCATTCAATAGTCTGGAGATAAAAAAAGTTGAAAATCTAGAAAAAGATTGAAAATATAAGTATAAGCAATTTTTCAGACAAATAAGTTGGTCTATTTTCGATTTAATCTATTTCCAATGATTAAACTAAAGCAAGAATGCTAAAAGGCCATTCAAAATGTTTCCTAATCAACCAATTTATTCTATTTCCTGCTTAATGTATTATATAATTACTGTAGTATTCCAGTACACTGAAACTCTTTACCATTGTCTATTTTCTATCTAATGTATCCTCAATAATGATTGAAGAATTCCATGTCTGTTAATGCCTCAACATGCTTAAAAATCCTTCAGGATTATATGCATAACTTAACTACCAAAATAAGCTTCCAACAACTGTATCCTCTTAAACCTATCACTACAGCTGGTAACTCTCACTATCTCACTCCGACTAAATCTATTTTCCTTTCTCCTACCATCATCAATGTCCAATTATTTACCTACATAAACGTAAATCACACTCAAATCTATGCTGTTTATATCCTGGGAATCGAATTCTGGTAGCCGTTGGTTCTCGTTAAATCCATTACAAAAGTACATTAACTCTTAATTTGATGAGACCGATCGTTAATCCTACTTGTAATCTTGACGATAATTTGCCGATCGTTCGAATCGAAACGATCGGCGCTACTGCTCAATCGAATGTAACCAATACCATTTCAATGTTCATTGGATTTCCATTAATCCCGGTTGCGAAATTGAAAATCGAATAGTCTGACCTTTATAACGATCTTAAATTATGTTTAAAGCGAAAAGATTTCGAAAAGAAGCCGCCACAGGTTTTGTAGTGATCGAGTTGTACATTTCGTCGTTCGTGCTAGGTTAAGATCAATTGAAATTACATCTTGTTACCAATTTTAGTAGATGATTGCTTGAACAATAATTAATTTAGTTTCATACTCTATTTAGATGTATTTTAGGACAACTGGTTTACAGTCTGACCAAGAAATTCAAAATTGCAACGTGTTTCTAACCTTTACATTAGTTACGAAATTATAGATACATCGCAAGTGATATTTAATACGATTATAATAGTAATTAATGGTTATGTATTCGTTGATATATTTATGCATATACGTTACCAAATTGATGACCAAAACTTCAACTCTGGGGGCTAAAACACCTACATGTTTTCATCCTTTTGAACCAGACGCTTTCCGAAACTGCTATGGGATTCCGTGCACTTTTCACGGGGAAGTAGCATCTTCATAGATGGCGGTAAATTTGAATACTTCAAATAGCAGAACTGAAAACATTTTTTTCATTTTATTCAGATCACTTTCAATTCTGGTATAATAATTTTTGAAAAATAAAGCACTTTAATTTATTTCTTTCAGTTTCCTTTCTTATGCCAGGTTGGCACAAGTTTTATGGCACAAGTTAGACCACCCGAAATGTTCTGTTTTTTCGATATTAAAAAATTTTCAAATTGTTCTACTTACTCCTGTTTAGATATCGATTAGAAACAGGCGCGTTCCTTTTCCATCTATGTTAATATATTTATTTAGTTCTTAGATCATTTATTTTTTATTAAGTTGTGGTATTTAATAGTGGTTGTACATAAGAAAAGAATGTAAATTACAGGTATCAATATAGCTTGATTTGAGCACCCCTTTTTCAATAAAAAAGAATGCAAGTAAAGAATGAAATCTTTCAGCCTCTTCAGGTCCATAAGCCAAGTGAGTTTGAATTTAGCCTGTACATTTAATAGTTACAAACTGCTTTGGTCTAATGTTATTTGTTATAAAGAAGCACAAAAAATTAGTGCACGATATACTTTAAATATTTATTTACAACAAAAATGCCGTAACAAGGCCTAAAGTTAACGATGAAACCAAAAAAGAACAAAATCTTTGAATATTTGAACGTCGCTACAGGTTGTATCATCGTGGCGCCATCTGTTGTCACTTCAGTTCACTAACATTACCTGCCGCCTCCATCAAATTACCAACGGATAAAATACGCAATCTCCCTGCTATAATTCCGCAGGAACAATTACGGGGATTATCGTCCCGGACGATCAAGATACAAAAATGGAGAAATCCTGCGAATGAAACAGGCTGCTTTGCTAAAACGAGGACTCGTCGAGATCGATCGAAGATCGGACTCGGACTCGGACTCGTTTTCGAACTGCAAACCGGTTTGATTCGCCAGGTTATGCTCCCGAGCGGTTGTTCTGCGACACGGAAAGAGAACGATCCGTCGTTATTCCGTGCCCGCGGAATAATGGACGCCGAGGGGGATAATGGGCGGCACGTACAACAAAAGCCCGGCCTAACAATGCAAAACCGAGGCTTAATTAGATAAATCATTGTTTTGAGACGTGAGCCCGCAATCAGGGCTGCGAGCGGCGGCGCATTTGATGCCGCGATACCAGCGACACGCCGCGCGCACCACTCGTAATTGCGTGCTATGAATAATTACTTGTGCAACGGGGCAGCCCAGGGGTAGTCAACCACCGGCTTGCAAGCCCCGATACAAAAAGAATGAAAGAAAACCGGAGCTTATCAAAGGCCGCGCCCCGCGGAACCAGATTGTCATCTCGAACCCTCGAGAACGAACCCGGCGCTTGCGCTGCTGTTTCCGTCGATTTTCACTGTTCTGCCTGTTGGTGGCGAGCCGTGTCCGTTTGCAATTATTTTACCAACGCTCTGCAAGCGTAATAGCTAGCTTTGTCAGGGGCTGAAAGACGTACTACCGACTTACAAGCTTAATTGTAAAAATTATTTGATGGCGCTTCGAACCTTCCATTGAGTTCTGCTGATGAGGCTATAGGGTACAAGCTGGATCTTCTTGCAATTATTTTACCAATATTCCTTAAATATAGTAGCTAGTTTCATTAAGAGATTGGAGGACACATTATCCACTTGCACCCTTAGTTGTAAACATTGTTTGACGCTCAACTGTGAAAACCAAAAAATGGTTGCCGGATGGGAGAAGTGTCTGTAGCTAGCTTTGTTAGGATCAATTGCTTAAAATCCTATGGTCTCGATCCTTTCTGCTGCTAATTTTTAACGCCAGCAAAATCCAAAAAATACTGCGCAAGGTGTCCACTTTTCCCGTCACGTTAGCCGCCATTAAACGGCCACTTTCGATACGTGTTTCCATCGAGCGAGGGCCCGAAGAAGTTACGGTCAATTTTCTGAAAACGATAGTTCTCTCCGGCAGGCGAATGCCATTTCTACGAACGAAGTACGACGAGAAACTGTTCGGCTCGCGCGTCAATTTACGTTCGTGATTCGAGGACGCGGCTAGCCTCGTACCCATCCGCGTTTCCGTTTAAGAAGACGCGGCTTTAGCCGGTGCAACTAAGTTTCGCGTGCGGAGCTGCCGCAAGTTTCCAGTCTTCAAACTATCGCGTTCGAACAAATGACAGACCGCAACGCCGAAAGGGCAATTGCAAGCTTCGGAACTTTCCCCGGGTGCCATTCCTCGAAACCCCCGAGATACATCCAGCAGGATTCCGTATTCTATGAACTTGAGACTTGAACTTCCTCGGAACGTCGGCGAAACTAGGATTCAGTTTGAACAACCGAGGAAACGTGCTCGCGGTTGTCAACTCGAAGGAAATGTAACGTGAACCAATGAGAGGAACAGTCATTAAAGCTCCTCCCTCCGAGCCGGACTTCTAATTGCCGCCATTCCTCAAATACAACAATCGCACTTTTCCATTTTAATGAAAATAATTACCGAGATAAGATCGGTTATGCTCGCGGTACGCGGTTATTTTTAATCGGAGCGTGGAGAATGAGAGAGAGAGAGAAAGATAGAGGAGAAAGAGGCGAGGATGGAGCAAGCCAAGTTATATTGTTTTGATCTTGGTCGCTAGAGCCGCGCAGCAAGTCAAAGGCAAGCGGCATGTCAAACGAAACATTGAACCATGCCACCGCGGATCCCCTCAAATTAGCGGCAATGCTCGCCGGCAGGTCTCGTCGGGGACATGCGATCATTGGGACAAGTACTACGCGGCCTGGGGAACGTTGAACCTCGAAACCGTCGCAGAAGAACCGTTCTGAATTCACAGAATCAACGACCGACCGGGAATATTAACTCTTTCTACGCTATACAGATTCTGACCTAGCCGCACAGTGTTTCCACTGTTTTTCCATCTGGTAGAACAACTGTAGTCAGCCATTTGGGACCGGTGGTCAGCCATCTTAACACTTTACTTACCGGAAGTCTATTAACACTTTTTAATAATCCTTCTTGAAAAGTTATGCTGTACCAAATGGATGCTTAAAAATCTTCTTCAACACAATCCCAAGTGAAATAGTTAGATTACATTATTGTTATTTGCGTTATTAATATTAATATGAATCTATTAAAAAGTCCTCAACCATAGACTTGGGGAAGTGAATAAAATAACAAAACAATGTCTCTATTCACAATGTTCCGCAAGTCGTTAATGTCACAGTAAATAACAATATACAGTACACTCTGCACTAGAGACAGACACAAAACTATATATCCTCGCCGTTCTCAACTACAGATAATTATTATGATTGAAATAATCTGCGAGTTGGATCTACATACCGACTGTTGTTAACAATTATTTATTAAAGTCTGCTTTTGTCAGTGTTTCTTTGAAAAGAGTCACTCACTGGTGCTCACCCTGGAAAGCTCGAGATCGAAAGACGACTTGCCACGGCAAATTTCGTTCAGGATCATGTGTTGCTCAACCGCGAACAGGTAAAGAACGATAAAAGAAGATTCAGATTCGGTGCAGCATCTGTCATGACAGTCTTTCAAGGCACTATTGCGGGGGCACAAGCTACGTTCTCTGTAACCCTGGGACGGACTCTTCGATCCGAGAATCCGATTCTTTTGTCTCAAGGAACAGGGCAAAGTCAGCCCACGTGTCGGTCCGTCGAATTCGCTAATTTCCCTGCCGCCATGGTACCCTGATGCAAGATCCCTCTCGAAGACGGTCGTGTTACGTTTCTCTAATTGCTCGGGGAGTAAATACACGGCTGCAAAAATGTATCCAAGCCCGACGCAGAGGCTACATGCGCGTATGCATGTATGTACGTATACGTGTGTGTGTGTGTGTCGAACCGATGATTATCCTGGGTCTCGGGAGGGCCGCGGCGCGCGTTACATTGTTATTATAATGAAACAAGGATAAATATAAGCCGGGCCGGGGTACACGTGATCGATGCAATTACCTTCTTATGATGATTTTCGTGGCGGTGGATCAGAGAGGAAAGGAGAGGAAAAAAGGGGGGCTTTGGAGACGAGCAAGGGGGGAGGGGGAGCAAGCGGCAACGGCAGCGGCAGCAGCAGCAGCAGCAGCAACAGCAGTCGCGCCAGTTTCGCTTCGACCCGAAGAAATTATCAGAAATTATGAGCGAAGAAATTGGTAGTCTAGCCCGCGGTTGATTGACAGCCGGTCTGCCAGGCAACTGTCCCCCCCCCCCCTCCTCCTTCCCAACCCCTCGCTTCACTCTGCCCCCCACCATTCGAAACCCCATCGTCGGACGTTCCAACCCTGGCGTCCTCGTGTTCTACCTTTCACGGGACCTTATACGCAGACCGTCTTTCCCGATTGTCCCTCGGGACGAGAGAAAGAGCCGGCCGACCATCCTGCACACACTGGTCGCGGCTCCTTCGCCCCTTTTTTCTTCGGGACCAGCAGCGAAGAGAGGAATCTTCGAGAAGAGAGCGTCCCTCCACGCCCTCTACACGTCCTCATCCTCGGCGTCGACCTCTTCGTCCTTTTTCCCGGCGGCGCGGCTAGCTGGTCGTTCGAATGCCGTGGAAATTCGTCTGCGGCCGCTGCCGATCGTGTACGGAATTACAGGCTAGCTCGGAACCACGATTGGAGTCCAGGTTCTTGCAACCATCGAGCGGTCGTGGATGATCTTCGACGTCCGGATGGCTCTTACGAAAATTGAGAGCACTATAGACCCCATCGGCGACGATTCATGCCGACCTGCTGCTCGAAGTACTCTTGGAAAGGCGTAACTTCGGTTTTAGAGAGTACACTAATGCCTCGTTACATGTCACAGAGATGCACACGATATTTATGATCAGCTTATCCCCGCTACCAGCGGGATACTCTTTCTCGGGGGCCCAGGCACTCGATCGCCGAGAAAACATTGCGTGACACGGAATTAGATATTTCGGTTGTTTGTAATTGTGTTTTTATGAAATTTTTATCAACATAATTGTGGTGTTCCTCTGGTTAAGATGACACCAAACATGGCAGAGAAACAAGGCGTGAAAATGATAAAAATTCTACATTATTCAAATACATGTTTTATAGATGAACAGATCTATACATATACAACTTCTTTAACAAATAATTAAAGATTTTATTTAACTCTGTAGCTAGGTGGCTATTCTATTAACTACACACTCAAGTTCCTCTTATTAGCTCGGATAATCAAGGTTTTACTGTTTGGCGAATTAAATTGATAAATAGGATCGTGTCGTGAAAAATGTTACGAATGTATTCATCAAAATTTCAAATAGTAATTATTAGTGAATTCAAAAAATCGTACAGTCTTGTACAATAGTAGCCCTGCTAGAGGAACATTCGGCGCATCCTTCAGCTAAAATAATAATATAAGTCTTGCTCCTGAAGTTGTATAATATCAATCAGTACTAATATTTTGTTACAATATTTGAAAAACACATTGGTCTTTCTTCTCCAACTGAAAAATAGTGAAGCAATAATTATTCCGCAGAGGGTCAGTCTAAAATTAGTTTTTTCTATAATTTGACGCAGTTCGTTGGCAGCCTAGTATTACCTTTTATAATTGCGCGTACGCTAATGTTGATTTTTCTTATCGAAAAGTTGTGAAACATTTTTGCAGTTTTATCGCCTTCGGACACATCTATTCGCAACTGGGCTGGATTGCTGTTCAGGGGGTTGCAACTCCGATCACCGTTTTCTCTGCAGAAAGTTGAAGCATTGTGCCGGGCAGATATTTTGATAAAACAGTTTCCTAGATGTTGATACACGAGTCCAGTAATTTCGCAACGAGCCGATCCGACGTTCGCAACAAGCAAACGTGGTTATTAAGCGCGAAAGAAATTTTAATGCGGTTAATCGATTCGCTGGAACCGGAGTCGCCGACGCGGCTACATTTTCCTTTTTTCTTCTATTTCTCTCTCCCTTTGTTGTTCTTTTTTTTCATATTATCCCTTCAATCCCTTTCCCCGTGGCGCACGCTGCCTGTGTTACACGAGCGCGGAAGAGACCGAACGGAAAGAAACTGAACGGGCGTGCACGCGATGCGCATAATTCCCGATATTCCAGATTTTATTTCGCCGCGGATTTAATTGTCGTTCGTTATTCTGAGATTGCGCGGCGATACCGAGGCATTTCAACGATTTCGATTCGCTCGCGGGATCGGTTTGCATTAATTCGCGAAACGAAAGCGGTTCCATCGCAACGACTCGCTTAATTCGGGCATTTTCTCTTCCCGCGGGGATCGCGTTTCGAATTCACTATGCCAGATAATTGCTCGTGATTTTGTGTTATTACACCTCTACTGGGTGCGCCGGAATTTACACACTATAGAAACAGAACGATATCGAGGACTATGTAAAAGTGAAAAAAACAAATGCGTTGCCTTATTCAAAATGTACAATTGGACCCGTACATCTCCAGTAGGATTTATTGCTTCAAGAATGAACATCCAAATAACAGTTTGAGTAAATAATACAAAACAGTAAATTATTTCTTCGTCTCCATACTCGAATTTCTACATTAACTTGTCCAAAGACAAATTTCGTAGATGTGCTCTCTTAGTTCAAATATTTTTGTTGTTATAGACTGCGAATTATTATAATAAAAATGATCAATTTCAAGAAACAGAAGATATTAAAAATTCTTGTTTCCCTTTATGAATTTAATGAATTGAAAATAATCGACGTCCTTACATTCTTTCAATTTTTCCACTCTGTTAAATTGCGCCAACTCATTTCTGCCAGAAGTGCATAAAAGCGGCAGTCTAATTGCAGGATAATGCAAGAACTGGCATCTTAATTAACACCTCAAGCTTCCTACAACGTAACCAAGTTGCAAAATGTTCGAATAAGCGAGTTTTCATCGGATTCTCACAAATATCAAACTACCACTGTTTTTATCTGAGATTACAATGGATGCGTTGAAAATTGACAGATACAAGTATAGAAATCGATGGATTTCCAGAAACGCGAACGCAATCAGCGTACCCAGAATGGTCAGTGCAAGATCGACAAAGCAGTGCAAAAAATCGGCACACCCCGCGATGGCGTCGAGCGGCGAACAAGATGGCCGAGCGTTCTGCAACGCGCTCGACTGCTTGCAATAATTAAAGCATTCGCTCTTGACGCAAGTGTTCCCGCGAGCCTCGCCTGTTTTTCCTTTCGCCCGGCATGCCGATCAACGGACCGACACTGGCAACTATCCACCTGTTGATCAACTCGAAATTGCATTTCCTGAATTCTTTATTTTTCGCTGCGGAGGAAAAGTATCGCAGAAGTTGGTTCTCTCGTTTCTCGTAACTGGCCTGTTCGTTGTAACCTTTCTTCCCAGAAAATCGGACTGAATCCTTCGCAGGATGTCGGTTGGATCTTGCAAGAAAAAAAAACGGGACTAATGAATCCGAAAAACGAAAGCGAAGAAACGTTTCAACTGAAATTGTTCTTAGATCAGTGGGAAGGATTTATAGGAACCAGTTAATGCTAAATCTCGTTTTCAGAGAAAATTAAATAAATTCTGAAGTATTATAAAGTAAAGTTCTGAAGAATTTATTGTTACTGGTCTACGATTTAGCACGCGTGTATCCCAACCAAATCCTCGGTTCGACCGTGGGTGACCTAACTGCTGAAACCGTACGAAGGCTCAGTGAAATCAAAGTGGGCACGTCGGAGCCCTTTGCTTTTCGACGGAGTCGTTGGACGACGAATGTGGTCGTGGTCCTTCATAAGGGCTAGACAGCAGCGAAAGGGGTTAACTGGAGGGCCGATCGATGGCCGGGTTCAATTAGATTTCTGGCCGGGTCCAGAAACGGAGCCGGCTGACCTGTACGATTAGGCGATGACTCGAGCTTCCACGGAATGGCGCGCAAGGCTACGGATTCGTAGTAACGCTTTAACAGGCCAATTTCACGATATAAAGGGGACCGGCTGGCCGTAATGCCGCCTTCGCTCTTCCTTCCAGGGAACATCGTGTAGTCGGTTCTGTGCGTTCTGCGCGCCCCAAGAAGAGAGGCCAATAAAGCGGCGACGAACGACGCCGCTCGTCGTTTGCTCTCTAACGCAGCCTACGGCGTTTATTAGGGGCCCCGGATTTTCGTCTGACACGTCCCGTCTCGACTCCTGACAAGGAAATCACTTTCAACGTCCCGGGCTAATTGAGCCGGAGCCCGATCAGGTCGATACGAATTTCTCTAGTACCATAATTGCGCGGGGCCGGGTCCGTCTTGGGCTCCTCGGAGGCTTAGGTAGTCTACGCGACGTCGGTCTTCGCGTTTCCAATCCTTCCGTGCTCAACAATATCGCTGCTGCTGCAAATAAATTCCTTTTTTAGTGATATCTACATGTTTATTCATGAAATGAGTATGCAAGATCATGGTGCGAAGTGTTCGCCATTTTGTGGTACTTGTACCTGGTCACGATGCATCCTTTGACCTCAGACAGTAGACAAGGAGCAGGCTAGTTAAGCTCAAGGACAGCTCCAAGTTCAGCTTCAAGCCAGCATCTGCAAACCGAACATGTATTTTGCGTTAAGATCATATACACAAGATTATTGCACAAAAAGGCGGAAGATTATGAGAAGACTGCGGACAAACATCCAATCTAAAACAGTAAAAGGAATAAAAGAATTTAGGAAGGATCATTTGCATCTTATTGGAATTGTTCAAGAAAGAATGACAATGTCGTTTGGCTCGTGTATCATCCAAATTGACACAGACGATTTTCCTTTTGCATAAAGATCCGCAGTGTAATTATAACGATTACAAGCCATTATGCGCGAACGATTGAAAAAGACGAATTTCTGCGTACGCCAGATATAATTAAGAGAAATATGAATTTTGTCCAAGTTTTCGCGATTATGGCCCACAGCAGGACGCGCCGGCCAGGAGAGAGAGAGCATAATTGCAGGAGCCCGAGACACGGAGGATGATCGCTCCCGTGCATCCCTCGTTCCTACTGGTAGATCACGCCACGTGAATGCGGGGATCCATGGATCCCGGGGAAACAGTGATGGCCGCCGGAGCCGCGAGCCACCGTATTGCAAAACCGGATGGCCGAGGCGGCGGAGAACCGGAGGAATTGCAGAACGGAGGTGCGATAATGAGTAAATTGGGCTTGAACGGCGAGTTATGCCCGGGATGAAAGGACCTGGGAGTAAAGTGGTCTCAAGGCCACCGCCGTGTGCAACGATTCTATGCCGATTCCCGGTATTCTCTTCGCGTCCGCGGATCTCGCCGCGGTGCATGACTTATTTTCGCGTTATCTCGCTTCCTGTGAGAGATCGTGCCTGGAAATTACAGGTGGAAAACCGTCATGGCGGCGTGTCTAATTGCCACGGAGGTTCGAGAGGTTCTCTTTCACCGTGGTTCCTCAAGATGAACGCCTTGCGCCGCTGCGAAATGGACGCCCAGCTCTTCCTCGTCCGATTTCTGCACTCTACTGTATCCGTGTACTGTGCTGCACTGTTCATCGTTCTCCAATTTCTACAGGTGTTTCGAACTCTCTTCTTTTGTTGTAAAACGGAGGGACATCCACAATTTTCTTGTATTTTACCCCACGAAGTTGAAGGAACGTTGAACCTAAACATTGGAGATCTTTGGGCTTCTGTAACTTCGCGTGACAAAATCGTAAAATATTCTAATTACAGTGTGTAGAAAGTAGAGAATTCATGCTTTAAAATAAGCACAGATAGGACATTTTAAGATATTTTTACACAAAGTTACAGGCGTTCAAAGATCTCCAATTTTTGCCTTCCGTTCGATGTCTGTTCATGGCCATCCTTATCCACTTTGGGTGAATACGGATTTTATACACCTACAACAAAAACAAATTGTTCGTATACAAAACTGTAAAGACATTAGAAGACTTTAACAATGCTGCTACATTATTTCTGACTTATTAAAATTATTGAAAGAGGGAGTACATTTTTATTTACTTCTTCCAACTGGCTCGGACAAAATCCGCAGTCGGAATTAGCATTAAATTGTACTTAATTCTTGTAGTTTCCAGGACTTTCAGAGTTGGCAATTTTTCGCGCGATTGTGTCGAGTGTTTAAATGCTAATTACGTACTCTAATCGTATTCAAATGTGCCGTACACGCGGAAATCGTCGAGCTGCGAGCAGTTATTCTTTTCTTGTTTATTTCGAAGGTTAGCCGAGTTTCTGACGCAGTTGGCGCACTCTTTTTATCACTGTTATTGCGCCGGTAATTACGCACGGACCGCTTCTAAACAGAAATTACGATTCTGGTTGGTGGGAATGAGCGTGGAACTTGAAAACGCGCGTTTGTCCCGCGAGAAACCAAGTTTAACCAGTTTCCGACGGCTGTTTCAGCTACGCCCTCGGTACGTTACGTCACTGACACAATTTGTTACCCACACGACTGTACAATTATAATTATTCCCAGTTCCCAAGACAAATAATCGATTCGCAGAATTTTTTTTCAATCGTTATTTCCATTGTACGCAAACGGACGTTTGTTTTTTTACCGAAGCCTCCGGTCGTTTCTCGCCCGAAAAACGTAAAAAGTTATGTAAGACGCCCTGCGTACCCGTACCTATGTGCAGCGTTAATCATTATGATTAATCCAGTAATTAACAGCGAGTTCTTTTAATAGCCTGGAAAACGTTGCAACGTTTAATGACTAGTGTCACGGATGTCATGCTGCCCTAGTTCTCAAACAATTCAGTAACTCGCAATTGTTATAGATATAGCCGTCGACTAACCGTGACTATGCGACACGAATAAAACGAATTTCTGCTGTGCTCGAACAGAAGAAAATGCAGAAAAAAACTAGAATTTCAATTTCATTTGCTCCTTGGAGTCGAATATGTTTTCCCAGCTTCAGAGCTCATTGGAAATTCAATTGTACTGTCTTATACAACTTCACCAGTTCGGTCGAAACAATTGAGAAATGGTACAATTGTTCTTACATAGCATGTAACTGGTGAACACAATGGGGATCGTTAAAATAAGGAACTGTTGGTGCAAAAGTTAATAACGAATCTGGCTCCACAAAGCCTTGACTAGATCAGTTCAAATCTTTGCTTAACAATTTGGTATTGAACATTTATGGACCCTTCATCTTTAGGATCAACATTGATCTCATATAAGTAACAAATTGGCTACAAGAAAATGACTTTCGACAAAATGCTCGGATCAAAATGACCCCTAAGTTTGCTCTAGACCATCATTATAAGAGTACTCGGTCTGCTGTATTTGTTGCTGAGCTTATGCGAATTACCTGCTTAGCAACATTCACGAAAACAATCATAACACGTCTTCTGTTAATTCCTGAGAAACAGAGAGACTCCACTGTCTAAATATTCAGAGTATGAATCCAGTTGTACCATTTATTATTTATTTCCACTACGCAATGAAAGGAAGGCTAGAAGAGGGTAAAATCGACAGACTTCGATTATCCTAATCCAATTTAGGATACCGGCGGAGTCCCACAGCAACTGTTCTACCATCTGACCGATCGAGCCATGCGAATCCTCGCCAAAAAAGTCCAGCAATGTCCGAACTCTGGTCTCCGAATGGCGCATGCGGTCTAGACGACCTATTAAAACTTTTTTGCGAAATGTGCCCGGACTTGTGGCACAGATTCTTTTAGAAAATCGCAGACCTCGGTTCCCAAGGACTTCATCTCGCCACGACGGGCTTTATTTCGTCATCTATCGACGCCATAATGGCGCAAGCTGTCTGAGGGCCCGGGCGATCCTCCACCGAATTTTTATGCACCACGCGATTCCGCCGGCCGATTTCTGATGAATAAAAGATCGGGGGATCGAAGGAAGAAGAAGAAGAAGAAGCGGTTCGGTTGGACGCTCGAAAATCATCGGCCGCCATCGAAAATTATTCTCCGGTAGCCGCGCGCCGTGGAGGCCATCACGCTAGCCAGAAGGAATACGCTTGTTCTCCTTCATCGAACGGCCGAGGGATATCTCTCGGGCTCTCCTAGACCCGGCCCGGACAGGTAATTATTTGAAAATTACTCGAACCTATCCAGTCTCCTCGGTTTTGTTTCCAAGACGAAAGTTATTCTACACGCGAGCCTCATCATCGTCCACCCAACAACGGAGCTACCCCCTGATAACCTGCGATCGAGGCTCGCCGCGATTAGCCTCCTGTACACAAAGTGGTCAACGTTTAGCGGGATCCTGTTGCCTCGACCTCCAACCTTGCCTCTGATCCACGGAAGATCTAAACTATCTACTCGTACAGTAGGACCTCCATTATCCGATGCCTGAAATCTGTGTTCCGGTAAGCTTAAAACTCAAGCTACCATTAACAATTTAATTTGCGTTCGATAGACTCTGACATTGTGATTAATAGATTGCCGATCTCCGTGCAAAATGAAATTCGCGCGGGAAACAAATAGGAATTTTTCTGTAAACAACGTGTTCATATTCTCAGATTCTTTTAACCTCTCTACTGCGTGAAATGACATCCATTTTTAGTCATGAATGCATAAAATCCGCAATCTAGTAATTGAACCTACATGCTTCCAAGTTACCGTAGAAGATAGAGACTAAACCCGGCAGTCCCCGGTTCCACGAACAGTGATCTCCATGTCCGCGTAGATCCTGGATCCCGAAAAACAAGGAAAATCTCGCAGCTCCAGTAGTGCGATGTCTAGCGGATCTTTGAGTATCAGTGTCGTCGATCGTTTCCCGTTACGGGGGTTCCGGCGTTTCAGGAGGATGACGCCGGGCAATAAACAGTAGCCGGTTTGTCTCATTATGGCTGCGAACACGGGCGCATGCTATTTCCGTGGAACGACGACGTGGACAGGAGAGGACAGGCCAGGACAGGCACAGGGACAGGGACAGGGACAGTTTCATCGTGCGGTACCTACACGTGACGCTCGAGCGTGATAAAATTCCTTTTTCCGTTTATTTCCTCCCGGGCAGAACGAGCTCGGCGTATGTGTGCGTCTGTTCGTGGGAATACGCAGTTGTCACGTTATCGATACCCACGAAAGTGGCATTAACTGGACTGACGTTTATCGACGCCGGGGGATCACAAGGCAGCCGGTGTGGCCCTGTATTATTAAACGCTGTTAACTTTGTACACTTGTGACGTACGCGAGCGGCCTCATTATCGCGATTTAAGCACGTTCGCAATCGTGTTACATCGCCCCCGTCCCTCCACCCCCTCAACACCGCAGGGAAATTGCGACACGTGAAATCGTTTCGCTGGAACCGCGGGTTTCGACAGATAATCGTGATCCGCGGATACGAGACTGTGCTGGCTTTTTTTATTGCATTTTTTGCGCGAAGATCGTTGGATAGGACAGAGGAAGAGGAAGAGGAGTGGTCACGTGAAATGGAACTAGGCGGATCATGCACGAGGGACACTGTCTAGGACAGTGTTTTATTGTGTAGAGGGTGGAAAGGTCTACGACTTGCGTAGGCTGTCGTTCAGTAGGATTATGCTTGCATTCTTCATGAGCCTTGATAATCATGCCAGTGGAGATTCGAAGATGGTTGCTCGCTCCGATACTTTGCCCCGGGATGGAATTGGTGTTTGTGTTATAGATATGTTCATCATCAAAAGGTTAGCTTCTTCTGCCAGAAAATGTCCTTCTGGTTGATCCTTGATTGAGATTTGGCTGTTTATCGAGTCCACCGTTTAGAAAACTATTCAACACAGAATAAACATTGGAAAATAAATATTGTCTACATCAATTAGAAGATACAGAACCCACGTACCTGTTTATTCCTTTTTCTAATCGCTCTAACAAATCGAAAATAGTGCAACACAATTTTCAAGGTCTTGGAATATTTTCTCTGTCAGGAAATTGATTCATTTTTCCCATAAACGTATGAAATCCGCAGTTCGCATATTACATAGGAAAGGTGGAGTGATTGATCTCTAGACAACGGATTTGATGCGTTCGTGACGAAAATGAGATGATGTAATTTGACACGGTAAAAATATTAGAAGTGTTTAAAAATACTGTGATATTATTTTCATGGTATCAAGCACATTAAGAGAGAAAATAAATTTCCGTTTCATTCCAGTCTGTTGGGATTCGGCCAGAAAATTTATACTTCACGTGAAGATCCGCAGTACGCCGATCACATACGAAACACGGAAGCGGCGGATCAGCATCCGGCGCCGTCGCGGCTCGAAAAACAGAGGACGTCAATCGGCGTCTTCCGTACCGAACGCATTAAACCCAGGCGTACAAGCAGCATCCGCGAGGATGACAGACTAGTGTTCGCCGCGAGAGAAGCGGTTGCGTAAACCGCGCTAATTCAATTCGTTCGTCAACTCCGTGAGAAACGGTGGACAACGAATTCGGTCACGATACATCGGTTCCGCTGATAGTTTAATCGTTGCGCTATCTGCGGAGCTGTCGAATCTTCGGCCAGACCTCTGGGGCAACGCGTGTTCCGCTGGGCGAGCAAGCAACGTCAAAGAGGATCTGATCGGGCATTGTTACCTGGAAGAAATACGCAGCCTCTCACGACAAAGGAGCCTAGGGAGACGGGTAGCCGATGATTGCTGGACCGGTCGGCAGAAACGAGAAGAAGATTATGTCGAAATCGGAGCGTACTGATTGCCCCCGAAGAGCCATTTCTTCAGGTGTGAGCTGGCTCTCGGGCAACACCTACAAGAAGAATGAAATGAACAAAATCGGCGGGGTGCAAGGAGAGAGAGAGAGAGAGAGAGAGAGAGAGAGAGAGAGAGAGAGAGAGAAGAAGGATTCGCAAAAAGGTTTTCGCGAACGGCTCGGCTAACCGACGGATCGGGGACTGGTCTCTCTGCATATGAAACGGAGGTGAAAAAAGGAGAAAAAAAAAGCGAAACAGCACGAATGACAGAAACCGACGGCGACGGGGAGGGGAAGCGGGGGAAAAAGCGAATCGAGAAAACGGAGGAATGCACGCGACCAAGATGGCGGCCGCATTGTATGCACTCTGGGATAGACAGGGACGGGTGCACGAAACAGGAATGGAAGCCGCGAGAGAATGGGGATAATTGCGTTGGAAATGCAGCAAGGCTCCTCCCCTTATTCAAACCTAAAGGCTGCAACTACAAGTGCCAAGCTGCTCACTTTACGGCGGGCACACATGACACGTTCGACCACTGACACACAACGACGACAACAACCATAGGCGGCGCTCCGCCTTTGCGTCGTCGTGGCACGCAGCGAGATTATGCATCGCGATGAAGGATCTGAATGCGAAATCGGGACACCGGTACGGCCGATCGATCAACTTCTTGCTTTTTCGAGAGGACTTGGCCCTTTAAAGGTGTTGCGAGATGATCATTGTACCCTTTTGTCGGGAGAAACACTCGCGGTTAGGATCCACGACCTCGATCGACCTTGACGCGCTTGAAATTGATCTTGACTTAATTGAACTTTACGGAGGAAAATTGTCTGCGTCTATCGCAAGAGACAAGAACCGCACAGAAATGTCTTCCTCTAGAGCAAAGTACACTTTTTTCAAAAGAAACACTATCGGTTGGGTTTGCGACCTTCATCGACCTTGCCGCACGATTTCATAGCGTAACGACTTCAATTTAGCCGCAGATGGCTACACTAAAAGACTTCCACTTGGGAATGTCTTCCTCTAGATCAAAGTACACATTTTTCAAAAGAAACACTATCGGTTGAGTTTGTGACCTTGACCGACCTTGGTGCACGACCCGATAGTGCGAGGACATCTGTTTGAATTTGAACCTAGATCAGCTAGACCGTAGACCTGAATGCTAGAAACTTGTTTGCATCTGTTCCAACAGGCAGGACCCACTTAGGAACGTCTTTTTCCCCTCAAGAATTTGAGTAGGCCAATACTTTCCAATTTTTTCAGTATTTCTAATTCTACACTGTTTCCAATTACACCTATTTCTTTTTTTTTTGTCATAAATGCATAAAATCCTCAGTGTATAGATCACTGTCTGATGACAATGTATTAAGGAGATTTCTCCTACATTTTGTATAAGGAGAAGAATACATTTCAGAAAAGCAACAACAAGATCAATAGACCAACTGTGACCCAATATTATTTAAACAATAGAGACATTTACGCATTTGTATCTAATTTAAATTTTTATGACTAAAACTGTTCCCCCCTTTCAGAAAAAAACGGATCCGTCTTATATAATCCCTTAGTTCCCTCTTATCAAAAGAATCCTTCCCTCCGCGACCTTGATCGACCTTGAGGAAAGATCGAGAATCACTCAACACCCTTTCCTTCCTCGGATCTGATAAGACGTAACTTTAATCCGATAACGCCGCCCGGTCAACTCCTATTCCCAATTTAATTAAGCCCCCCACCCCCATCCCCCAACCGAGCATTACCATAGTTAAATGCCTGCCCCCGCGCCGGTCAATCGATTAATTCTTTAGATTCTATCAGTGATTTATTCCTCTCGGTCCGATGGCTTTCTACTGACTCATGAATCTAATTAATAGTAACTGTGAGCGCGAGCTTTATCGGTTGCGTGATCTTGCTCCCCCGAGGATACTCTACGGAACATTCCAGCCAACCACGCGACATCTACGGTAGCTGACGGGTTTATCAACCGAAGGATTTGCCAGTCATCGAAAGTGTTGAGTGACTTCTTTTGCTAATAGTCAGTCGAAGGGGCCCTCCCCTGCAAGCTCAATGATTTATATATGCTATCGCCTTTCAGCGGGGCTGCGAGTGCAACCAAGCAGTGGAACGCCCTTTGGAAATTGCAACCAGTGAACGAACTTCAATTATGCTGCATTCATTAAAAAATATTATTTGAAAGGATCATTTTTTTTAAGATCTTAACGCTAAACCTAACCCTGCTGATCAAATGACCGTTCTTGGACTTTTTGGTCCATAATTATTGAAATTACGAAGATTCTTCGAATGGAAGTATGTCACTCAATTTATTTACTCAAGCAGGTATTATAATAAAAATCAGGCAAATTCTCACTTCATATGTTACTTAATAAAAAAAAAAAAGAATTAGAAAAAATTTCCTTTGTCCAAAAGATTCCTCATTGTAGAAATTAAATAAAACTGCTATTGGTTCTTGTTAGTGTACACGTAACAGCAGCAGCGATTTTCTTCGTAAACAAACAGGCTATTTAATAAAAAGATGAAGCTTCCTTTAAATATAACACAGCCATTAAAAAGTCTTTTAACAGGATTATGATAGCTAAAGTATTATATATCTATTTGTTTGTTGTTGAAGAGAAGATCCTATAAACAAATTTTCTGCAGAAACGATTTTTATTAATTCCAACCCAATTTTAAAATTAATTTCCGCTTATGGCTTTAATGTTAGCCACCCTCTAGTGGCCAGCAACGAAAGCTCAGGCCGTTGATGGACATTTCAATGCCATCTGTTAGAGGCGAGGCGTATAACATTGATTTTATCACGTTACCTACCCTAATCTAACCAGCGCTGCATAAGGCCAACTTTCCTATAGAATGACTATAGTCCCCGGTACCGTAGATAAGGCGCGATATAAAGTGCAATGTTTATACTTAACAAACCTTAACGTACACTGCATGTCAACATAAAAAGTGTTCTTTCATCAGAAACGATATTCCTTTCGGTTTGACCGACCCGGCGTGTCGCAACGAAACAGGTACGTCAACTATCATGCCACCGGAATACGCTTCTGCTAGGCGAATCGATAATTACACAGTCCGATATGTCATTTAAATGTGATCCGCCGTTAAAATTAACTTTGAACCGATACCATTCATACGATGACACGACGAACTTCCTGTTCATCGTTCGCATCAATCATCGATAAACATCAGTCTGCTAAGAGCCGTCATTGTGTCTAGAACAATCATGAAAAATTTATTGAATATCGGAAGTTTATTGTAATTTACAATCGTACGATTTACGGTCCGTAACATTTGGTTTCGTTTCAGTTACATAATCGGCATTCCAACAATGTTCGAATGGACATACGATGGAGTCGACGCCTCCATACCCCGTAACGTGGGCCCAGAATGCGCATATTACATAAGCCCGCAGTATAGAATTATTGAAACTTCATTTGTTTCCATACTAATAATAAGTCTTCTTTTATGGGGCTACAAACGGTTGAAATTGCCCACCGAAGTATGCTATGCGGACCATGATCGAGTTGGCAGAAGGGTACTGCTTCTGATCATGTCCCTGGTGTTGGGGATGGAAATCAGTTTCAAATTAACCAGCAGGACCCTTGTGTACCTGTTCAATCCCTGTCATGTAACGACAGCAGTACAGGTAAGATCAAACTAGTATAGCTCCATCAAAACATCAAAGAATGAGTGTATAGACATCTAAATCATCTTTTTGCGTTATAGTTGTATTTGTTAGCAGCTGCTCCTAGTCCAATGGTTACAACACTCTTCAGGATACACCTGAACTTCCTAAATGGACCAGTTTTAGCCTATTTGTTCCCAGAGACAGAATCTCGGGGTGTAAGTTTGCTTTATTTGTTTTCCGTGAACTATCTTGATCACTCACATTGACAATGGCATGCATTCTTCCAGATATTCGCTGATAAAGCATTGTACTACATTCAGCATGGCTTGATGGTAGTAATACCATATTATTTGCTAAGGCTTGGAGGTAGTTAACTATAATACTAGCAAACTTAATGTTAGTTACGTTGATACACCCGCAAAGGTCACAAATATTGGGTGTCAATATATTTTGGCTGTTAGTGGATGATTCCAAAAATTTTCGAACGTTTGTAGGTCATTTGAAGGTCACTCTGCATTTTTTAAAAGATGAAATTCATCAAATCAAATTCAAAGCACTGTGTTCTGAATAGAGAAGATATTGCATTGTCACTTGAAAGTGACCTTCAAAGGACTTCAAAAATTTTAAACGAAAAATTTGTACATACAAAACATTCCTTTTCGATTAATTTTTGATAAAATATGTTTTCGATTTTTCCAATTCAAATGGCAGAAATTTCGAGACACCCTGTATATTCGAACTTAATTCTAGGTGTTTACAATGTCGAGCCTTTATCAGACATGAGCTGGATAGTTTTTAGTTATGGTTTGAATTTACTGTACCATTTCTGGATTCTTCAGGCCTTTGCCTGGGTATGTGGCATCTTCTGTCGATTATTGTTTGCCATATTTTGTAATATTTAGTTAACGAGACGCGTTTCGTTTTACAGCCCATACAAGTAAATTTAAGCCACATGTTGTGTCCAGCTGTGCTGGACCCCTTTGAAGGGCAGTACTATCGCCTATGGACAGTGGTCCATCAGGGATTGCTATGCCCCTTGCTGTGCAAGCTGTTTTGCTACGGATCTAATTACTTTTTGACCGAATTTTCGCTGACAAAGGTGAAATCGAGCCTCGAGTACGCACTCCCGAAAAAAAGGAACAAGTACGAGGAGAAAAGGAAATTATGTGACGGTACTTCAACTATCTCAGGTAACGGGCACACGCACGTGAATTAGTCTGCTTTTCGTCAATGCATACCGTCGTGACCTCCGTGAACACTTTTTACCAGGATGAAGTGAGTACTTAAAATTTTAAGGGATAGAGTTTCAATTGTATATTAACAACTGTACGAGCCATTTTGTGTTTGGTAAGTCACGTCTTATTTCTTCGAGATATGTAGGCTTTTGCATCTGATTTGATACAAGAATATTTTACCATAATATTTAATACATAATATATAAAATGTCCCAAAAACGTACGTCCTTGGAAAAGGTGATCCCTCAGGTCATTTGAACTAACTTTGCGGAAATGTGCTCCCGCGGATTCCTTAATGAGTTATTAGCGAAAAATATGGACCAATCAGAACGCGGCTATACCGGACGGATTCCAGCTCGGCTAATGCCAACGCCACGCTCAGCTGTGTAGAGAACATTTTCGCAAAAGAAATAGTTATTTCAAATAACCTCAAAAATCGCCTCTTTCAGGGAAGTACAACATTTTTGGAGCACCTGTGTAATTTTTTCAATTCACTATATAATTACTGATGAAGTCAATCGATGTAATGTATAACAAGCAAAAAGGTCAATTTTCTGGAATTTTGATTTGCACCAGCTTTTATAATCACCAATAGATATATGACAAAATGTGTTATTACTTTTGAGCGCATTGCGAAGCTGGTTCATATATTTTTCTTCATTACTTCCAATGTTATTGTTGTATGCTCTAAGTTACAATTTCTGTTAAGCTACTCACGTATAGTCATGCATAATTTTCTTTTCTGAAATCTTTAATACATTCCATCAACCTGACGTGTAAAACTGAAATAACTGGTGCAATTACACTCAAATTTTCAACCTGACTGCCAGGAAATTTGTTTTGTTGAAGTATATATTATCTTATGCCAAAGAATAAATGGATGTGATGGAAATTAATATATTTATATAATAATATATAAATTAAGAAATAAGTTTAAACCGCAAATTAATTTTGGAACATACACGAGACGTGGTTCGTGTGAACCTATGATCTGATATAATATTTGAACAATTCTTTCACGATGCAACTTCGAAGTGTTGAATTGAAATTTATTTTTGTCAAATTTTTCTTGACATTTTTATATTACTGTGGCCTAACAAAAAAAAAATATTTTATTCGCCATTTATAGTGGTTTTCCTATTATTCTCCTAACAAGAATGATATGTATTAAGGTATAGAGCATTATTTTCGAAATGAAAGTGTCACAACTTGTATTCAAACTATTTTGCGCTATAGAATAATTGATTTTAGGCTTCCACCGACTTGTGTCATGTTGATGGTTGAGCTTTTATTGTGCCCACCTGTTACACTACTGTGTTTTCGAACTCAGTGCACATGTAATTTCTTGTAAAGGGATGCAAACAATGCATTAACTGTAGTAACATTGCTATCTTGCTAACAAGACAAGATCTTTTGTAATATCGATTGAAGTAAAATTGAACAACCGAAAATACTCAATTGATATTTCGTACAGGATGTAAAGAAATGGCGAAGGTCGAAGTCAAGGTCAGATTTTTGTCTAGCTAGCGATAAAACTTAGTCAACCATTTTTGAAGAGATAATTGCTATAGTACACATGGTTCTTTTGAAATTTTCAGTCAACTTTATATACGGAATATGATATAATCAAAATAGAAAATTTGAACTTGGGTTTTCAGATGAAGGTCAATTCTGTGAAAAGTTTTTTTACGTATTTGTCAATCAGAAAGTGTAGAAACACCAATGCACATTTCTTTGCACTCTATACACGTGAAAATTTGGAAAATATATCAAGAGCGTATTGTAGTATAAGTGTCATACTCTATGTATATTATAAGTTCTTATACCACTGTCTCATGGCAATGTAAAAAGGGGATTAGCATACTTTGTACATTCTGTACAGAAAAGATCGTGTGTACGTTGCTTTTCCTAAACAGTAGTTCCATTAATTTGCGAAACATTTATAAAAGCTTGAACTGGCACTTTGAGAGTTCGAAAGATTTGTCATCATAATGGGCCAACTATAATCAAATTTTTTTCAAGGGCGCGGACGTTTGCATATTTGGATCCTATCGAATTGATTATAATTTAGACCATTATGATTTTAAGTCTTTCTCGATTGTGAATCAAATTCAAAATGTATTCACATAAGCTGGGGTGTGTTTGTGGTACATTATTTCCTCTAATGCTATTCGGAGATACAGTGAGACGTTAAAGAGCAGTGGAAATCATCTTGCCTTTGCCGTTATTGGCTGACAACGTCCCGCGATTGGTGTTGGGGATGAAAGGGTGGTGCTGAGGAATTGCAGAATGCGATGCTACAGAGGAAATTCGAAATATTGTTACTTTTTGTACCAAGAATAATGCCCCGCTTTTCAAATTGTACATTAGTAAGAGGTTGCGTACAGTTACAACAAATTAATATTGTTATATTTTTGTAAGCTACGAGAAGTAATGTTTTCATGGCAGTGGTAAATCTATAAAAATTCGAGGTTATGGCAATCGAATGAAGAGCGAAGGGAGAACGTTGGTACGAAATATTCACATGTAAATGTTTCAAATAAAAAAGAAAGTCTAGTCACGATGAGGGTTTTAATTCTACCATCGCCTGAGATTAGTTGAAACAAACAAATATCATGGAATGCAAAAGTACAGACGTTAAAGCATTAAAATAAAATAATTTATTTACAGAGCGATGTACAATTTTTTCTTAAAACACTCGTATTCCTCATTGTAAGAGTCTATACCGAGTATATACCGATGTTCCAAGCTTAATTGTATTCTGACTAAATTACTTCTTCTCTAAACGTTTGTACAGAATCGTTTAACACGGGCAGCTGTATAACTTTGCATGATCCATGTGCACGTTCAGACACGAATATTATTTACAAAATGGAATTAGAAGTGTTTCCACATGTACGTACTCTCTACATATGCGACGGGTCGGCGTCGATTAAATTGTAACACTTAACACTATAGTGTACATATATTCGCAACCACATTGAGATTACATTAAAAGAATCATAATAAGGCACCACTATACAACACATGTAGTCTTCATATGTTTTATCTTTTTTTCAGAGTTTTGTTTCGTCGATCCAAAAAGGGTATAAATTCTAAATCAGTCCGCGACCCGTGGTACATGCGCTATCCAAGTAGATGAAGACACAGACAAAAAAGATTTCCTTTACATCTATGATCGATTTGATAGATAGAATTCTGTGCAAATGTTTAGGAAAGAGAGAAAGAGAGAAAGAGAGAGAGAGAGAAACGTTACAAATGCTACACGCTTAACAAACATAATGACCATAATAAATATGTACATTACAATGTTTCTACACACCTCTAACACATGTTATCTGTAACAAACTTTACAGAAGATGATTTACAATTCTCACACTCAATCCAATACAATACTCTCTTATCACTGCTAAATGTAGAAGCAAATTAAACATACATCTCGTTGCGCATCCATTGCACAAATTCCAATGAAACATCACACAGAGGGCACAACACACGAAACGAAAAATAAAATCTCGATATCGTGTAGATGAATATCACAGGTACATAGTAAATTCCTAGTATCATCTATTTGCACCTTCAAAAAGTTAATCTACTTAAATAAAAATATCAAATGATGGTGGCAATCATCATGCAAATTTAAAAGATAGTTATGAACACCATAAGTGGAACACCCTGTATACTATTTTTATTTATGGCATTTAAAATATGTGTTAGAAAAATTGATGATAAAGTATGACGATGTGTAAACATTTCTAAACAAACTTAAGCTTAATGAATGCTTTCAAATAAATAACAGCCTTAGGAAAAATATAAATATCTCAAACATCTACACGGATATCATAAAAAAAAAACTAATATGTATGCTCACTAGTAAAATAAAATAAATCACAGTTACACCATTTATAGTTACCGCAATATTACGCAAACGGCGTTAAGGATAAGAAAAATTATTTTAATATTAACGGCAGACTGTTATGCCATGGTAAGTGACTATTTTTGGACACAAGTTGGAATAGCCGTTTCTTTGGCCTTAGATTTATACATACGAAGCATGTACTTTTATACAAGAAGAACATGAATATCAATACTGCATGGAAGAGTAAAGAATCTGAGTCCTTATACCTATGTACATTCGCGATTACCTTAAAAATTAATCTACATGACTGGAAAAACGTTGAAATGAATCTGACTTGTGTTCATTTGAGCGACACGCAATCACATCGCGAAGGAACTTTATTATTACGAATGAATCAACTTAAAAATGTCGATCGACGCTGCCGCAACTTGCTTAAAATCGCACTGCGAATTTTTATGCATTTATTCAGACCTCTACAAAATAATACGATAGAAACTTTCGCCGAGATTCATTCATTTGCAATGTTTTCAGCTCGCCAAAGTAATACAGAAAATAAAATTCTGTTCTACAGAAATTGTATTTTGCATAAAAATCCGCAGTTTATTAGTGTTGTAAGTAAATAGTTTCATTATCAAACACATAGACCATTCTGTCTATTAACAGATGCATAACGCCAGGCAAACATCGATTGATGTCCCGTCGTTGAGTAACTCTTTTTCCCGACTGTTGTCACCGTATAAAGCTCTATTACAGATTTATCGGTGTAAATGGAATGCTAATACTATTTACAATGTATCGAGTGAATGAACAGGCACACATCCTTTGTAGAGTATCGTACAGTTCATTAGTGTGCTAGTTCTACTTTAGAGTAGACGTTCCGGTATAACGCAGAGAATTCTGCATTTTTTAGATTTCACCAAACAGCCTTGGAAAAAACCCTCTGACACGAGGTATCTCTACTAGAAGTAAAGTGTTAGCCATCTAGCGGTGGTCCTAAGTACACCATAGTTACCTCTGTATTTCCATATACAGCGGACACGGATGGATATAATCTTTTATCTGGCAATCCTACATACACAATTTCATCATTAACATCTCTGTGACTGCTCTATTGCCGAAAGTACTCTAGTTCTCACACAAAATCAAAAGAAAGTGCTTTAAGCATCCTAAGATATTTTCAAGATAAAATTTTAATGAAAAATGTGCCTGCGCCTACTAATCTATTTATTGCTAAAAATGTATCAAATATTGGGATACAATACCTCTAAATGCCACTCCCAAAAATTCGTAATTCTTTTCAAAAGACAATGTGTTATCATCACAATCTAATATTACCCTAATCCTTTCCCCGGCCTGTTAATTACAAAATTGTACACCTTAAGGTATATGCCATCATCCTCTAAAGCATTTGTATGATTAAATATATCTTACCTGATACCTAGGGGCATTATTAAGCAATGGATAATTTCCTTGTACATCTCCATTATGTAACAGATGATTATCTACCAGATTCCATCCCCACGAATGCTCGTCGGACCCCAATAATGCTACATACCCATGGCACAGTAACGGTGCTTCTCTGGTAGCTATTCCTATTACTGCTACCGTGCCCAATGGTCCTTCCCAAATAATTTCCCAGGCGTGTCTGCCGTGTCGGAAACCAATTTTACCTCTACAGGCATCTGTGATTTGTGCGACAGGGTTCCTAGAAGAATTATCAGTATGTAAAGATGCGTTCGAATATTTTTAATTTACAATTATTAAGATTGTAAACGTGCATCTGTGAGCAGTTATTCAACAATTGATTTCTTTGGGCATGTACTATATTAAAAATGGCTAAAAATTTGGATAGACAGGTTCTCGATATTTTTATAAAGTAATGTAAAATAGTTACTTTTAGTGCACCGTCAATCTAGTGTTAAATCATGTACAAATCTTGCTTATTTGAATGGTTTCTGTGCAAATGTTGAGGCTACGATGTATCGTGTGACAGAGTGAAACGTTCGAGCTGTTGATTATTTAGTATTATGAATGTACCTGTGCAGAGTGAATCCATTGGATTTAATAAAAATGTTCCGTGAACAATCGAAGGGATTCCACGCGTGATAAAATGCACGCAACTTCGATTTATAGGTGGGCACCGATGACAATATATCGGAGCTGAGGGCTTCCTTCGCCAACTTCCTAATGCAGTGTATCCTCCACGCGTCATTGTTCTCGTCATTCAAGAATCGGTTCCAACGTTTGCAAACCAGCGCGCAATTTCTCAGTGTGTGCAGATCTAAATAAGAAAATATTGTTTCTAAAACATGATCAGATGCTCGCAGTGCTATATCGTCCATTTTGCCGGTTCTGATCGGGTAAACGAGCAAAACACACACGCGCGGAACACCGCTCCGTAATCCTGTGTGGGATTCATATCAAACATTAGTGCTGGTTTTCATGAAAGCAATATGAGGCACAGAAATTACACGATTTGCGAGTAGCTGAGTATTTCAATTAATGTCAATACTCATCTGCCATGTACGGCGTAATTTTGAGGTATAAATAGTAATAAAATTGATTTAATTGACAAGTCAATTTTATATGGAAAAAAAGGTTGGCATTTGGTAAATGAATGGCTAAAAGAATATTCTGAGGGTACAGTAAAGTTCGGGAGAATCTTTTTCATTCATTAAATGCAGAAAAGGACAATTCCATAAAAAATATATTGGGTGATTGGTCTACTCCTATATCAAGCCTGTGGTCCAGGCACAGACTAGGTATAGGATAGACCTATCGTCCAATAAATTTTCGTGTCTCACTTCTGTGGATTCACGTAACCCATTACCATTTTCGTGTCACATCCTGTATTACCAACTGGAACTAAAATCTGCTGACAGCGTCGTCGTTAGTTACGTTACCGACGAGATATTTAGAAAGACTGTCAGCCCTCGTGCGAGTCTCAAATTGGGTGCCCAGCAGGGGTCTCAAAGTAAAAATGGCTAATAATACTGGAGACACAGAGTAGCTTTTCTATGTAGGCTCTGATCCAACCTAAAAGATGATGCAGGTTCTAATTCAGGCTAACAAGTTGATGCAGGTTCTGTTCCAGGCTAAAAGTCGATGCAGGCTCTGTTCCAGGCTAAAAAGTCGATGCAGGTTCTGTTCCAGGCTAAAAAGATGATACACAAAAGTGGGGACGCTAAAACCCGTCTGTGGCTCTAGACAGCTCTAGAGTCCCGCGGACGTGAGACAAACAATACATTGGGTGATTGGTCTACTCCTGTACCTCGTTTGTGATTGACAAAAGTAGCACGTAGGAGTGTAATATATTTCTCTAAATAAAAGACGTGTTATCTCTTTCAGTATTTATTTTAATCTGTTGCAAGTTGTTATGTCAATAATTTTTGTTGGTAGGAAACGAAAAACAAAATAAATGCTAACGACTAAATATAAACAAATGAATCGATACAGAAATCTACATTATCTACAACCGTCACAAGCATTTGTATTTGGCGACACCTGGATGATTGGGTCGAACTAACATTTGGCTAACAGTTTCCGCGATTTTCCGCTACGTGAAATGGCGCTATTTTGAGGTTTTACGGAGCAGATGAACCGTGCCGGATTTTACATTGCATATTATGAGTAGGCCGGCACGAATCATCTGCACGATTGTTTAACATTAATGAAACAATCAATTTTAATTATTTCACCGTTTTACGAAAAGTATCACCATAGATATAGATAGGGAGTAAAGCAAGGACGTGGACAGCGCATCGAATATCATTTTTTTATTAACGTTTTGTCAGTTACAATTTTGATTACATACATATAATGTGGATTCTTCTTTAAACACATGTCGCTATGATACAAATGACGAGGATAAAAATTTGGAGTGCGTAAAAATGTAATTAGATGACAATTCTTTTTTTTTGTTTGTTTGCTTTCTTTCATCCCTCTCTCGCTCTCCTTCTCTCTGTCGCTCTCTCCCTCGCACACGCTCTCTCGTTCTCCCATTCATTCTTCTGTCTCTCTCTCGCTTCTTCTCTCTCCCTCTCACACACTCTTTCTCTCGCTTTCTCGTTCTCTCCCTTATTACTTCATTGGTCATGGCGATGGGCCAACTTTGAATGTATATTAATATAATATACCGAGCTGGCCCATGTCCACTAAAAAGGGGCGGGGGGTAAAGTGTAATTAATCCCTTGATTGCGATTCTCTTTACTCTCTTACATCGTCCCTAATTCGCTAATATTTTGTGTTTCTCTTTCATTTTGTTTCTCTTCGTCCTTTATACACTAGATCGATGCGCGTTCGTCGCTCGAAACTGGTCCGGTGTTTTTAGCGATCGATCGACACGCTGATCGAGAACCTCAATGTATATCTTACACACACCGACCACGTAGGCACGGATTAGTGCCAAATTCAGAGGACAGGATATTTACAGGTGTGAAACGGAAACGGCTTAGCACCGCTTTGACACTCTCTCATCCCTCTCACGCTCTCTTTCTCTCTTCCGCTTCGACATCCCCTCGAGATCCTTCATTCATTCCCCCCAAATTCATTTGTTGCGTATAAAATGGAAATCAAGATATCCGAGCGAGATCAAGCTCCAATCTACTGCGAGCACTGGTCATCTAGAACAGAGGATTGCTTTGAAATGTTTGAGACCACCGTTACTGATTTATATGCAACAAGGTGTCGGCTGAAATAATGAAGAGTCCTTTTGGTCCCGGCTCCGAGAGGGGGGAGCTAAACTAAGCTTCAGTCTTTCCTCTCCGTCGCAATCTAATCCCGCAAAAATGATGTTTCAACTTCCCCCCCTCGAGAGCGGGGAACGATCTTCTCGGGAATGCTGCCATTTTCAGCTTGCAGTCCCCCTTTCTCTCTCTCTCTCTCTCTCGAGTTCACCGGAAGCGATCATACTTACAAACACTCGCAAAATTAAGCTCCGTCGAACCGTTGCTAATCGAAGCTTTCCGTTTTCCGAGGTCGAAGTCGGCGAGCAACGAGGGGTTTCGAATCGCGTCCGCGACCTTCGATCATCCGTGGGAGCTGGAGGGGGTGTGGGGATCTATCCGAGGATCCGAGGGAGAGAAAGACAAGATGGCGACCGAGATCCCACGCGACGAGAATGGGGAGCAGGGAGGGGGAAAGAGGATTCGGTCCTCTGAACTTGGAACGACGCGCGATCAGCCTTCTCCTAGACATTCTACGAACTGTCTTCGACCGGGTGGAATCGAACGCTGATCACGGTTAGGGTATCGCGGTCCCGCCTCGTCGATCTCGATCGTGATTGCTCTGGGTCGCTTTCGGCTCGAGTCTCTAGGATCTAATAGACGAAGAAGTGGTTTTCTCTTCGGCGTGCTCGGCTGCTCAGTCCAAAGGCCGCAAATAACACTATTTTCGAGTGTGCACCGTAACTCCTGCGTTATTCCTGAGCCAAAATCTACTTGGGACCTTTCTGACTCAGGACCGAAGCCTCTCTCACTCTTTCACACACACTTTCTCTCCCTCTCACTCGCTCTCTCTCTCTCTCTCTCTCTCTCTCTCTTTCTCGAACGTGATCGCTTCCGTGTTGGTCGACAGTCGCTGTGGACGGAAAGGAATCGATCTTTTTCTCCGCTCCGCCTCCGGGGAACTCGTCGGAGAATGAATCTTTAGTTTCGTTCGTAGGAACTCTACGTTTCAGCGGAAAGGACAGGTCTGTTGCGCATGAACCCGACCACTCTTCGTCGCGTGAAAAAGAAGAGTATCGCGTCCGCTTCGTGCGCAACAGCTACCGAGAACTCGGTCGTGAACATGGCGCGAAAGATTTCCATCGCGAGGATTGCTCGGGGATCGACGCGAGGGGATGACGGGGGGAGCAAAGGAAACCGTGGTCGCGTTCGAGTGAAGTGAAGATGGGAAATCGATCGACGAGGGGCACCGGACCCGGAGAACTTGACCCGCAGGACCCCGACCCGGGGTCCCTGTCGAAGAGGTCAGCTGTCTTCGCCGTGTCCTCTCCCTTCTCCATTGTTCTTTTTTTTTACACAAGTTTAAAAACTAATTTGTAGCATTCTCTCGGGGAGCCTGGACGAGGACGCGAACGGTCTCGGGCGTTCTCTCGATGTCGCAGCTCTTTTTCCACGCGTTAGCGTCCCGCTCTCTTTCGCTCCGGGTCTTTCGCTGCGTCGAGCGCGCGACGCTAACGAGGGAGAACGGTGCGATAACTTTCGCAAACGTTTCTCGCGCCTCCCCCGAAACGCATCGCCAGGATTCCAGAACGACTCGACGACGCTGCGGAGCGAACACCGCGGAGCCTGGCTCTTCCGACGATACTTTGGTCTAATTTATTTACAATAATTTCATTCCAGTGGCGGTTCCTCCACGGGAGAGACGGGAACGATCGACGTAAAGGAAGGTGTTCCTCGTTCCGTGTTCCAGGACGACGGCCCGATGATCCGAGATCATTCATGTGCCTATCCCCCGTGCGTCCTTTCCCGGGCGGTAATTAAAATTTTCTTCTGCCTATGTACTCTGACGCTTCTCGTGTCATCTTCTCCGTTCTATTTTCTTTCACTCTCTCTCTCTCTCCCGTGTCGGTTAGATTCAATTCACATTATTGGGGTATAATAATTAATTAATTAATTAATTAATTATAATAGTGTCATTATAATTCGTAATAATATACAACATTTGTCAATAGATCATTTATCCTAAAACCCACTGCATGCTCGTGTCGAAATAATCATTTAATCCTGCTCTCGCTCGCTCGATCTCGTTTTCGTTCTCATTCTTACTCGCATTCGCTCGCGTATACCTACTCGCGCACACAGTATTTCTTGCCTTTCATCCAGACATACAACTTTTGTTTCTTTTTTTTTTTAATTATATTAGAAATACCCCTCACTCTCTCTCTCACACACACACGCACACACACAGAAAATCTTTCATTTCCATCATTTCTGTTCGCACACTCTCACGCCGTGGGACTGTGTACTGGCTTCACGCGTAGCTTATCTATCTAATTCAATGATTTGTAGTTGCAACCGTATGTGTCTGTGTGTGGGTACGTGTATCGCTGAGTGTATTCACTATTCGTGTGTGAACATTCTCGTGTGGTCTACAATCTTGCAATTCGGTTCCTCTGCTTCCGGTTTCATACAGAAGACAAATGTTATTCTGGCGCACAAGATGTCCGCTTGACCGCACACCAAAATGGCCGCCGGCCGATCCTCGACGTCCCGATAGACCGGAATGGAAAATGATCAGCATCGCTTCTCATCGAGCTTTCCTTTTATTCCTGAACACCTGTATATCTATACGTGTCCATGTTTGCGATTGTTCGTATGCGTGTCTGTGTGTGGCTGATGACGTGTGGTGCATGACGAGTGTGTGTATACGATGACTTTGTACATATTCGAAGAAAATTCTATCCTTCACCAGAGACGCGCGTCCGAAGTGGAACCACCCGAAAGCGCAGAGTTCATGGACGTGATGAAACGCCGACGTTCGTGCCCCTCTCTCCCTCTCTCTTTCTCTCTCTCTCTCTCTTACTCTCTTTCTTTCTCTCTTCTCTTCACCCCCGTCTACATTTCCCGCCGACCTATCGATCCTCCGCAAACAGTCATACCTCTCGTTCGCCTACGGCCCGCCTACGCCAGGAATTCTCTCTCATTCTCTCTCTCTCTCTCTCTCTCTCTCTCTCTCTTTGCGCATACGCTCGACGACGGCGCGAACCGATACAGGCGGAACAACGTCGAGCCGCCCTGTTCGATCGTTTCTTTCCCCGATTATAAAATTCCCGCAGGATCGAAGCTCGAACCGGTCCTAGGGTCCACCTTTTCGATCCTCCAGTTCGTTCGAAGATCGATCGGGCTTCGTACAAAATCATCACGGTAGCTGAAGAATGGATCCAATCGGTCTTCCTCGATCGTGTCTCGTTCTTGGATAGACCAAGCTTGGATCTCTGTTTTTTGGTTCTACAATCTCTTACAAGCTGAAGAATTTATCCATCTCGGTGTCCATCGATCATGCTTCGTTCGGCGAACAATGATTACTGGATGAATCATGATCGACGCTGACTGCAAAATTGTTCGGGCTTGAAATCAACAAAGAGACGAAGCCTGGATCTCTGGTTTTGATCCTACGATCTTCTGAAAGATCGTCCGACCTCCTCGGAAGCCGAAGAATTTATCCATCTCGGTGTCGATCGATTCTGGATCGGTGACCAACGTGGATTTGGTACTAAACGAATCAGGATCGACGCTGGCTAGAAAACTGTTCGAGCATCACTTCAACAGGGACGAAGATCTATGTTTTTGGTCGTGCGATCTTCTGGAAGATCGGTCAACATCCTCGGAAGCTTCGGATCCGATCGAGCCACGATCGATGCTGCGGAAAAAAATCGTTCGAGCTTCGATCTCGGTACGAGAGACGAGGAACGCGAAAGGGGACACATACTGTTCGGGGAAACGGTGATCGCAATTGGTATTACGTGTTCGCGATCGGCAAGCAGAGCTCGTACCAACGTCGTGTTTTCCTGGTGACACCAGTCGAGGATGAGAGAAACTAATAAATATATTTATAGCTCTATATGCGTATGTATACAATAATATATACGTGTTACGTGTGATGTGATACGTGTCACGATACAACTAGGGCGATGTTCCTTTCTTACAATTACGATTTAACCGTTAGCTACCGAGCGACCACTTCGAAGTCCACGAGCAGGCTTCCCACGACTTCCGGAACATGAAGAACGGTGTGCGGGGATGTGATAGGACGCTGTCCTGACTTCCTCGTGCTTGACAGTTCCGAGGGGGGACAGCCGGAAAGGAAAATAGGGGAACAGAGAAGAAACAAGAGAGAAGAAACCAAAAACGCGCGATGGCTGCTGTCGAAGATCGCATTCGACGACTCGAGGAAGTCTTGCACCGCGTTCCCAGCTGACCAACCGAGACTCTTTCGCTTGGAAACGATCCGGGTCGCTTTGAACTCGAACGATCTCCTAAAATACTAAAAATTTCGCGGAACTTCCGGAACAAAAGCAAACCGATTCTCGAGCGAAAATCGCGATCGCCAGATTTCTTCATTTCGGTAGATACAGATCGTCAGATATTTCCAAAAAAAAAAAAAGAAAAAGAAAACAATTCGCAGATGGGAACGCAGCCAGGAGCACGCATTCGAACCGCGGTCGTGTCAGTATAATGCCCCGAGAGCTTGGACAGCTAGAGAAGGAAAGAGAACACAACGAGTCACGAGGATTAATACGAAAAATAGGAACAAACGTATAAGCATACAATGAGGAACATATACATATATATATATCATGTACAAACGTAACGCGCAAGGAACTTCATACTTGAATGATTCTTCACAGTGTGTACGTAAAAATCGGTGCCGCGTCGACGTTTCCTCTGGGAAATCTATATACGTGTCTCTCTGCTTGTGTGCGTGTGGCTGTGTGAACGTGTCGGGGTGTGATGTCGCGTCGATATGGGAAATTAGATCATCGCACGCGATTCAACCCAATTGCTACCCTGCCCCGGGTAGTATAGCCGGGCTACGCCAAAAACCTTCCGGGTCCGACGTTCTTCACGCGTCCACGAAGGAATCGGCTCGGCCGATTCCTCGGCAGTTTTCGATCTGTCTGGTAGCAAAAGGGTTAAAGTAATAGTCTAGAGACAGTTGAGAGAGTCCGGGGGGGACCGCGGCGGCGATCAAGACAGCATGATCGGTGCTGCTACAACGGTGGAAATCAGGAGAATCGGTCACACAATGAATCCGGACGTGGGTACGCGCTGTGCTAAGGGACTTGGGCTGGTCCCAGGTGAAACGGGTCGTCGATCGACCAATTGTCAGGCGAAATGCGATGACATTTCGAAGTTGGAGCAGCTTCTCCGCCTGGTGTTCGCGATCGTCGACCGTCGGTAACAATGAGTAGCTCGCGAACATTACACTTTTCGTTACAGAGGGTTCAGAGTTCGAGAATTCAGTTCTTATCAATTACAGGACAATCGGGGCCTGTGCGTTGGCGTTCGATCGGGCTCCGCGCTTCAACATCCTCTTCGATTCCATTTGAGACGGTCCCGGTTCCCCTTGCACACCCACATCGATATCTCTCTCTCTCTCTCACTTTCTCACGCACACTCTCTGTCATCCCTCATTCAACCCGAAACCCCCTCCCCACATTCGACACCTCGCACCCACGCTGATCTCTCTCGCATACGTTTGCACAATACGTCGTACTTACCATATACCTCTTACAATAACGTTTTTTTTTATATTCATTTATTCTATTAATTATATCAATACTGTTGACGGATAGAGATTCATTCACAGCTCGCACCAGAGCGAATGATCGTCTCTGCCGCAGCGCGTGGCGTTTTTTTACCGTTTTCTCGTTTCTTTTCCATCGCTCGCTCTTTCCCTTTCGCTCGGTCCTTCGCTATTGTTCGCATCTTGAAACCTCGATGTGTACACGAGCCCCCAACCCCCGTCCCCTCGAAAAGCCCTATTTTATCCCCCCTCCCCATACCCACCCCGCGAGATTGCGCGCGTTTTTCTTCACCGCCAGTCAATCCACCCCACCGTTCTCATTTGTGTTATTCGTTTTAATTATACTCTTTGTCCGTAGCACGCTCAAACCGCACAAATCGACGTGTCAATTACGTTCTGCGTTTTTTCTTTTAATTATTATTTTGTTTTATCACACGAGCTAAAAAAAAAACGCCGGCTTCGTCCTCGTCGCCCCCACGGTGTGTCCCCAGAGGAGCGGTGGCGTCTATGGTGCTTCTCGCTTCTATCTCCGGACCCTATTGTTCTGCCCCCGGGTCAAAAGTTCCATCGAGTCGGCTGTGATCCTTCAAGATCTCTTCCTGCCGCTGATCCTTCCCTGCCGCGTGTCGTCGTCATCGTAGTCGTCCTCCAGCGGGTTTCGCGGATCGAGAGAACAGGAGAAAGAAAAAGAATCTTCGGCCTCGACGGCGTGTCAAACGGGTTCTGTCACAGCACACGAGGAAAAAAGACCTTTCGGAATCGGGGAGCAAACATGGTCGGCAACCCATCGTCGAGAAACGCTTCGGAGACACACGCACACCAGACGCGCGCGCCAGTCTATCTCTCTCTTTCTCTCTCTCTCTCTCGCGCTCTCTCTCTCTTTCTTTCTCTCTCGCTTTCTCATTCATCCACTCTCACACAAGCATACTTTCTCTCTACACCTGTTTTCGTTATTCGTTTTTAAATTCCGAGCCGTGTCCGTGGTGGTATCGTCGCGCGTGCAGTTCTCCCCGGAAGCAGCGGATGATGATGATGATGATGATGATGATGATGATGATGATGATAATAATGATGATGATGGTGATGATAATAATGATGATGATCGTCGAGTGTCTCGATCCGATCCAGGTCCGAAGAAGAATTATCGGTTCTCGAGCAGCGGACACGTTTGTATTTGTCGTCTACGTCTTCGTCATCGTCGCCGATGCTACATCACTTGTGACCACGCTGGGCTAGGCAGTACTCGATATGCTGCAGGCAGATCAGCTGCTGCATCAAGCTCTGCAGCGGGTCTTGGCCCTGAGATTGGGGTGCACCGGCTGCGGCGTGTTGCCCTTGCTGCAGCGGCTGCGTCATGCCTCCACCAGTAGGCTGAGTAGCCGGCGGCAGCATCGTACCGGCTTGGCCCGACTGCTCGGCCAACAATTGTCGCTGGAGCTGTTGCGCTTGGTAGTAGGCCACCGCGACCAGCTCCGAGGATTCCATCCCCATGGAGGCCGCGGCGGCTGCCGCAGCCGCGGCGTGGCCTAGCTGCAATTGCTGGTGCTGCTGCTGCTGCGGATGATGGTGGTGCTGATGATGCTGGTGCTGCTGGTGCTGGTGCTGATGGTCCGCCGGGTGGTGGCTCGACAGGCCGGCTTGATGGCAGGCCATCGGGTGGTGCACGAGCCTACCGGCTGCTCCGGAGCCGGCCGAGGCCAAATAGGCGCCGGGGAGGTTAGGGTTCTCGCCCCGCTAGGGAGCCACGTTCTTGGGCCTGCGCCCCCGTCGCCCCCTGGTGGGGGGGCGCGGGGACTCCTGGCCTCACTGGCTCACCGCGGGGCTCTTCTTGTCTTGTTGCTGCTGACTGGCGTCCTGCGATCCCTGTACACCCCCTGACGCGCCTCCTTGTCCGCCTTGAACACCCTGCAACAGGGTCACACACGGTTCCCTTAGCACCTACGGTTTTTTGTTCGCGGTTCTATCGGTCGTCGGTCCTTCTATCGTGTCTCTGTTTTTGTCCATCCGACTCGAGCGGTTTTCTAGAGAGAGAGTATACACCCGGGCTGTCCAACTCTGGGGCGAGCGAATTCGGGCCCCTCCTTTCTATTTTTCTATTTATCACACACACACACACGCTCCAGCCACGCTTAGCCGTGACCCTCGTTTCTCGGCTCTGCGCTCAGGAGGTTGTCTCAAACCTCTCGCTCTGGTTTATTTTTTATTTTTTTTTTGTTATTTTTTTTCCTACTGTTGCTGTGGCTTTTCGAGTTCTAACGAGGTTCGTTTTCGTGCGCCAGCAACACGCCCACCCGTGGGACAGCACGGGTATACACCTATACGCCTAGCGAGGCCTTCGGATCTAGAGCTCTTTCAGGACACTGCCGGTATAGCCTGGAAAAGCAGAGCAGATCGTTTTTAACATCAGAAAAAAGGGGGCACACAAGAACAATCGAGAGCGAATTCGGGAGAACGAAGACAGTACGATTTTGTACTATCGACTATCTCTCTCTCCCTGCGAACACACCACCTACTCTGCTTGACCTAGCCATCAATCTAGTTGATAACTGAAGGATCAATTACCTGACTACCAGGTCCTCCCTGTGGCGGGCCGGGACCGCGGTCTGGCGGCCAAGAGTTGCCCGGGGTCGGCTCCGAATGGAACTGATGGGGGTGCGGGGGTGGTCCACCGGAGGTGTCGTGACTATGGGGGTCCAGACTATTCGTCGCGTCGTATTGCGTGTTCTCCAACCTCGTGATTAACCGCTCGTCCTCCTCGCCGAAGTCGCCGCCCATCAGCGATGGTTCACCGACCACCATCACGTCCTGATTAGGAAAAAAGGAATCGTTAGATTAACCTGGAAGCTTCAGATTCGAGATTTTTCTAACTCTAAGGTCCAACGGGAGCGAGGGGGTCAAGCTGCTAGCTCTACTAGATTAACAAGCATCGACTTAGATGAGATTCTCTGGATTGGGTGCAGTTAGGATGTCAGGCGCCCTTAGCCACTCTGTTTGTTTCCGTTCGGCAACTAAAGATCTCTGCAGGGTAACTGGGTTGTAGCTCTTGTGGGGAGTTTGGGAGTTGGTACACAAATATGGAAAGCGGTTCTAGATCTAAAAAAATATGGGACATACGTTCCCACCAGACAGCAGGAGCTATGACTACCGAGTTGGAGCTTGACTTACGCAAAGCTGACTATAGTTCCAACTTAAGTTTAAGGATATGGTTTGGATATAAGTACATCTAGAGCTACACGTGGTTCAGAAGCCGCGAAGGGGGGAATATCAGGATTTCTAGACCTAGCAGAGTTGGGTCCGAGGTTTTAGGCTTGATGGGGGGTGTGCTCACCTGCGACGCCAGAGAAAAATTAGGCCCTGGCGATCTCTTTTTGCTGGGCGCTGGTGGCGCGTTGTTGCCCGGGCCCGAGGTGCTTCCCTTCCTCTTTCTTCTTTTGCTGGCCGGCCTCTGGGACTCTGTAAGAACATGTCGGCGATGAGACGGTCGCACGCGCGCGGGCGTCACTAGCTGACGGATGCTAGCCATGTAGCAGCGCGCTAAGAAACTTCAGACCGCTACCCAGCATATTGGACCTTTCTCCACAATCAAAGGTCTCTGACACACACAAGCATGCATGCATCGGTGGACAGACAGAATAGAAAAATGGTAATAATGTACACGTCTCTATGAGAAAAAATCAACGGTCATCGTTCGCCATCAAAAGCTACTATAAGAAAAAAGAGCGCCCGCACTCACGTAATAGAATCTTTACAGAGAAACACGCATCGCATATTATTTACACGACTGTGATCCGATTTATGAGCGGCGGTTCGCTCGGTTCCATGATTTCGCTGACCTTCAAGACGAGGAGGAGGAAGAGGAGGAGGAGGAAGAGGAGAAGGAGAGCATGATTCGACGAGGGAAACACGCACCGGAGGAACGAATAACGGTCGCGGAGGAAGGAACGACGACGGCCACGGCGCAGCGGCGGGCGGCGGTTGGAACAGGAAACGCGGTGCACGTATACGCATGATAAAAACGATAGATAAAAGCCCAGCGAGAGAGAAGAAGCATGTGTGGAAGAGGTGGTGCACGCAACGCGTCGCCGATCCTTGCAAAAATCAAGGAATCGCGCTATCTAAGAAAGATCGCACGATCCCGGAATGGCGGCGACGGCGGCCGCCCGAGCTTTTCGTGAGCGAACACAATCTTGCTTTTGCGAACGCTCTCTCGCCTGGCGCCGCCGACGAGGTCAGGGGATTTATTCACATGGGGGAAGAACCGTGGGGACGCAGGAACGGGGTGTGACCGCTGATCGGACTCCTACGACCTTGTAACGAACCATTCGTAACGCGAAACTTACGCCGAGACGAGCAGCAACGTTCTTCTAAGAGGAGTGCTATCGATCGTTGCAACTCGACAAGGACACGAGTTTAACACGTTTGCTACTATCTGATGATTAACTAAACAGTTCTCGACTTGCACCGTATTTGAATTTCGTCATTCAAACCGTCATTTGCACCGTCACACCCTTCGAGTATTGCGGATCTGGATGGATTAGGACGAGGGATGATGCGGCCGTGGAAAGCGGCTGGAACCGAGATTTATGACGCGACAACACGACGACGATTCTCCGTCGTTGGTTCCCGATCAAAAACCAAATCCTGCGGTAGACTGGTCGGCCGTTTGGCTCCACTGGCTGGTGCTTCTCATGTAAAGCAACTGTTCGTCTACCTCTCTTACCCGGCGGGGCAACCATCCTCTGCCATTTCTGGAACAAGGTCGTCTTCAAGCAGTCCCGCGGTGACAACGCGTACGCCTTGTGCCTCGACATCAGCTCCTGCATCGGCTCCAAGATCACGCATAACTGGAATCATCAATAGGTCACGGTCACATACGATATCTTACACAGTTCACGGGGTCGTACTTCAACAGACCCTCGTGTCAGTTTGTCACAATTTTCACGGACACAGAATAAATATGCTTCGTTTTAACAGGTGGGAACGACGAGAAAAGGATCACCGGGGACCTTTGTGCAAAATAAAAGTTGTTTGCGACAACTGCAACATGTGAGAGCTAAATACAAATCTATTTCATCCTTTGATCGCTGTTTTTGATTTATTTGCTGCTTAAAATCCGCATGTCATAGTTCGAACTTATTTTATTTCGCCATAGTTGTTCATTCAAATGGCCGAATTTATAGAAAAGACAAATACAGTGAATTCTCGATATATGTTAACAACACGGGTCTTGCAAGCGTCACGTACCGTTCAGGTGACATGCCCGAGCCGTGTTATGTTTACTCTCCTCGGCGTCCAAGGCCTCTCGAGTTACGGAGTATGCCCGCGATAGTGGGGATAATTCAGCGACGTTTATCATGCAGGCCTTGGCGATATATATAGAGAAGTCACCGTAATTGGTTCTGTTATATTGATTTTTTATCTTGTCAATTTGACAGCAAGGTACAGAGTAAGGAACGAGAGACAGGTGAGGATGAAAAGATAATTGCAGTACTATTATTTTCCTTAATCCTTGTTAATTATGCGAGAACATTATCGGTATCGCCTGTGTCTGATCATGATCGAATGATTCTACTTCTAACCTGACTCTCACAGTCAATATTTTGGAAAACAAAGCATTGTCTGAATAAATTGTACCCTCCATTTTCTGAACCCCCATGTCTGATCATGGATGGTCGACTCTACTTAAGACCTACTCAAGACCGAAGCCAATTTTCTCGAAATACAAAATCTCATTTAAACAAACTTTCTCCTGCATTTTCAACACACTTCTTTTCAACGAATTATTTTACCAGACAGGGGGCACCTTATAATTTGCAAAACGATTCGCGATACACCATTCGGGGATCAACAAAATTTTTCTGACGCTAGAGAAAGGACACGTCGACCTTACCGAACGTATGGAATGTTGTATAAAATGATCGACAGATATTATTCGGACCGGAGCAGTTAGAACAGTCTGTGGAATTGCGGAGAACCCGTGTGCACGCGGTCGGTCCGGGTCTCGCCTATCAATCACAATCGGAAATCGAAATCAAAGCCGAAAGAGTGTCGAGTACGTAGGGTTATTTAATGCGGCACGACTTCGACGCGCAACTTACTCATCCTATTAATATGAAAATTATCGTATACGGCCGTGTACCGGTTGAAAATAAACTTGCTGAAATATATTCGGGCGGCGGCTGCACCAACGCCGCTCGCGCGAGCTTCCCGGCAAATTAAATTCGGTTTACGTTTGCCTTGTAATAAAACTGGGAATCCATTTTACATTATTATTACTATCATCATTAATAATAATAACAACAATAATTGTATTATTATTATTATAGTAAGAGCGTTATATTCCGGCGGAGCCTTTGCATTATTACGATGACAATTAAAGTAATCAATGGCGCGTGATTGGATGATAGAAGAGAGAGAGGGAGAGAGAGAGAGAGAGAGGCTGCGGCGGGTGAAATTTTACGAAATTTCGGTTTTAATTAATGCCGCGTTAATATCGCCCGCGATTCCTGATCGATTCGCGGAGCCGTGTTCCGCGTTCGCAATTATTCGCCGCGGGAGCCAGGTCTCGAACCGAGTCGGAGAGAAAGAATTTTTGAAAAAATATCTACGAGGATTGCCGAGCTCGTAGAGGCGTTCTCGCGACAGCTTTCGATTAACGGACACAACAATCGTTTCAGCGAGCGGAGAGCAGCGACACGCGCGAGTGAAAGCGCTTCCGAGCGTGCAAAGAAGGTGGATCGTAACCCGGATACACGCGGCCGTACTTTCGCGAGCCGATCTCCGCGATTTCTGCGCGATTCCTGACCCCTCCAGCCCTTCACGTTCCCCGAGATCGTTCGATCTCCGATTCCACGTTCGCCCATTCACCCTTTCCTCGCTGAATTACTTTTCCTCAACCCTTTCAATTTTTATTTGCCACCAACGCTTTAATTATCTCTCAGCCGAAGTCGCAAATCTAAAGGATATCATTCGAGTTCCATATTGTTCCGCATTGCGTCGAAGCGCATTACTTCCAGTAGAATTTTCTCTAGAAAATCATGCAAGATTCACATCCCATTCGGTCCCGGTACAAAAGTTATTATTGTTTAAAGGGCCTCGGGGACCGGAATCGCGCGGAGCGTTAAGAGGTTGTTGAGACTGAAATAATCGCAATTTAAGATAAAAAAACACATTATCACCGGAACTAAATAATTCTGTGATTACTCTCCTATAAAGTTCAATATAAAAATGAAAAAGTAATTCTTTTGATGAAAAATTAATGTCGCTAACATCTTTGTGAACAGCTAATTCCTCGATCTGCAGCGCGTCCCGTCGAACTCGAAAACAGCTACAAAGTTCGAGTCGATCTCGCAACAAGTGCAAAAACAACAGGCTCGAAAAACGCAGGATTTTTTGTCGCGAATCAGTCTGCGCAGCGAGGAATAAATGAAAGAAAATGAATCGTGTCTCTGGCGATCGAGTCTTCGATATCGACTTGCGTCACGTTGCAATCAGAGGATTTTTAATCCGCGGAAAAACGCGTCGTTTACAGAGATAGTGCCCGATGCAAATGCGATTTTTATTTTTCCGTCAAATTTCAGTAAACCGACTCGCGTTAAAATACGATTCTACGTATAACGGATCGCCAAAAACGCATTAAAACAACATCGGAATGTATTACCGTTGTCTATGCGAGCAAACGTTCCCGTAATTTACAGGTGGTGGGAATTAAACAGGAACTTATGGCTCGTCGAGGGCTTGATTAAACTTCCCGCGCCAGTTTCCGAATTTATTGTTGCACGGATTTGCGCATCCGGTTTCGGAAAATATCGGTGTCTATTGACAAAAGTCGCGGGGCAGAACTGCAGAGCGTGCGTGGCGATGGTGAGAGAGAGAGAAAGAGAGAGAGAGAGGGAGGGGAGGAAGGTGTACTTGATGCGATAAAGACCGGAAACGTTACTCACCCTAAGGTAGTTCAGGGTGGAATTAGTGATACCCTGCCTGGTGATGTTCTTGCTGAGCTGCTCGAGCATCGTCGGGTCTTGTTGTATTCCGACCATGTTCCTCGGCACCAGCTCCTTGTGCGACCTCACCGACATGTGCCACGACTTTATCCTCATAAGGTCGTCGAAGGTGAATTCCAATATTAATCTACCCTCCGTGCATACCTGCGGGAGGAAGAACATTCAATCTGGCTGGTAAACTACTCCCGATACACGTCGCGCGCGGTAATTAACATGATCTCGGCGGCCGACGGAATATTACGTCTGCCCTCATTATGCCGAAACGCCCAGAAACCTGGCGAAAAGCTCGCGGAAAGTCGCCTAAATGCTAAATTTCGCAAATACTCCTCTCGGCGATCGCTGTTGCGCAGATTAACTCGCGCAGAGTGCGCGACCCTGCTAAATTATTAATCTGTTTACAGTTATTGCTTAACAATTTGGTCTATGCTCAAAAGAATTTAAAAAATCAGCAACGTGGATCTGGACACGAATACTATAGGCATTGCGTTAATATTTGCTTTATTTCTGGGATGAAAATTAAAATTTTCCGGTTGTCTTTCACGGTGACCACTTTGACATTTGTAGTAATTGATTTGACGGGGCACTTTCTCCTCGAGGTAGCACAGGCTCTTTCTTTGGGATAGCTAGCCTCAATAAAATTTTTTTTTTTTAGTAGAATACGCTCTTCGTTGGAAGTACTCGATTATTTTATCAGGCAGTTTATTATACGATTTTTAGCAACGCGTACTCCTTAAGCCGTCCTTAGCTGAAAACGAGGTTAGCGACTGTGTTAACTCAACAGCAACGATATTTAAACTTCCCTCCTTTAATAGGACGATACTATAAAAGAAACTTTTCTTATCTGCGCGCTCCTTTAGCGAGAGCTTCGAATACTAATCGACTTTCTATAGGGAGTTTGAAAATGCCGAAAATTGAAAAATATTTCAAAGGATCCGAGAACCGTTTGTTAAAATCAATGGACGAACAATTGACAAAGCTGACCAGAAATAATGAAAACTTTTTGGAAGCAACCTCTTGCAATTAGCGAATAAAAAGAAATAGTTCGTCGATGATGAAGGATCGCGGAAATTTGAGATCTGACACCGTTTTTCGCGAGCCGTGCGAGCTCACGTGGACTGTAAGGGGGTGAGAAACGATTCGGGGGATAATTCCGCGGCCCTTCGGTTATTAAATTCGAGCGGATCGTAATGATCGGTGATTCGAAGGAGCGACGGGCTCGAGTGTTCTTGCAGCAGTCGGCGAGAGGAGAGGCCACTCGACAGTTTATCAGAGTTTCAATAACGCGAGGCCGCGAGAAAGAGAGAGAGAGAGAGAGAGAGTGTAGGTGTGTGTGTTCAGCCCTTACCTTCGTGAACATCTGTTTCCCGTGATGCGTGACCATAACGCAGTGATCACAGTCGAGGGTTATGCTGGTATTGTGAAATGACTCCTTCGGGTGTTTCAAATTGTAGTAAAGTTCCGTCACTCCGCCCTCGAATATCGAGCGGAAGTACCTAGGTATTAACGTCCTGCCTATCGCTGTAAAACAGAAACATCGTCCGTTAGAGAAAAAAAAAAAATCGAAATTTGCTCCGAACGCCGCCGAGCAATCTCTTAAAAATACCGACAACGAACTTCGTTCGCGCGAGAACCTATCAAACTCCGATTGGTACGTAACCACCCCCGTTTATAGCGAGTATAATAAATCTTTTGGTAATTACAATTGCATAGCAGTACTCTCGGTAAAATCATTCCTGGAGGCATTGACGGCACCAGTATATTGCAAACTTCATATTTTTTTTTCTATTTCGGGCAAAACAATCTACGCAAATTTTGAGAAAATACTCTGTGTAGAACCGCATCTATGGTAACACCGATCTGTACAAACTGTGAGCAATTGTTTCTACCAAAAAACTACCCGGACGTACACGCAAATATATTTTTTTTTCAGTTTCCAATTTCTCTGGATTGTTCGGCGCGTGCTGTCAGCCGTCCTGTATCAAAACACCCCGCACGTGTAATACACGAGTCTTTCTAATTTATTGAAAATATTCCATAGAAAACCGGTTTTATCCGCGGCGACTATAGCCCACGTGTGTCTGTACAAAACAACCCCCTGATCTATAGAAGCTCTACGCGATTGTCTCTGCAGAAAACCACCCCTGTGTTCATACAAACCCTGTACACCTCTTTCAATTTTCCAATTTCCCCTGAACGTTCCATACAAAGCCACTCTATACGAATACTATCAAGTCTTTTGACATGTACAATTTCCTTAAACTGTTCACCACCGAGCCACCGGTGTCTGCTAATAAATAAATTCGCTCAGTGAACCAGTACGTCTACCTTTTCGAAAATGTTCCGCGGAGAGCCTCCCCTGTCCGCAGACACGGTATTCAATTTTCCCACCGCGCTGTAACAACCCCTAATTTGCAGATAGTCTACACAGTTCTTTCAGAATCAGCCCAATTTACCGGGCTCGGCGGGCTCTCTTTCAAATTTCCAATTTCCCCGGAACATCTACGCGAATCCGCCCCTCCCTCTAAGTCGGTGCCGATACAATCAAATTCACAACCTGCCGCAACCCCTTCGCAATATTCTACCACCCCCGGAATCTGCATAAGCCCGTGAATTTTTTCTTTTTTTCGTTGTACAAACCAACCGGCCCGGCCGGGTACAAGTATTCCAGGGAATTTTCCACCGGCAAGAAAACCGCCGAATTTTCTCGTCAAAGCGTGGAAATACTTTTCCGGCGGACTATTACCGGACAATCGGGGGGATTCATTAAAACCGATGCAGCGTGCGCCGGTGCAGCGCAGCGGCTATACGTGCGCTCGCTGTGTCGGTGCAGACCGGAAGCGGACGAAGAGAGAGAAAACGTCGATAATGACACGGTGGATGGATAAACGAGATGGGAAAGAGCGAATGAGAGAGAAAAAAGAGAGAGAGAAAGAGGGAGAGAGAGAGAGGAGAGAGAGAGAGAGAGAGAGAGCTGGTGTGCTGTGCGCCGCGGATATAATGATAACGACGGTTTTCCACGATCGGAAAATTCTATATTCAAGGACGTCGAGAGAGCGCGAGCGGGTTTTCTAGTATAGCTAGCTAGCTAGCTAGGCTCCTCGCTCGCGGCGCATCTTATTGCATCGGTAATGTGCATCGCGGAGAGCTGTCGTTCGGGCAGGGACGACGACAGCGACGGCGATGCGACATGACATGTAATCACGTTGTTACCGTGCATTCAGCGTCGCGAACGGAGAGGAGAACGCATTAAAATCCGCCGGCTGCAAAATTGCTCCGCGGTGGCACGTAATTATTTCGAATGCCCGCTCCACGCTCGCGCTCGTAAATATCCGCCTGCACCGAATACCGACCCTCTCTCTCTCTCTCTCTCTCTCTCCCTTTTTCATTCTCTTGCTCTGGTTTTCCACCCGAAAAAAAGGGTTCCTGGGACGTGCTTACTGTATCTCTTGGGACCATCCTCCAGGCAGAACGTGAGGGTGAGTGTAGCGTCGTCCTCGAAGAACTCGGTCGCGAAGGCGTCCCACCAGAGGTTGTCGCTCTCCTGCAATGAAAAAGATCGTAATTAGTGTCGCGAAGTGTTTTCACGATTGTTTAGGTGATAATTTGATACCGAATCTGCCGAGTATTCACTCTCCTACGAGGTGAAACTAGGCGTGTCAAACTACGTCCCCTAAAAGTATTCGATCACTCCGAAAAGTCGCATAATTTCCTTAAAATTAAAATAAATCGATTTCCTGACATGTCGGAAAAATGGTATCGGTCGAATTGGAAAGAAAAAGGTAAAAGTCGATTGTTCAAATAACTTAGTTGATGACAACAAATGGCAACAAATCGACTACTGCTTAAGTTTAATGAATCAACAGCAATTCTTATTGAGGACCGGTCACTTTGACCACGCACGGCAGGAACAGGTATGAAAGAAGTGTCGGTAGGTTTAGTATTAAAACTGAGTCCTCCCACATATCAAAAAGTCTCAGCTCGTTTGGTTCAATTTTAATTCGATTATTAACTCTTAAGCACGACACACTTGTCCGCAACTCTGTCGGATGGCACAAAAACCGCTATAGTGGCGTACCGTTCAAACTGATGCTTTCCACGGAAGCCACTATACTGGCGTACCGTTCAAACTGATGCTTTCCACGGAAGCCACTATATTGGCGTACCGTTCAAACTGATGCTTTCCACGGAAGCCACTATACTGGCGTACCGTTCAAACTGATGCTTCCCATGCAAGCTACAGTGCTTAACAGGTTGATTAGTTCGATTTCATAAAAATTACGAAATTGAGCTTACTTAAACTTTTGATAATTTTCGTGGACGCTCAGGTATATTCTACGAATCACTTCTGCCAGAAACATTAAGCGAATTTTTGTCTTGCAACGCTCTTTACGTATCTCTAGCCTAAAACATTGCACATATATGCACAACTTCGTCGATAGCAGCGTGAGTCAATTGTGGCGATCAAGGTGGTCACGTTCTTGCGATCCGCAAACACTTGTCTGTAACGCGAGACCCGCGGCGTTCTTTTGCGAACGGCTTCATTCAACATCCTACTTCACTCTATACTTCCGGGCAGAATCGCACACCGATTGTTGGTAATCCATTGTCGCGGGAAAGTTTCAATTTTTCCAGGAAGCTCTCCTATTCCCGAAGCGGCGCGAAGAAATCATCGACAGCGGATTTTATGAGAAAACCGAGTAGGAGAAATTTTTCAACTGTTAGACCGGGATTCTTATGTACAATAAAAGTTGTTTTCATTAATTGCAAGATACATTAATTTTTTCTTTGAAAAATCCTAACGAGTTGGAAATAAAACAATACGGTCTTGCAATTCTTTCACACTGGATTTACTAGATTTACCCGTCAAGATGGCGGGTCCTAAATATTGTAATTTACGACAATTAAGAGTGCAAGGATGCATTCGTGAAGGATTAATCAATAGATTTATTTCTTTAAGCACATATTAAAAGTAGCTGAAAATCTAAATAAATGTATTTTCGTTATTTTTATAAAGCGAATGAAAATACTTTCAGTGCCCCGGTGAACCCAGTGTTAAATGTCTTCAGAGGTTTCCATAAAATCCGCGGACTAGTAAATGTTCAGAAAATTGTTAAACAAAGAAGGAAGCTTCTATTTAGTTCCTATGGTTTGCAATCGATGGAGACGATTTTTATTTCGCATAAAGATCCGAAATGATCGATTCTCCCCAAAGAAATCCATCCTTCCGGAGGAACCTCTCTTTCCGGAGAAATCGAAACGCGTGGGGGATGTAATTACAGGTACAGGTGGGAGAGAGAGAGAGGAATCGGCCACCGATTCCGAATGAAGCAGCGTCGCAATTGTCTCTAATAATGACCGATATTGCGAGCGAGCTCGGGCCGCTCGAGCGTGAACCGTTTGCACCGTCGCAACTCTGTCGCCTCCCCCGCCATATTTGTATTATTCTACCTGGCGAGTACGTGCACGTATATGTCTCTCTAGTTCTGCGTACGTGTACACCGCACACAGAACTATATACATCTATATGTAATATATAGGCATACGTGTATATACGCATATATCGGTGTTCGTCGCGGCATGAATATTTATAGCGTCGATACGGGACGCTTGAAATTTTTACGTCGTAACGCGGATCGTCACGTCGTAAAAGCTCGACGGACAATAGACAACGCACTGGGACCGATAAGCTTCCTCCGATATTTTTTCGTGGACGTCGGACGTTTCGGATCCGACCTCGACGTCCATACTGCGACCTCTGCTATCCGAATCAATGAGAAGATCGACGTTCGGATATCGTAACAGCTGATTCTGTCCGTGTTTTTTTCTTCAGGGTAATTAATAGACTGCGGACGTTTATGGAATTTTCAATTTTTCTAGGCAAATTTTAGGAAAGTGGAAACGAATAATTTTCAGTTGTAGTAGTAGAAGTAAATAAAAATCCTATTAAATTCTATGGAATTTTATATTATGGCATTTTTTGAAAATTTTCAGGGGCCATGAATGCATACAGATCCGCAGTCCAGTAATTAAGTCTGTATCTTTTTGGGGAAGAGAGTCGCTCGTTTGCTGAACGAATTAACTGCCATGTTCACTCGGAATCGTACTTTCTAAAATTTCTGTAAACTAGTATTTTAAATTGTAATTAGAATTATTTTAAATAATCTAACACTGCTGTGTTTTGCGCTTGGGTCAAATCTATTTATTGCGAACCGATTTCGTTTCGATGATTATAGAGAAGAAAACAGGAGCAGTTCGGACAGTAGAGCGCCCGATTCTATAGTCTTTCGAGTTCGGAATACTGAAACGTTCGAAGCATTAGAACGCGTTTTGTAAACCCTGTTGGTCGTCCGTGAATGGTCAGATACGTGTGGACTCTTTGAAGGCTAATCGCGCGACTACAAAAACCGATTCTGCTACTTTGTTTTACATATAGAGTGCACGACGGCATCAATTTTCGGATTTACATTACAGTGAAATAGGTAACGAGCTGCGAATTATGTAATGGCGCTCCCGTGGAGCTGCGCAAGAAGCAGCTGGTTCGACTAGTTTAATGCAGTCGGGGTCACCGAGGGGTAGAAAAATACCGCGAGATTTATTCGAAATGAAGAAGCTGCTTCTGGGGAACCTTCTGGAACTGTCTTGCGATTATGCTCTCGACACGAGGGGACCTGGCAAAATGATCGCGAACTTTTATACGTTCGAGTTATTACGCTTTCGTTCTCGAAACCTCCAAATGCTTCACAGAAGAACGTAAAAATCTGTCCGATAATAACAGTAGCAGTTGACGAATTTAATTTCTCCCATAATAATAGTAGCAAATTAACGCAACATTTACAATTACTCCCAATTTTTATTTTGACTGTTCAGAGTGTTTCCGGATTTTTCAATAATTTCGTTACTGCATTTCAAACTTGCAGTTAGGATCAAACTCTCGTCTCTTCATCTTACTTTCACAATGGGTTGATACTCAACTGAAATAAAACCATTGATTTCGATCAGCGGATGAAGTTAGAAAAATATTTATAACTCGTGGTAATTAGGTTAACCTAAAAATTGAAAGATGTGTCAAAACAAATGGCAGATGTCATGAAACACTGATTTCGATCGAAGACTTCGCAATTTTGCGGCTACAGCACGACTTACAGCTGGATTCGTCAATAATTCCCGTTTAAATGTCCACTTGCTACTGTTATTAAAGACAAAGTTGCTACAATTTTCAAGCCCGATAGAATTGTTAGTTGGAAAAGAGAGCGAGCGGAATGGACTGGCGCGGAAGAAGAAAAGATTGAGACGTCTGGATGATCGCTCGTCGATGCGTTCGAGACACCCTGTATGCGACCCCCATTTCCGGAAGCTGGATGCATCGACGGAGTGCACATTCAGCGGCGGTTCAAGGTCTGCATTTCCGTGAACGGAGCGGTAATTGCAGGTGTGGAGGGCGGTTCGCACGGAAGCATCGGTAGCTTCCACGATCGACTACACCTGATTACGCGGGAAAGAAAGGATCGCGCCGTCGAGATTAACGATCGAGCTTCCGAGGGATCCAGGCGGAGCAATACGCAGGACTCGCCCGCATAATCCTGGACACAAAATCATGTCTCTGTTAATCATACATTATTAACCCCTCGCCAAGCAACATCCAGTCACGCACACGCCATTATCGTTTCAAGACGGAGTCGTCGCTGAACGTGCGGCTTCAAAAGATATCGACACGTGTCATGTGTTTGTGAAAAATACAAATTGGCTGTGTCAATTACGAGAGACATTCTTCGTTTAACTTTCACCGAACTTGGAAATTGTGTATAACATGATAGTCACGCAATAAATTGTTCATAAAATTCAAGTTTTCGACGGATAAACCGCCCGGCCTTCAAAAGGTTAATAATTTGAACAAGCTGAAAATAATAACATTCTCAAAAATCATTTTGACTTTTCTACTGGTTTATACAATAGATCATTCACAAAATTCCAAAAATTAATAATTTGAACAGGCTGAAAATAATAGTACAGAGAACTCACGGTATATACCCCGCAGTGGTGGGGATAATTCCGCGACGTTTATCATCCTGGCCTCGGCGACATATATAGAGAAGTCACTGTCCTCTTAAATCATTTTAACCTTTCTACTGTTTCAAACTGCACCCACTCATCTTTACCATAAATGCGTCAACAGTCTAATTGTATAACGTGGCTGTATCGAATGGGTGTAATTGCAGTAGAAACTCGATTATAAGAAACCTCTGATATCTAAATTCTTTATCGCGTCGAGAGGACTCGACTGTAGGAAGCGTCGAGTACAATTAAGGGACAAAAATCACAGCGTTACGGTGAAGGAACTGTTCTATTATCCGAACGGAGGTTAGAAGAGGACGCCGCGCCGAAAGGTGAAGAGAATTTGAAGAATGAAAATTTCCGGCTTAATTCCGTCTATTTTATGGAAATGTGCGTCGGCTGGAGAGACGACCGAGCCGAAGACACGCGCGGGAAAATAATAATAAGAGCGTGGGAGGACGCGGAGAGCGGTAAGGGGCGGTTCAAGCTTCAGGCTTCAGGCCGAGGCTGAGGCTGGATGCATAATTGAATGAAAGCGCGCGGCCAGTGAGCCAGAGGGGTGGTTCCTGCGAGTGAGAGGGGGTGAAATGCTATAATTTCAAGCCAGACAGTCATGCGTTATTCAGCGGCTAGTATAGGCCTCCTCTGTCTTCGCCTCGTCCTTTCCTCGACCCTACTTTCCGCGCGCACCTCTCCAACTCCCTCTCTCTCTCTCTCTCTCTCTCCCTCTCTCCATTCTCTTCCTTTTCGTTCTCGAAACCGTAGTCCTCGTCGACGTCGTCGTCGTCTCTTGCCGCAGACACGCGGTCGTCCGAGGAACCGGAAGTCATCCGGAGGCCCACTCGTCTCCCCGGGACTCGATTACATCCTTCTTTCCTAATCTGACTTATATTTTCACGCCTTAGAGGGAAACGGCCCGAGGGTGCAAGGGTTTCTCGACCCCAGCTGCCACCGGACCGCTTATGCTCTTCATTCAACGGCGATGATTTAATCGTCTTTCAAGAGTCTCAGATCAATGCCCCGAGGATTCTTCAGCTGTTTTTTTCGAAAGCGATTCACGCTTGTGAACCGACTATCGTCTGATCGGAGAACCCGTATTATCATTACAGATTATCACAGAGTAATTCTTTCTTTCTGAAATTTCGATCCGGAAGAACATTGTAGAACTCGTCTCATGGTCGGCAGAAAGATTTTATGAATTTCTGATAAAAGTTTGGAGGGATAAAACAATGTAGAGATTAAAAGATTTCAACAATATGAACACACATTTCTTCAAACTTAAATCACTAAAGAGAGAAGTAAATTGCTGTTCTTATGTCTTGGAAATGTAATGGACATCACTTTTATTTTGGATTTTCTAAGGACGATTTTCTGTGATCTCAACACTAGAACTACCGGACGAGTACAAAACGACTTGCTCCTAATTTTTTCTATTGAAATTATAAATATGTTTCCATTGAGGAAACGTTGTAGATACAGCGAACTCTCGCGAGGTATACCCGGCGGTAGTGGGGATAATTCCGTGAGGTTTACTATATTCAAACAAAACTGATACGAAATCTAAAAAAATTTTATCGTTATTATAAGGCAATGTATATCAGTTGCAATTTAGGGCTCGGTAGTTCTAGTGCTAAATGTTATTCGTGTTCGCAAAATTCTCTCGGCAGCGATCAACAGGAGACCGACTCTCGAGCTCCATGCGGTAGGGGTGGTTTTTCAGGGATGAAACAGCTATGAACGATGGTCGCCTAACTGGCGTCAGGCCGGTCCAGACAATCGGTTTCCAGGCAGCGTTCGTAGCAGCCAGCGAAGATTTATTTCGGAGCGTGAGCCGCGCCGTGCCAAATCAAGCAAACTGTTGCCACTCTCGTGCAAATTGATATTTCTGGCAAGCGAGCTGAGATCGGCGGGGGAACGTTGCGCCGATCAAAGACGCGGCTCCGGGGAGGGACGAATGCCCGAAACAATGGCCACGCCGCGAGACTGCGTCGTTTTCGCGGGAAGGAAAAGTGCGAGCCGCGAAAACGACAATTGCCGGACGTAGGCGAGGGTTGCCAAATACTCCGGGAGCGCCGTAAGGGTGCGTTATCGATTGTGACTGTGGCATCGGGGACCGTTGCATATCGCTGGACCAACACAGCTAGGCAAATAGCAATTAATCGCGGATACACCGACCGCCGACAACCTGTTCCGCTGTTCCGTCAAATTTTTCGTCTATGCCAGCCGCAAACCCTCGCGCGAAAACCGCGAAAAATTATTTGAATTTCTGTTTCTCGAGAAATCGATGACACTTAACCCGTTGTCGTTTCGCGATGAACAATCGTACAGCAACAAACTTGGGCTCATTTTAAAGCTTGAAGACTCTACTTTCGCGCAGAATTATTCGTTTTCCTCTACAATAGTTTTACACGACGTAACAGTCGAGAAACTGGAGACCCATTTTTCCTGAAAAATGCTTCTAACTGAAACCGCTGTAGAAACATTAAAAAATTTACTTCATTAATGAATTTTCCAGGGAGTCGAAGATCGAAGTCTCCTCTTTAAAAATTGATGTACGATTTTTTTTCACAGCTTCATGGAACAAAGATGGGGACCAAGTTCGATGGTGGGAAGCCTAGTGTACCTTATATAAAGTTGCCTGTACAGCTCTCGTTTAAACCTTAATAAAGCGACTTAAAAAAAATCGTACAACAATTTTTAAGGTGGCGTTGTAAAGGGAAGATTTCAATCTGAAAATCTACAATACATTCATTCACGAAGATAATTTTTCAATGCTTTCAGAGACGCTTCAATCGGTAGCAGTTTCGAGAGAAAACACGTCTTCGGTTTTCAACCTGTCACTTCGCTCGAAATTGTCTTAGGCAAAAATGAATGAGGGCCAGTCAAAGTGGAAGCTTCAAGCTTTAAAATGAGACTAGGTTTATCGTTGTACTGTAGTTTTTAACGAAATTATGGCTATTTAAACATCGCCGAATTCTCGAGAGTGGGGAACATAGCGGTGAAATACTCTCCGGATTCACTGTAAATATGTTCTAATCTTAACAATTTAATTACGTCTCATTGTCAACGATTGAAAAGAAGCCACTGGCAGTCAGGAATTACACAACAGATTCAACATAACTCTCCGCTCTATTAATAAATAAAAAGAGATACCGACACACGACCGAACGTATTTACGTTACGCTCCAATACAACAATATTAAATAATTATGACAGTTGAATCGATATTACGAATATGTTATTCATTTGCACTATTTACGTAGATAACACACACACGGTTCAAAGCTTATTTGTATTTCTCTTGCACGAAACTCGTTTTGATAAACGTTCTTGACTAACCCGTTTCTCGATGTTCTCCGCTCTGCAACGAAACACTAATTTTTCAATCGATATTGTTCCAATTAACATCGCGAACGAGAATGCAACATGATGCAGCTACGATCAAATGTTAGGTGTACACATTTCACTCGTGACAGCGACAATTAATTACTTAAGCCGTTCCCGTGGTATCGATTCATTATTAACTTTCCGCTGTGTTATCTAAGGAAATAACGAGGGTCAATACCAAAAATACAATTGTTACTTGAACATTTGATATAAAATCGATCATTTTTACCCTCGGACACCTGCGACTTCTTGGCCTACACCGGAGTCATTTCTGACCCACGCCGATATTTCACTATAGTCCTCTTTCGATACAAGGCGATGGCTCGGGACCGGCTTTCGTCGTATTTCGGATGGGGAAGAGAAAGAGGGGACATCGGTGTTCTTATTTCGAGATAAAAATCGTCGTCTTGTATCAGAATAAAATTGTACATACGGGTTAATCCCACTAGGCCTACTGTTTGGTATTTCTTTTATGGAAATTAGTCGAATAAATTTCCTTGTCCGGGTATATATTTACGGTTGCCACTTTCGTGAGACAATATTGGGAAAAGAGGGCAACCGTACGTAAAGCAAACGATTACTATACCGTAATTGCGAGGGGCGGACAGGACTCGCGGCGCTCGCGAAGATTCGAAGAACGAAGTCTTTCCGCGCGAGGAACGCGTTTTCGCGATATTCGCCGAGCTTTCTCTGCCGGATTTTCGGAGTATTGTGGCTGGTCGGTGTGTACGGCTGTCGATTCTTCCGTAGAACGAGGCGGTATTTTGTAACGTAACTTTCCGAGCTTTCATACAAAGCAACATGCCTTCTAAGACACGCTCCGCATAGAACGCTAGATCGATACGTAATGCGAGACCGGTGTGCGCAGAGATCGTGCGGGTGGTGCACGTGTGTACACGTATACGTGAACGCGCGCGCTGGTGTGCACGTACGTATGAAAAGAAACCGTGCGCTGTGGGAGTCTGCTGGATTTCACTGTATGCCGGAACGTCGATAAACGTGTACGCGTTGTTAGCTCGCTGTGTAAAGTCATTTTGTCGACGTTCCACCGTTAAATGGAAAGACCCGGAGTCCCATTTGTCCCGGGAAACTCGTCCCCGCGCGCGTTATTTGCGAAACCCGTGCCTTACGTTTTGAGAAACACGAGCAAAATCGCAAGTATCTACAAAACTCCGCAAGGTCATTTCCAACGGGAAGATCCTCTCGACGGCCAGGCGAGATGGAACGGGCATCATCGAGAATCGTCGTAAATGCAGCTTGATGAAACTGTCATCTAATTTGTTAGCTTGTTAACCGGCGATTCCGGGCGAACAGGATTGTATAGCACTGTGATCGATGCGTGTAAGTGTACTGTGATTCGATTCGTATTACCAGTGTGCACGGAGGGGTAGAGGAGGGCAGCTATGAATTTATCTATTAACGCGGAACATTGAAAATTGTGTAACTCGATGATTAGCTCGCCGGTGAACGTTTTCTGATTGCCGCGGTGAAATCTGCGGATTAATTCACTCGAGCCTTGTCTACCATCTTTCGCGGGGAGGGATGTGTCACAGAATTCACGGTGGCATGACGTTTATCCTAGTTTCTATAAGGGTGCTCACGAAAATTTAATTTCCCAAAAATTCCAATCATCCTCGAATTAATGACATTCTTTTCGGAAATTATAGGGGTTAATTTCGCGTAAGAGGTCGACTGATCAGCGCCAGTTGAATTCAAAATCCCGTCGACTCCTCCCCGCGTTACCTAGACAAGGGGTTGTTAATACTCTGGATCCTAGCGCGAGGGGATGATCCACGAGGATCGATCGGATCTTCGCTGGCTCGAGAGCGTTCCGGCAAAAAAATCGCGGCCGAAGGGGCGCGGGATCGCGACAACTCGCAAGAAATTCAATCTCGATCCGGGCCGGTGAAAAAGGGCCGTAAAATCCGTCGTCGTCGTCGTCGTCGTCGGGCGCCGCGCCGCGCCGCGTCGCGCCGGCAGGGACGCACAAATCATCGTTGATTTCCGCGATGCTCCGCGGATAAAGCGAGCCGCACCGCTCTTTCGGCACCGGTCGTATTAGCAGCCCCCGAGTTAAATTCAATTTGTCCGGCGCGCCGAAGTAGCAGCGGTTGCATAGCCGGGAGGAGGAGGGGTGGGTTGCATAAAGGGGCGACGGGGGGTGTAGCCGTCGAGAAAAATGCGAAAATCCGAGCCTCCGTCGTTGCATCGTAATAACCGAGCGGAGAAAACCCGCGCGCGCGGATAGAACCGGCGCGAACCGAAAATTCTGGCGGAAATAAAAACAGAGGGGCCTTGGAGGGGGGATGAAAACCCCCGTTCGGAGCCGTGGAGTCTCTTTTACGCGATATTGCCAGCCCGGAGAGAGAGAGAGAGAGAGAGAGAGAGAGAGAGAGAGAAGAAGAAGAAGAAGAAGAAGAAACCGACGGCGCAAGCCGAAGAACGCGGACGCTTAAATGCATAGCCCCGTTGCATCTTGCCTGTCCAACCGCGGCGATTCGCGTGATTGATCGAACGCCCTTTAACACTGGTACCTGGCATTAAATGCGACTGGCGCGCGCTGCTTTCGGGTAACGACAAGATCGCGTTTGGCCCGATCATTTTTGTTGCCGCGTGATACTCGATAGAGAGATTTATTCGGTTGTCTCCTGCGAAGACATACTTCTCGCTTCAACACTCGCGAATAGACAGTCGGATATCTCGAATTACGAATTTCTACCTGCATCGCAACAGGCTGGAGTGAAATTGATTTTCTTTCAGAATAGAATTATAATTCTCGCAGTACTGAACAGGTAGGAGATAATATGAAAGTACTCTTACATTCCTCTAATGTTTTTACTGTTTTAAATCGCACCTACAGAAATGTCATGAATCCATAAAACCCGCTGGCAACTCGTGAAAGAAAAATATAATGATGACTGTTAAAAGGATTCGTATCTGTGATTGATCTGAAATTTACAGTGTAACCGAATAGAATGGTTAATAGCATTGATGCGTGAAAAATGATTTTTATCGGGTACTTGTTTTTATTCGACTCTCGTCAGGGGGATCGGTATTTTACTGGGTTTCGAAATAATATAATTTTTCGAAATTAACATATGCAATTGTTCGATGTATGGGGGGACGTATGCGACGATCGTACAGTAGGTGACATTTTTACAGAAAATTCAGCACAGTAATCCTTTCCCACTGGTATTCATGCTGTTGTCTATTATTTGTGCGAGTATAGAATCGACAAGAGTTCGAAAGATAGAGTACTAAATATGTATTTAGAGTACTAAAGATGCAGAATCAATTGACAAATCCTAACTCACGTGCCAACCGGACTGTCCTAGCCAATAAATGCAGAAGAACGCAGAATTCGCGAAACCGTGCATACAAAATTGCATCCGAACGAGTTCGACATTACGGACGCGGAATAACAAATCGATAAACAACAAATTCTTCCGAGAACCTGATAAATACTGCATGGGGCGCAGACAGTCTAGATATAATGGGTGTGTTCCGATAATATTCTAGCGTTCCGACGATATTTACATCTATCCACAAATCATGCGAGTTTTTCCTAGAATCGGCAACGAGACCTGTATCTCTCTCTCTCTTTCTCTTTCTGTTTGTTCCGAGCGCGAGAGAAGACACCGCAGCCGAACACGAAAACGGGAGGTGGAAAAAAAGGGGAAGAAAAGCAAAAGGGGGAAAAGGAAGAAAAAGAAATACCCCCTGGAAGGAGAGGATCATCAGAGTCTCCTCGAGCGTCTCCCCGATTCCGGTTCGATTCCGTCGTCGGAGAAAAGGAGAAAGAATCCGGCATAATTCCAGCCTGTTAGCAGGTACCAAAAAACGGTCTATTCGGGCAACCCGGGCCCTCGCGAGAGACGCGGACGAATATTTTCGTCATCGCATTCGCGCCGTGATGTACCGTGGTATCAGCGAGGTAATGCGCGGGCTTGCCAATTATCCGTTGTCTCCGATTTTATGGAAAAATTCTTCCGAACAAGCTTACGTTATTTCGATTTCAAGTATTGTAACAACTGCGTCCGAGCATGGTGGAGAATTTCCTTCCAGGACCATTTTTTACAGGTTCTCCGAATCTGTGTTTTTGTAACGCTAAACCCACCGTTGCCAACGACCGGTTTCAAATATTTTTGTTCTTGACAATTGCTAAAATTATAAAGGTGGATATATTTTAAGAACTGCATCTGAGGACGGTGGAGAATTTTATTCCAGTACCATTTTTTACAGATTTCCGAAATCATCTGTACTTTTTCTCCACTGCCGACCAAAACGACCGGTTACAAAATTTTCTTCTCGCAATTATAAAAATTATAAAGATGGATTCGTGAGAAATGATCACATAAATTCCGAGGTTCGCTTGACAATAAAAACTCTATAGAATCTTGTAAATTTTATAAGGCAATAAATTCCAATCATTTTTAGTGCTTGGCAGATTTAGTGTTAAACACTCGGAGACTATGTCTGTGCGGTGTACCGACTGTCTAGATTGTCTAGTTAATTTTAGAATTAATAAATTGACACTCAATGGCGTTAGTTTTGTGACAATCATTTTTAACGACCACCCCGTGGCATTCAACGTGTTCATCATTACTAGACTACGGATTTTTATGCGAAATAGATATTGTCTGTATCAATCCCAGGAAAAGGGAGTTAAATACAAATTGATTTCTTCTCTTAAAAATTTTTAATAGATTGCAAATAATGTGCCGGAAATATTTAATTCGTTTGATGTTTCTTCCATGTTGCGTGCCACCTACTCATTAATAGAAAGAAAGATTTTGAGAGTATCAATGTATCATTTTCAAATGATAAAAATTATCGATAGAAGAAAGACACTCGTTAAATTACTTTGAGAGTATCGATGTACCATGTTCGACTTCTTAAAATTATTAATCAAAGAAAGACACTCGTTAAAACACTTAGAGTGTTAACGTATCATGTTTGTCTACTTAAAATTATTAATCGAAGAAAGACTTTCATTAAAATACTTTGAGAGTATGCACCACTTAGAATTATCAAACGAAGAAAGACACTCATATTCAGCATCTGTTTCTCGCAGCAAATGCAGAAAATCCTGCATAAAGGTCCACAGCTTACTAACACTAAACCTAGCACAAAACGATAGAACAAATAAATAGTGAACGTATATTCATTATACTTGCTTAAACGAAAAAGTCAATACCTCCTACGAAAGCGTATTTATAATTTCGATAATTGTCAAAGAGAAAAACGAAAACGACTGTGGATTTTATGCAAAATAAAAATGGTTCCCAACTATTACAATGAACAGCAGCCAAACAGAAATTTCTTTCTTCCTTCAATAATTTTGATGAGCTGACACAACGAAGCTCCGAAATTTTCATCCACGGTTACCATAAACGCATAAAGTCCGCAGTCTATTAATCATATACAGGTAGAATGGCATTGCCGCACGTCCCACGAAACGAGCCCAAAAATCACATACTAGCATCGACAGGGTTCTCTCCTCGCTATCCGAAGAAAACAACTATATCATTCCATAGTGCGTGCTCTTGTTCACCCTTAATTTTTCGTGTGTCTCCGCCCCGAGCATCGATCTCCCAAAGAGAGAGACAGAAAGAGAGAGAGAGAGAGAGAGAGAGAGAGAGAGACCCCTCTCTAGAGAATCCAACAGAGACTCGGCAGATAGACAAGGAGTAAAACCAAATATTAAACAAAATATAAAATATGATCGCGCCGGCAGGAGAGGGCAGAAACTTCGAAAAACGAAATGCGCTCGCAGGAAGAAAAAGGAAAAAGTCCTGCACTTTGTATTATCTCCGAATCGTTCCCGGGGTCCTCGTCCCAGAAACGATTCACCGCCAATAATTTCTCCCACCCTCTCTCTCTCTCTCTCTCTCCTCTCCTCTGTCTCTCTCTCTCTCTCGTCTCTCCTCTCCTCTCTCTTTCCCCGGCAGGCAGAGAGCAGGACGTTTTTTTCCCTTCCATTTTTCGCCTGCCTGGCAGGGCGTCGGTCTTTGTGCGGGCTGTACCAGACCCGGGGTTGCCGTCGGCTCTTCACCAGGACTGTACCACCCTACTGTTGTTAGGGGGGGTGTGGGGAGACTAGGGGTGGTATATGATCGTGTATATACGCCGGCGGGAAAGTATTGTCGGCGCGCTCCACCTCTCGATTTTCTTACGAAAATCGTTTGCGACCGGAACCCGACGGCGGACAGGCCGGTGCCGTATATGGAAAATTCGGGAAAATTCCCGGCTACATCGCCACCATTTTTCAGAAATTTTCGAGCATCGGTAGGCCGTGAGATAGGCGTCGGTTGATTTCTCTCTGGACGGTCGGCCCGGGACAAAACTCTTCCGGCCGATCGGAGTATATACGGCCAGGGGCGGCGGCGAGAGGGGCGAGCCAGGGAGGGAGAGCCAGGGGATGGGGGGTACAATATGGGTTATCGAGGGGGCCCCACCCCCGGGGGAGAGCAGGGGCCCTCATTTTATTACCCAAGCTCCCATAGAGGTTCTCAACCTTCCCCCGAGCCTCCAGGTCCCCTTCTGTCTTCGTTTCTCCTCCTCATCCTCCTTTTGATCTCCTCTTTTCGCCATTGTCTCCACGGTTCTCTCTGTTTTCGAAGATCTCTGGCGAAACGTTCGAAATAATTTGCAATTTCTTTCTTTTTTTTTTTCTTTTTTTAGAAGTTCGCGGAGACGAGCAACTCGATCAATTTCACCCAGTCCGGTCGAAACGGTGCGAAATTTCACGGTGGTAATAATGTTTAAACCAGAAATAGGTGCATAGCCTGAAATTATGTTGCAACCATTTCTGTTTTACACGTCAGGTCTGCTAATTATTTATAGACTGCGGGTCTTCGTGCGAACATTTTCGAGAGCAAGACGCGGCAGCCAAACAGAACTTTCTTGCTCGCTTAAACGAAAGCAATAAATAATGAAAATAATTAAATCGCTCAAATGTTCTCCTCTGTCTACTACTTTCATTTTCGTGTGTCCGTATTTGTTGTAACTACATATAAGGCTCAGTCGAAACATTCGTAACGTCACGTTTCAAAGGAACACATCTCGCAGACGGAAATCGATCGTTTCACAATATGCAAAAACGTGGACGAATTTTCCACGCTGATTTATGAGAATTCGTGTCGATACTCCGAGATACCCAATGACGCTGAATCATTCGAGAGAGTCATCGATAGTGGATTTTTTCGTCTGACCGAGATGCTTCTAAGGATTTCAGAGGTTTCAGTCGACACGAAATAATTTGTAACTTTTGGATGTATCTTCGCGAGCAATAAATTCCCACCCAGTCGTCGCCGGGTCGGAATCGACTGAAATTTCAGGATGGAAATGATGTTTGACCCGCCCCGTGTCAATACTCAACATTTTCTGCGATGTTTAATGATCCCGGATAAATATGCAAGAGACTCGTCATCGGTGGAAATGAACGTGTAAAGCCGTTCTCGGCTCATCGGATTCAATTAGACAATTATTTAGACGTGCCGTACGCCAATCAGATTTCTGCCTCTCTCCCTCTCTCTCTCTCTCTCTCTTTCTCGCTCGCTCTCTATCTCTCTATGTCTGTGCCAGAAACACATTAGCAACCTGAACTGGCCAGGTAATGAATCCGGTGCTGGAATATGCTCGTTTACTTAATGCGATCCGCTCTCGCGTGGTTCTTTTTAATTTGTATTAAACCACTTTGCCACGTTCGATTGGGGTATAACGAGACAATTAAAAACGTCTTAACGCGTTTTTGCATTATCCGAGACAGTTTGCAAGCCTTTGACTTTTTCGGACGTGGTTCGGGGAATCGCGAGCCAGTTCCATCGTAATTAACCGGGAGGTATCAAACTCCGTACGATATCTGAAAGAACGATTGCCGTCGTAAATTTCTTTCGCCGTTCCCGTCGGCGATGTTACGCGTCATTCGTGAACGGGGAACGTACGATCTGTGGAATCTCGCGATCCCGCCGATCGAGGAGCCGGAGGTCTCGGTTTATTCCCCTAATCGCGGATTCAATTGCGTGTCCCCGACGCGGGGTAACAGGGACAAACATTATCCCGCTTGTTCTTCCCGAACATATCCTCGGAACGACGCTGTTTTTCCTTCTCTCGAGATCGTCAGGTACACGTAAGTAAAGGGCGGGCCCGATGTTTACGTAAAACTTTTCTCAGTATGCCGCGGGAGGGAATGCGAACAACGCGAAAGAATCGTCGGCGGCGCGGGAGTGGGGGTGCTGGAAGGACGGAGGAAGAGACCACCCCCCGAGAGGAAGAGGACGACGACGACGACGACGACGACGACGACGACGACGACGAACGGAGGGCGGGGATCCTGAATGGCTCGGAAATTTTTCCCGGTTGGAGTTATCCTGAAAATTACTCCGTAACATCGTTCGAGCACGAATATTTCGTGCGCCTTCCCGGAGGGGGAACGCTTCCTCGCGACGATCTCTCGGTTTTATTAATTGATTTCCGCGACGACCATCGAACTCAGCACGCCTGCCAACAAATCAGAAACGCGGTGGTTCCTTCTCTGATTAGCCCTTCTGTCTCAACCCCTTTGCTTCGTAATGACTCCTCAGAGACTCCTCGCGAGCCTCGCAACATTTTAATTATTTGTATAGAATTTTTATATGTGATCCTAACATTGACTTTAAAGCAAAGCAAATTATTCCAAGAATTGAAATTTCCATTCAATCCATTCTTATTTTCAAATCCACTTATTAAAGAAACCATGGAATTGAAGTAGACAGCGGATCTTTACGAAAAATAGTAATTTTCTACCTGCATTGCAACAAACCGCAGTGCAACATTTTCTTTCTTAATATGTTTAATACTAGGTTCACAGACAAAAACTACTATTCTACAGTATTCTATAAAAATAACTATCTATCGAAATTTTTAGCTATATCTTCCTACAGTGTATACCCAAAGAAATAAGTTTGTTGAACAATTTGCCACGGATGCATCTTCACAATTTCGGTAGTTGTAAATTAAAAATATTAGAATCTTAGAATATTAGTTAACAGGTTGAAAGTAATGTAGTATTTTCCAATTCCTAACACTGTTGTAAATTACCAGTCAGTTTTGTCGTAAAAGTTTTCGGCGTGTTTTCTCCTCGTCGGTAAATAACAAAGTTCCAGTAGAAACAATACAGCCAGACGTCTAAATGCATTTAGGAGAGGATGTATCATGGACACTCAATTGTTATACAATAATTGCGAAACAATGAACCAGCCGTCACTGATAAAAACGTCAAAGGTACGCGTGTCAGAAGAACACACATTTGTCTCTCTTTGTAACAAACATTGTTGCACCTTTCTGTCGCAAGTTGTGCCGTTAACACTGAATAACAATTAATAAAGAAACAATCGTACAGCAACAAACTTGGACGCATTGTAAAGCCTGAATATTCTACTTTCGCACAGCATTGTTCATTTTCCTCGAAGATATTTTCACAGGGTGTAGCAGTCGAGAAACTGAAGACCCATTTTTGAAAAGTGCTCAAAAATACTACACACCGAGGCCTCTCTATAGAAGCATTAAAAAAATTTGTTTCGTTAATGAATCTTCCATGGATTTGAAGATCAAAGCCTCCTCTTTGCAAGGACCAAGTAAAAATTCACGCGAACATTTTTTCAAGTTCAAAGAAATTCCTCTAGGGCGTAGTTCGGCTTTCGGCCGCGATCCAAGATGGAGGCACTAGACTTCCGGCGCTGAGGTTTTTTCGGCGAAATACACAATTTGCGGTCGAATCTAACGATCATCCAATGATCCCGCACGGCGGGAGCGACTCGCGAGTCACCGAAATATTTCGTCGTCGCTCTATTATCGGAGATTCATGCGATTTCGCGAGCGGGAGTGGTTCAAAGTAACGCGAAGCGCAGGGAGATGCAGCGGCGACGGCGGTGCACACTGGCCCGGCGCAAAGGCAGAAAAATTGCAGGTCTGTGCAATATAGATTTTCGCGATAAATGCCGCGGCGGACGGCCCCCGTGATATTCAGTCGACGTTTTGCGAGAGGCAGCATCCCGCGGAGCTTGTTTTCAAATTAGAAGTTTCGCGGCGCGACTTGAGCGTTATTAAAAATTTCCCCGGCCGCATTTCTCGATATTACAACGCGTGCGTTTTTACGCGCGGGAAAAGGGAAAATCCACCTGCCGGAAAATATGTAGGAAATCCGCGAAACATGGCCGACGACGTTCGCTCGAAAAGAGACGTGCATTTTTCCGACGGGCTGTCAACCCTTGGACATTAACAGTATCTGGCAAATATTCTCTTATAAAAATGGCAACCCTAAATTCATCCAGATTCTCCGTAATTTTCAATACAATGAATGCTTGGACAGGGAAATCTGTTCTACTATTTTCCCGAAATTAATTTCTCTAGTTTCAGTAATTGTAAAATATAAAACCGTTTATTTTGACCGAGGTAAAAATCACTTCGTTGCCCATTAGTGACCAAAAATTACTCGAATCTGGAAAATAATTCCCCTTTCAACATTTCATAGGTGATAATAAAATTAAAACAAGGTTACAATCGATTTTGAAAGCCACGAATTCGTACAACTAATATTAGAATTTTTCGTGACACTTCTGTGGAGGTTTAAGGAAAATATTTTTGGTATTTCGGAAAATCCCAGAAGGGTTGGTGACCATTTCCAGAGCCACTCTTGATTAGGGGAGGATACTGCTAATCGATGGGCTTGCCAGGGATGGTTACGAGTGGACGAATTGCTCGCGCACCCCTTGGAGACGCGATTATTCCAATAGAGACAAAAATATGGGGAAAGGGAACGACTTTGGCCCGTGTGTGGGACGCCCCGTGGATAAATGAGACGTCATCCGTCGCGATGCGCAACTGTCGGATAGTGTGTTTCTCGTTATTCGTCAAAGTCCGGCCGTGAAAATTAATGCACTCCCGATAAGTCACCCACGAACGGAAACGTTCGATTCCGGTCGCGCAAAAACAGCTTTTCCGATGGTTCAACCCCTGCTGATTAAATTTCGAACGCGAATTGCATCTCCGGAGCGAAAGGTTGCTTAAGTTCAAAGTTCACTGGTTTGCATCATTATGGTTGATTTAGTGTTCGGGGAATGTCTGTCGCGAAAGGCTTCAGCGAATAAATATTAAGCAGTGATGCTGTTGGAAATGTTATAATTTATTCCGGGTAACTAACAGTCCGTGAATGTTATAATAATTGAGTATAATTTAACAGAACACTATTGACATAGTCTTCAAGCTGTCAGATCCTTCTGGGTAAATGTGATTTTAAAGAATTCGTTCCTCTTTCGCAAAGTTATACGGTCTTTATATATGTCCACACTATGGGTCTACCCAGAGACATATATCGTCCAGGAGATACTGTTCCTTGATTCACGCCGAACGTAGAAAAGGGAGATTGTTATTCTTTGATAATTATTATTCTCTCAAGCTTCTTCGTCCGTCACGGGGTACACATTATGGGCTAGACATTTGCGACATATATCGAGAAAAGAGTGTATCTATTTGTATTATAATGAGAGTTTAAATCTAAGAACGACGCCTTTCGAAACACTGCTTTTGTAAATTATACTGTTAAGAACAAAGTAATTCGGACGAGCGGGGTTGTAAGGGATGAAACCGCCCCGAGCGATGGACGGGGTTGATTGTTTTTGATACTGGGGTTCATGGGACGGGGTTCAAGGTCCTAGTGGCCGATTAGAATTGCAATATGCATTAGCCTGGCCGGTGGAAGTAGGAAATAAATTTTTCCGGCGAGCAATTAAACAATCAATCGACGCGCAAACAAGTCGCGTACGGATTCGCGGAAATATGGAGCGGCGTGCTGTTTAATTAGAGTTTCCCATTTACGATTTTCGTGGCGCTCGCTATGTTCAAAAATGGCTCCGTGTCGCGTCAGGAAATTATCGGGAAAAAATTATGAACAACGTGTTTTATTCACGGCCGTATCTAATCGCGAAAATGTGGAAATCGATAAAACTGAAAGAGAAAGAGCAGCGAAGTAATGATCCGAGATAACGATTGTGAGAATTCTCATTTTTCACAGACGATTATTTATTTAGTGAGAGTACCCGTGTAGGAACGGGCTGTAGGAGTCGATCATGTAACAGAAGATGGCCGCCATATTGAAAATCGTGGTCGCAGACGCGTGTTATAGTTGCATGATCAATATTTACTCGGCTGATTATATGCTATTGCTGTTGTTGTTATTATATACTCGGCAATTATTAATTTTTGCAATATCCACTAATACGTCTACCAGTCAAACATGTTCTCGATACGTACTTTTATAGTAATTGGCCAAGATTGATTTCCTAAATGAATAATGATAATAATTAGACGCTTTTAACGAGATTACAGGTGTCTTCGTTTATTTTCTTCTTTCGAAAACGAGTATTCGTAATGGACGTAAGCTTTCTGTTACTGTCCACGTATGGATATTCAAATTTATTACTCACTAGATACCCGAAGCTAATTTGCAAAAACGATACACGCTCGCGTTGGCTTGTTTATGTAAATTTATGTCTTCGAGACTGAATCGACGGAACGAGGAGTTAGATAAATGCTTGCTGACACTGCCAATATTTCAGGTAAACTGAAGCTAATGTTGAATGTTTGTTCAACATTTCTAAAATTTCTTCAGCGGCAGAATCTATACAACCCCTCAAAATTTCCATCATTGTTTTTTTTCTGGCTATTATATCCAATTATTTTTTGAAGCCAGCATATATCGAACTGTACTTCCAAATTGATAAGCTCTGCCAATTATTTTTATTCCGGCTACAATTTTACAGAAGCGGTATAAATGCGACCATTAGGAGTGCACGGCGGAAGGTTGCAATTTTGCAACGTTGTAAAATTTTGTCGAATAACGCGTACCCGGACAAATTTATTTCCAGCTTTAATGTACTACAGGCTTAGGGGACGAAGCATCCCCCCTGCAACACAACCGCTCTCGCAAATTTTCTTCCGGTAGTTTTAAATAATTTTTCGTGCCACCGCGTATTGATACGCGCATTCGAATTGACGAGCCGTCCAATTATATTTGTTGCCGGTACAGTTTTCACGGAAGCAGATATAAATGCGGCAATTACGAGAACACGACGGCAGATAACAATCAAGCGCGTCGTTGTAAATTTTTCACCGCGACAAGTCTCCGGACGAACGACATTCTGTTCGTCGGAAAGAGGTGGAGAAATTTTCGGCGAGGAATCGGATGCGGTTGAGCGCGAAAGATTTCGGGCGCGTTTTACTCGCGGGCGGAAACGGCTCGCGCGGGAAAGAAAACGTCCCGCGCTGTTTCAGCTCGTTGAAGCGGAACGCGGGGCAATATTTCTTTATACGTTCGGATTAGAGCGACGAAGTCGACCGTCACGCTCGCGGAAAAACAGCATTGCATAAAAGCCGCCTAAACCCAGCGTGTTTCGCAATAATAATCGCGCCGCCGCCGCGGCCCGATCGGTTTCGCGGAAATCCGACCGGCCCGCTAATTAGGAATTCGATGCAAGCCGATGGAATTTACTGCGATACCGGGAACCGACGCTCTTCTATTACGTGGAACGACCGATCGTAAATATGCGTTGCGACATTTCTTGCAAGCCACCGAATTGCGGAAATCTCGACGCACCGCGATCGGTCGCGTCCCGCTGCTCCATCATTGTTATCCCGCATATCGTTCCCAACAATCAAACTCGTGAGCCCTGGACCGATATTTTTGCCGACACAATCGTTGGATCAAATACTATAATTTTCTTAGAAAGTTATTGCGAGCAGGATCATTTTCCGATTTTGTTGTGTAAGGATACAGTGTTTCCTCGATATATGCCCACAACGCGGGTCGACCCACGGACTCATATCGGATAGAATTGTCCTATTCTTTGATACACTGCCGAACAAAGAAAAGGACAGCGAGTGTAAACATTGTAAACAAAGCTCCACTCGAGATACCCCGCGGCAGTGGGGTTAGTTCCGAGACTTTTACCGGCTAGATATGTGGGACATATATCGAATAAAGACTGTATTCGCTATCTGTAGTCTTCAAAAGAATTATTATTACTAAGTTTTAAAAATGGCAAGTAAATGAAGTAAATTTAGAATTTACACTATTCGTGGCAATTTGAACTAAAATTTACATTAGTATCGGACCTCCATTTGAACAGAAATGTTTGCTTTCTCTCCATTAAGGCTCGTAGACGGTTTTGGTATCACTCTGAAGTTTTCATTAACATGACCCGAGCATCTTCTTCGTTATTCAAACAGCAAAATCGAATTGTAACAAATTATTAATAATCCTTGCCACGAAGACGGTCGCAAAACTGGTATAGGTATACGCGAAAGACAAAGAGGGATGAAACCGCTGACCGAACCGATCCGGTAGAGGCAAAGCGATATCGAAATGCATTATTCCAAATTTACAGGACCATAAGCTCGGAAGAAGCTTATAGCGAAATCGGATCGTAGCTCGTAGGAGAGTATTAGAATTAACGCGTGTTAGTGTACGGGAGCTGCGGTATAGTGCGTAGCTGGCATTCAGATCGAAATAGTGGAGCAGATCGCAAAAGTATTGGCTTCAATGGAAAATTCAAATCCTCCATCTTATTGTTACATTGTAGATCTTCGCGCAATAGATTCCGTGTTTGAAGAACAATAATTGCGCAGACGCTTGTTTCTTCCATTGCTCGTTTTAATGATTTACAAATAATGCATTCCTAAATATCACTCTTCCGCATTTCACCTAACAATTAGACATTGTTATTCTTAAAAGAAAAAAAAAAAGAACTGATACACCCAATCCACTACAAAATTATTATTAATTCCTACTACTCTTTAACGTATCGCACAAGAGCGCACGAAACGAAAATAAAAGTTACCGACGCGTTATTTAAAGAGATAAAATAGAATGGGGCAAATAAGATAATTAAATATATAAAACAAAGTACAAGAATTGAAAACAAGATAATCAACACTCCAAAACGGTACTAACATTCATATTAATTCCTGCTACACTTTACAGAAGCACACAACAGCTTACAAAATAAAAATAGAAATTACTGACGCGTTACTCAAGGAGACGTGGAATAGACTGGAGCAAAATAATTGACTATATAAGATAAAATACTAGAATGAAAGGCAAGATAACCAAGACTCTAAAACGATACCAAAATTCATGCTAATTCCTGCTACACTTTACCGAAGCACACAACAGCTTACAAAATAAAAATAGAAATTACTGACGCGTTACTCAAGGAGACATGGAATAGACTGGAGCAAAATAATAGAATATATAAGATAAAATACTAGAATGAAAGGCAAGATAACCAAGACTCTAAAACGATACCAAAATTCATACTAATTCCTGCTGCACTTCAGCCAAGTACGCAACAGCCCGCGAAACGAAACTAAAAATTGCACGAGATGTAATTCCATTTTGGCAAAATATGGCTCCCCGTTCAGGATTATGAAAAACGAATCGGGTTGAATTCGAGTACGGCCGGGAAAGTTTTCGGAGTATCCTAACCAGCCGGAGCGAGCGAAATTAAAACGGTAAGAGACAAAATAACCGAGCGTACCTGATTTTAATTCGCGTCGCGTCTCTCGCAGCGTGCTCTCTCCCCCTCCCCCGTCGGTTCTGAACCCACCGAACCCACCACCCACGCCTTTCTCTCGATTCAACCGGGTTTCTCTTCTCGTTCCTTCTTGCACCGCGAGCAAACCAATCCCCTGACACCAGACCGACACCAAAGCCAACCCCCGGCGCAGACAGAAACTACCCGGAAACTTCGCGGGCGCCGTACACTTCGCTGCCCGGCGACTGTCTTTCGTCGCCGCTGGTTGGCTGAAATCATCGAACGCCTCGCAATTCGATCATCATTAATTGCCGCCGCCTTCCAGTAGAGTTACCGGCCGACCGGAAGCGGAGAAAACCCGGCGAAATGAAAACGCGTGGGGTGGGGGGATGTGTTAGACCACCGACGCGACGGGGCTGCATTGGCGAATTGATTTTTGCGATATTTAATAGTGTTTTTATCGAGGAAATTAGCACGTTACCGTCGAGCGAACCGTTCAGTCAAGCGGAGCAAATTTCGGAAGTGTATTTCGTTCACGGAAAATGCGAGCGAAGAAGCGTAGGCGAAATCAAGCATTTAGGTGGACGAGCAAAAATTTTTAATTGCGGTTTTATCGGGGAAATTAGCGCGACCATCTTGAACGAAGAATTTAGTTGGGCGAGACGAATTTCGAAAGTGTATCTCGTGAAAATGCAAGCGAAGGCGGAATTAAGAATTCAGTTTAGCTGAGCAAACAATAGATATTATTTTTTGTATTGTTTTGCGTTGAACTTTGGGTATTCTTCTTTGAGGGGAAAGAGGATATTTTTCAGTGAAAATGTTCACAAAATTATGAGATAATTTTTGGACACTTGACCCAGATAGTTTGTGCAATAAATCCAGATCTTCACCGACAGTGCTCTAGGACATTTAACTGTTGATTGAAAAAGAAAAGACTCGTCGAAGAGAGGGGCACAGACCCAAGTTCGCACGGGCCTGACGGAAGCCAGAGAAGAAACAACGGTGAAACGTGCACACGCACACGCTGACAACACTCGAGATCTGACGATAGCACGAGAAAAGATGATTTATGAGCGTGTGACACGCTATACCGTTCGCTCGAGTTCGTGGCCTGAGTGACCGAGACTGAGCAACGTGGTGAAAGGGTTGGAAGGACGATACGGGGGTGGTGGTGGATCAGTTGTAATGTGCTGGACAAGAGAAAAGAACAATTACGACTAGAAAAGTGCAAACCACATAATTAAGTTCAATATTTCTTTGATGCACGAAATAGAAAATACTGACAGGAATAATGGTGCAAGGGCTCCATTCCATCGGGTATGGTATAATTGCTCAAAAATCATCAGACAGGAAAAAATTGTGTAATTAATAACTAGACTGTGGAAATTTATGCAGAACGAAAATTCTCAGCATCAATCGCAAGACATAGGAGACACTTGGAAACTTCTACCTTCGTGCAACAATTTAAAAAAATTTTTCTGAAGAGTGCATGGAAACTGCTGTAATAATGAGTTCTAATAAAATTGATTTAAATGTAGGAGCGTGTCAATGATCAACGAGAGGGTTGAAGGTACGATTTAAGGGTGGGATTGATGAGGTCGAGTGAAAAGGAGGAGGATCGATCGAAGAAGAAAACTAGAATGTTTGTTTGTAATGTGCAAAACGCCTTCGCGTGTCCACTGCTAGTGTCTCCGCAGTAAAAGTTAGTTTACACTTGCTGTTTTGCCAGCCACTTGTACCGGATACATTTTATTTATTGGCCCGAGAAGACGACAGGGAAATGGCAAGCGTTCCGAACGATGAAATTTTGACGGCTGATGGCTGTTTCCACGGCTCGTTAGTGGCTATAGTTCACGCCGATGCGTTCGAACGCGTGCACTCGGCTCGCGGATTCGTTGTACCCGCGAATGCAGGTCAGTGCATCGGTGCCACGTGACCCGAACACGGTGTCGACGCCCGGTGGGCACTTATTAAATTCATTCCGAGAATCTGTCGACCGATTTCGATTCATTAACGCTAGGTTCGCGGAGCACTAAAACTGACTATTTCGCGTTGCTCTATAAAAATAACAGGAACGCGTTTGCCCACATGTTTAGCAAAGTTTTAAAAATAATATACGCGCAAAGCAAATAAATTTGTGTATCCTTAGAATCTTAAAATTAGAAATATTAGAACCTAGTGTTGAACCTCGCGTTTCAGAATTCGCGACTGTTGCAAGAAAATATGTATTTCGAAGCAACGTATTGAAAACCATTACGAAGTATGCACTTCTTTCCCAGGGAAATTCTATGCGAGTGGAGGAATTTACGAGACAATTTTTTAAAAAATTTTGCAGGCACCGAAATTTTGTTACATCGACGTACGAGGTTGACACTCGGGAAAAATCTGACGCATTGTCATCGAAATTAATTTCTCAGGCGAAACAACGAACCGTGGCGAACTATATCCAGGCTCTCCGCTCGAAAATTGGTCCCCGCGTTCGCGCGAACGCCCCGAGCGAAGATCAAGTCGAAGATACAATAATTGGCGCTAATTGATTTCGAGAAACACTCTCGAGTTTTCTGGCAAAAGCCGATAGTCATCGTGCGGCCGGTTCTCAAACACCGAAATGAATTATTTCATCGTCGAGCGGTTGCGATTCGCTCGCGATCGATACGTGTCCGATCAATCATCGTGTCTCGGCTCGCGAATCAATCACGCCGCCCGGTGTCGACGCGTTATTATCGTCGAGAGAGGGAGAGAGAGAGAGAGAGAGAGAGAGAGGGAGAAAAAAAAAAAAAAAGAGACACACCGTAGGAAGTAGCCTAATCCAGGGAAAGGTTAATTGCCGGCCGATAATTCCCTTTTTTTTTCCTTCTTCGAATCTCTGAGATATAGAGAGCGCCGCCGCCGCAGTCGCCCGCGTGACAAATGTAAATCGCGATATTATCGAGACCTCGAAAGCGAGGAGACCGGTTGTCCATCTGGTCCACGGAGATTAATGAACGCTGTGCCTAGGTATCCGAGGCTCATTAAGACACATTAACCCCCGGCCTCTTTTTCTTTTCTCTCTGTCTATCCTCGATCTTTTTTATTTTTTTCGTTCTCGCTTGTCCTAATGGCGCATTGATCACTGTTGGAGAAGATAAACTGGCTCCTCGGGACCCGTAGGAAACAGGGGGCCAGAATGAAAAACATGGAGGCAAGAGGTCTCGCGACAATCGTGCTGACATTGATTCTATCTGGGATCATCGTCGGTTCGAGGATGACCCTTTGGGGAAAGCGAAAAAATCTTCTCCATCGATTACACACAAAAAAAAAAACAGGATAAAAATACCTTCATTTAAAAATTAGAGTTGAAAATACAGTGCCTACTCGATATACATATGTCCAAATCACGGGTCTGACCGGGGACATATATCGGCTGGAAGATACTATTCTTTGATACACTGCCGAACGTAGGAAAGGACAGTGAAACTCGAGTGGCCTTGTTCGCCGTGGAGTGTAAACATAGTACCATTACTATTCCAATAACAAAACATCTTTATTTTTCACTATTTTTTGATATGACTCTCACCAACATATTTTTCTAATGAAAACGATAGCAAATATGATGTAATTCCGATTATATTTACTTGTGTTGTGAACGATGAAGGTTACAGTGATTTCTCTTTATATGTCGCCAAGGACTGGATGATAAACGTCGCAGAATTATCCCCACTACCGCGAGGTGTACCCCGTGAGGGGCCACGAGGCCTCGGACGCCTAGGAGTGTAAACATAACACAGGTATGTCGTGATGTTGACAAATATCGAGAATTCACTGTACTTCTCGTTACAATTATATTAACGGAAAATTAGTATAAATATGATCCGAATGATATCGTGTTTGGTATCATTTTAATCAGAAAAATTCCGCAAATACATCGCTGAAGGTTCCATAAAAGAATAGTGAAAAATAAAGAAGTTTTGTTTACTTTATGTTTATACTACTCGGCGACCAAGGTCACTCGAGCTTTGGGGCCCCCACAGGGTATATACTCCGCGGCAGTGGGGATAGTTCTGGGACTTTTATCGGCTAGATATTTGGGACATATATCGAGTAAAGACTGCATATCAAGGTTCTTAAATTCATCCGTAAATTTTCTTCTTCAAATTTCACCTACCCATTTTGCCAGCGGTCTAATAGTAATGATCAACGAAATTAGGAGTTGCAAAAATGAAACGAATATTCGAAATCACATGAATGTCCGAATTTCCGTCGCGTTTAGATTTGATATTTGTTTTTAAGGCGATCGAATAAAACGGCGACGAACGGGAATGGAGAATGTAAATTCGTGTCCGGAAGGCCGACGCGAGTATTTTTCTCGGGTATCGGCCGTCAATGCGACGACGCGGGGCTCGATGTATGGTCTCGATTCCTCGAAACTCGCATGAAACCGAGCCCCCCACGGAAAGAATCTATTAATCCGCCGGTCGTCTGAAATCGACGGAAAACTCGATAGCCCGTGGAAAGAGACGACATGTGCACGTACGATAATCTATTCCCGAGGATTATATCTTATCTCGTGGTTATCAGGAATCTCTGAAAGGACAGCCAGTTCATTCGGCCGCGGTATATGGGCCAGATAATTTTATAATGCACGGAATCGAACGTCTACAGGCCCGATCGTTTCCGATGGGTTTTCACCCATCGGTTTCGGATTGGTTCCCGATTTATGTATGACAATGCTGTTTCGCGGAGCTCGCCGGCTGACATTCTATTCGATCCTATTGAAACTATTCATATTTAGCATTTTCACAACGATGTTATTGTGCCGAACTCTCGGATCAGAGTAAGTTTCGATGCTCGGGACATTGAAAATAAAAGTTTGAAAATCGTTGAATTAATAATTAATTCGTTAGAGATGTACACCGTTTACTCGATACATGTCCAAAACACGGGTCTAGCCACGGACAAATATCGGCAAGGAGATTCGCGACGAAGGTCACTCGAGCTTCTTGGCCCCTCACGCGGTATACCCCGCGGTGGTGGGGATAGTTCTAGGACTTTTATCGGCTAGGCTTTTATTCGGGACATATATAGAGTAAACACTGTATCCCACTTTTTGGATCGATTACGTAGGCCGAGGACAACAAATTTTGAACACTGGACCGAAAAACTGTAGCAGCATATTTAAAATATAAACAATTGCTCGCAGTCGTTTAACACTTTGACTGCCGCAGCGTCGAAAATTCCATGTAATCACGGTAATTTATTTAATGAAATAAATATTGGAGATTTAACGAAATTTGGTGTCGTGTATGTAGCAGCGTTAAAATTCATGGTTCAATCTGGATAAATAATTCCGTCGCTCATGTACTGGCAGGTAACGAGTTAAGATATTAATTACTGAAGCGCGAAGAAGATTTTGAACGACTAAAAAATGAATATCGCGAGAAGAGAACACGTCATTATTATATGATAAAATCGTTAATTCGCAGTGTTAACTACTGCAACATTTTAGCAGGTCCAGGTTTCGATCGCTGCGCCGAGCCGTTTAGTTTCGGCTGGAAGGAAGACGTTATGCGAAGAAAAAAAAGATAAACAAATAAAAGAAATACGGTGGAGGATGTACTCACCTCGGTGCGCTGCTGTAACCTCTTGTTCAGCTCGTAGAGCCTGTAGTCCGGCTGGCCATAGTACGGAGTATGCCTCCTGGGGACAGGCAACGATCTGTCAGATCAGACCGATCGGTCATGTTAGGTGTGCTGTGTACAGTGTGTTTCGCTGGTGTGGGTCGCGCGTGTCGCATGCATGTCGGGGTCCCGGCTCGGATCGGGTTCGGGTTCGGTTTGGTTCGGCATGCACTTTCGTAAGCCGCCCCGGAGCGGTGCTATTGCGTCGAGGAAACGCGCGCGCCGAGCTACGGGCCGCAGATATGTCCGCGAAACTCGCGACTTTCACCGGTTACCCGCGACCGCGAATTCCCTGTCTTCCGGTTCCCGCGCGAAAAAAAGAAAACAGCCTAACGAGGCTTTATTTAACCTAAATCCGTTGGTTCGTTGCCCCGACTTCGGCAGAGTCGGGGGCCACTAAGCCACGCCTACTGAGAGCAAGATTCAGATTCAGCTGGTCTTCGGTGATTAAAATGTTTTCCTTCGAACGATGACAAGACTACGACAGACTTCCATCTGTCAGGGACATAGATTGCCCTTTGGTGAACTGTTCTGGTACCGAGAAATTCGAGAGCTACGAAGCCACGCCCAATCGAGACACTTTAACCAGCAAGCAAAACTTTAACCATGAAGCAAATTTGTGGTTTCAGAACAGGATTTCTATAAGAAACTGAGTCTAGCTTGAACGAAAGACACAGATCGCACTTGGTGACACGATTAGAGCTCCATTTAAATATGGAGCAACGAGACCACGCCTCCTCGGGAGACTCCGCCCAGATATAACAAACCTATGACCATTTCGGCTAAATTTATCTAGCAAGAGCTATTTAAAATCGTACTGCATCATACAATCCACCAACTATACATTGTCCAGCCTTCCGTGAATGAAGATGGCCGAGCAAATTTTCATTTTCATGTTTTCAAACTCGAGAACAGTTCATTTATTCTACCCCCTTCTCGGATACATTTCGACATCTCGAACGATCGAGAACTTTAATCGAAACACCTGATCGTCCAATGGCGTAGACAGTAGCCGAAGAGGTGTCTCCGCAAGGTTGTCGTCGTTTAACAATGCCACTGATCCAGGATCGCACGGTATCGTGACCAAGCGATCGGGCGTAAATCAGGTTTAATAAGTTCGTGCATGTCTTTCGCTTGTTCGCGTGTGCACGCGTGTCGAACACCTGTTATGGCAGCGATCGCTCGATCATGGGTCGCGCGACGGGGATCTCGAGGCGTTCCTTGCCAATTATTTCGACGGGTATAATCGTGGAAACATAACTTCGACGGAACGGTAGGACAGAAAGCGTGTCGAAAGGCAAACTGAAATTCTTTCGAATCGGCGTGGGAGAGCGCGTGCGTGCGTGCGTGCGTGCGCGCGCGCGCACATTAGGTTTGAACTTTCCCCGTAATTCTATTCTGGCAAAAAAGAGGCGAAAGACACGAAACTTATTTGAGCGAAGCTCCCCGAAGTTTCTTGAGCGTGTTCCGTCGCGCAATTTGCATGATACGATCCCCGACGACACGGAGGGTCGTCTGGCGAGGATCGACGCGTCCTCCGATACGTCGGGGGTACCAGCGCGAAAATTGCGAGATGTAATGGCGAGCGGGTAAATTGCGGCCGGTCGTAATTATCCTTATTAAGAGGAACCCTGCCGAGGGAAAACAGTGCGCGAACCTGACACCGATTATTTTTCCCGCAGACGGGTCCTTGGACGATTTCAGTCGTGAACCGACGACCTCACCCCCAATAGTACAATCTGATAATTTCAGTTGGGATTATTACACGAAAGATCCTTTTCATTACCATTATCGAACATCTTATTACAGTAAAGTCCCGATCTAAGTCGGTCACAAGAAAATAGTGGCCCTACACGATCTATGTCACATGCAGCGTCGCCAGATGAGGGGAAGAAGGTACCCTCCCTCTGTCAGTACCGGAGTATGCAAGACAGTGGCGAAGAACGTCACGTGACCGGATCGCGGCGAAAGCGTGGTAGAAGGGGAAATTAGAGTGGGGGAACGAGTCTTAATCCGACGACTATGATCACAGAGGATTGGGCTTATATCGAGACCTTACTGTAACAGACTTCCGACAGACAAACTGTTAAGAAGGTGATGCTGGGTCAATTGTGACCCAGGCATAGTTCTACTCGAATTGCGGTTGACTATGCAGTATGTTCGATGCATCGATAGTTGTTTCATTAATTTATCGAACAGCAATGGCCTTCCGCTCGGAATTTCTCGTGATATTTATTATAAAATATTACCTTGTAGGACATTAATTAGTTTAGATACATAAGCGGGTCTGAACCGACCCGACGTCAGCTGCGCGAGAGCCGAATTAATCGATCGGCCTGGTAAAATTCGAAAACATCCATCACCGTTCACTGACAAATTCATAATTTACGTACTCGTAGAACAGTTACACGACGAAACGAACTTTCACGGACGTTCCATGCGCGATGACAATCAAGCAATTTCCTTGAACGCTCCGTGTGGAAAAGGGACGGATAGAATTTTCCGGGGAAAATTTCGTTTCTATTCTCGTTTAGCCATCGACTGGTAAGTTCGTATACCGCGTATACATTAATCCAATGTGTACGGCGTATCGGTCGCAAAGTTCTAATTGAATATAGGGGTTGATTGTACAAAGGAGAGACCGTTGCACTGCAACAGCGATAACAGCGTGTTTCCAGGGTCACGATTCGACTGACTGCACTGATATCGATCATCCCCGCGAACGCTTCCCAAGCTGCACTCGCAAATTCCCCCGGAACTTTGCCCCCGGGATCCTCCGTGCGATCGTTTCCCCTATTTTTAAAGAAAACGGCCCAACAATAACCGGAAATCGATGGGGATGCTATATTCCATTTTGACTGGCATTCTTTCGAAAATTACGAACAGAATAAACACTGCCCCGAAAAATTTCTAACACCATTAAAAATTCATTAGATTCGCCGTTCAAGCCATGCAGACTATGATCCAACATCTCGGATCGACAGAAAACGGTCCCAGACAAAGCGATCATATTAGGGGGACCTGTAAGTAATCAATCATTGTGAAATCTAAAACAAACTTTGTAGTAAATTCAGGTTTTTATTTCTTAATTTATTATATAATCTCCATCATTATCAAGGACAGTTTGCCATCATTCCTGCAAATTTTCAATCCTCTTATAGAAATCCAGGGTTTGTGAAGCAAAATATGACTCAAGGTGCCTTCTTACATCTTCTACAGAAGCGAATGTTTTATTTCTTAAATAATGCTCCAGAGATCTGAAAAGATGATAGTCAGAGGGAGCAATATCCGGTTAGTACGGGGGCGTGGTAAAACTTCTCATTGCAATTCATTGATTTTTTTCCTGAGTGAGGCATTGTCAATTTGCAGTATTACACCTTTTCTGTGGACTAAAGATGCCCCCTTTTTCAACAGTTCTGAATACAGCCGTCGTAATTGCTGACAATACAACTCAGCAGTAACTGTTTCTCCAGGTATCAACAACTCAAAGTGAATTATGCCACGACAGTTCCACCAAATGCACAGTAACACGTTTCTATGTGATAAGCTAGGTTTAGGGGTTGATATTGCGGCTTTATGTTATCACAAAGAATCCTACTTTCATCTCCGGTAACGATTCTCCGAAGAAATGGATCTCTACGAAATCTGGATAGCAATGAAGTGCAAATTGATCGACGAATATTCTCGTTGGTCTCAGATAATTGATGCGGTACCCATATTCATTGCCTATATGCCTTTCCCATTTCGTTTAGGTACCTTTGTATAGTTGCCCATGTGGACCCAGGGCTTCTCGATAATTCTTGTATACTTAATTTTGGATCAGCTTCCACTAGAGATTTTAGGGTGTCATTATCAAATTCAACTGGTCGTCCACTTCGAGGTCTGTCAGAGAGATCATAACCACCAGCAGTAAACCTTCTGGACCAACGTTGACACTTGTTGACCTTCGATACATCTCCATAAACATCGCAAATTTTCTTTGTTGTTACCGTTGCATTAAATCCCGCACGAAAATGAAAAGTATGCAATGACGAGTACGATCCTCGGAAGGTACGGACGCCGCCATTTTATTAAAGGGTTATAAAAAAAATTATACTTTTTAGGATATTTTGAACACAGGCTGCTCTACCGAAAACTGTAAAAGAATACGTGCTTCCTCTTCAACGATCGGTACAGAACTAAAGGCAAAACAACTTCTTTGCAAATAATTGATTTCTTATGTGCACCCCTAATATAAATTCGAACGACTTCCATCGCTTCCTGCCACCCCCAAGCGACCACCAAACAGAAAGACAACACCCTTCTTACTTTCCGCGAGCGAGAAAACCTGAAAATAGACCGGATAAAAATCGCGATATTTTTAAAATTGGATTCGGCCCGCAACGGACGCTCGTAACAAGGCCAATTGATCAACAACATCAAAATATTAACTTTCAGCTGACTGGTCGAGGTCCACCAACACCGTCACCGTTGTTCATCGGTGTCGTTATCGATTTTAATATCAACACTGTTCTATTAGCCGTATACTACACCGCGTGCACGTGCTCGCGATCAAATAATTCGGTCATCTGATTCCACCTTCTCCCTCCCCCCTCGGTCTACAACCCCCGATTCCAACCCCCATTCTCGGAGAACTCTCCTTCGAGTTCGACCAAGTGCGGGAACTTCGCTTTTTAACGCGTCGATTCCCCTCCCCTCTCCTCCCGAATGCTCCTATAAACCGACTACGAACTTTTGTATCGGGAAACCTATAAACTCTCCCCACCCCGCGAAAATGAGAGGGCAACATCTATGGGAAATTAGAGACCATTTAGCGGCTGGTGCAACCGGATCGTCGAGCGATCGGCAATTCGATCAAAAGAGTACTTTCCCGGAAGATATTCGCTAGATGCTTCCAGATGAGCTGGGAAAGTCGTGGGAATCTTTGGAGCAGTCGATGCCGAAGAGGTGTGCCAGTTTTACTGCAGGCTAATTTTGTGGAACTTGAAGGAGTCTCTTGCGAAGGGCTCGATCAGCCTCTGATGCCTTTGATTTTATGCATTTGTAGCATACACAATTTTTTAACGGCCTTTGCAGGGATGAATCCATATGGGAATCTAAATTAACAGGTAACCCTGAAGAATGACGCTTGCAGAAGAAGCCAGGAACCTTGTAATATCGATTGCAGTCAAAATATCACTGGCATAGATTGAAGGCACTTCTCACTCTCATAATAGTATTCGGTCAATCCGAATTTTTCAGAGAAGACTAGGTGAAGGAGACCCTGAAGACCAGCGGAGGGGGTCCAGAAGATGAAATGAACGTATATAACGGGAAGCAGAAATCTCAGTTAGGAAACAATGAATAGATAACCCTGAAGCTTACATTTATCAAAAATATTATCCTAAGAGCTTGAAAGATCCGAAATATGCAGAGGAATTTCCTGAGGGGCGGCATCTCGGTGCAAATCACCATCAGCCAAAACGTTCTTCGTGGTCCGAGAGTCTGCCGCGATTTTTCGCAGCTTTGCCGAGTTAACGGGGCGTGGAAATCCGCTTCAGAAACGGTGTAGATCGGCGAGATTTCGCGTCGGCCAGCCCCGATACACGGGTAGCGAGTGAATGTCATCGGAAAGATCGATTGCGGCAGAAAGAACTTGGCCTTTTCAGTCTCCGGAGAATCGCCGGCGTGGGACCTGACGACACGTCACTGCGCCACCACGTCTGTGGGGGTGCTCCTGCGCGTGTGTCTGTTTCGTGTCCATGGTATACGTGTGTACGTATACGTGTGTACAGAGGCCGGGGGTGAATTTGCCAGGGAAGGGTCGAGGCTCAAGGGTTGCAAGGGTAACCTACTGTTGTGCACGGTTCACCAGGGACGCGCCCGACAAATTTCTCGTCCCGTTCGTGCTCTGATTCATCTAGATTCTAGATTGCGACCGATCACGGGAATCCGCCCGTAGTTTTCCTTCTGCTGGACTGCGCTGATTTATCGTACGGCACTGGCGAATTTGAGTGGCGAACTTAACTGGCGGCCGCGGAGACCAATTTGCGTTTTTTCTGGGAACGAGATTGGCTTTCCGAGAACCTCTCTTTGCTGAGACGTCTGTTCAGATGCTGGCTGCTCCTTGTTCGTACAGTTCCGAGTCTCTAAACGCACAGGATTCTGGGCATTTCTGACGAATACGCCCGTGGAAGTCACAGGAGAATATCTTGCGAATCTTTTGAGAACGTTATACAATGAACTCTCGATATACGTCAACGACACGGTCTTTCCAGCGTCGAGTATCGTGCAGGAGATATATGCGTGTTATGTTTACACTCCTCGACGTCCGGGGTGTCTCATAAGCTTCGCGGCCCATCACGGAGTGTACCCCGCTTTAGTGGGAACAACTCCGCGACGTTTATCATTCAGGCCTCGGCGACATGTATACAGAAATCACTGCATTATTTTTGACTTGTTAAGAGAGGGATTGCATTTTAGCTTGTTTTGCTTGCAATTGGCTCGGAACACTTTTATTTCGCTAGGAATGCTCATTGGGATTGGTAGACTGGGGATTTGTGCATTTTTAAGATAATTGGGAATGCCGTTCGATTGCTTTTGATTTATAAAAATGTTGAAGCGAAGAATTTTTCATTTATGTCTCTGTTCATAAATGATCCGCAGTGATCAGGGAATTTAGATTTAATTTTTTTTTCTGAATATTTAACAGATGTGTCGATCGGTTGTACGAGGGTCTGTTTTTGTACATGACATTGTTCTTCGGACTACGTTTGAAATAAAATATGAATAAGAGGGTTTTCGGAGAGAGCCGAAGGTCAACAAGCGGCTATAATTACCGAAACCTATTTTAATTTAAAGCATCGATCGTCCCGTGTGAAAAAATTGCTCGGACGGTGGATTTATTTATAAATACACCGCGGGAGGATTAATAATAAACAAGGCTTAGTCAGGGTTAATCGAAGCTGAATCGGGAGGCGGCCGACGCGCGGTAATTTTCGCAGGTTTATTTCAGCGACAGGAGGGGGAGGGGGTGGTCAGGGGTTTCGTTCACGAGTAAGACGATTAAAGACAGTTCACTGAGCAATTATCCGAGCAAGCTACTGAAATGTTATCTTATTCTGGAAAAGAGTTCCCACCCTGTGAATAGGGGACACGTTTTAAGAACCGTTCTCTCTTTCCCCTCGGCGATGAATTCCTGGGGCGGAGAAAAATGATATTTCTATATTTCAATCTTCTCCGAAACCCCCCCCTACAAATGGATCCTCTGCTATCTTGATGGGAGCGACGGCGATTTTTCTGGCTTCCTCTGCGGCTAGATCAAAATTCAAAATCGCCGAGAGTCACTTCTTCGAGAGTTCAACCTCTGTTCTTTCAATTTTTTCGGGGATGGTCAAGAAGAAGTTTGCGGGGGAATGAGTTATGCGAATGTTCTATCAATGATCCTATCTTGATGGATCGAGCAAGGGGCAGAGATTTTTCAACCCTTCCCTGCACCTAGACCAAAGTTCAAAATGGCCACTTCTTCGAGAACTCAACCTCTGTTCGTTCAAATTTTTTGCGGGCGGTAAAATGGAAGTTGCAGTGGAGCCCTCTACTATCCGACCGTTCTACAAATGATCCCGCGATCCTGATGGAACGATCTAGGATTATTTTCCGTGAACGACCATAAAGAAGCTGCAGTAGACTGTCCATTATTCGAACTATAAATCACAGTGAATGCACGACATATGTCAACAACGCGGATCTTGCCAGCGTCCTGTATCGTCTAGGAATATACTGGGTAGCGGGAATAGTTTCGCGACGTTTATCACCCAGGCCTTGGCGACATATTTAGAGAAATCACTGTATATAGTGTGTTTTGAACTACATCTAAATACAATATAGAAAATATTGTTCTTCTTTCATGAACATACAAATGTTAACTACAACTCTGTTATTGGATCTATAATTTATACACTCGATTACGAACTGTATGCGTCTCATGTGAGTGCAATCAGGCGTATACAGTCGTCGTAGGACGTTTTAATGGAGGAAAATCTCCGATTTTCTTGCAGAGGGTTTCCGGTTCGGATAGCAGAGGTTTCCAGAATGTTCGGGGCTGCAGCAGCGTAATTCCGCACGGAGCACGTACGTTGCACACACGTTCCATCGCGAAATAATCCGAAACCGGCTCGCGTGGAGCGCTACGCCAATTCTCTCTTTCTCTCTCTCTCTCTCGCTCTCTCATTCAAGACGTGCTGCCTGCCACGATCGAACTAATTAATTCGTCGCACGCCGGCTCGGAATCTTTTTTCCCTCCCTGCCTTCTCCCCGTGACCGTGAACGATCGTGACAGATCGTTCCCCCGATACGGAACTAATCCACTGAATGAAAAACTTTTACTCGCGCGAACCGCTCCTGAACGAGGCGATAACCGCTGATTAAAGATTAAAGAAAACGTGGACACATTTTGGTCAAATGTGACACACACGCGTCGAAACAACCGCCCTCGACCCGCGATTCTCCGATTTTTAGCGGGCCAAGCAACGGATTTCAGATCCTTCGCTCCACGACTGTCAAGATCGGAAACTACAAGCGGTTGCATGAAATAACGTTAATTGTTTACACATCGGGGGAATTCGTTTTCATGAAAATTGGACGGTTTTTCTTCGAAGGTTCGAGGTTCGAAATCTTTGGTTCGGATCTTTTCTTGATAAACCGGTAACCACGTCATAACCACGTTCAAATACCCATGTCTCTCTGTCTCAAGATTTTCTTAATCCTTTATTGACTGACGAGACTTATAACTACCGAAAATAACTATTTGTTTTGCATTTTGGTAAGCTATAATTTTTAGGTATTATTATTAACCCCTTGTGGTCGTATGTCTACTCTCATCCGCCGAAACTATTTCACCGTTCCAGTCGTATGTTTGCGCTCAGCCATTGCAGCAAAGAACCACACTGATCTTATATTATCCCCATAAACTTACTACGACCGCAAATGGTTTATTGTATATAATGCAAAATTTGATATGTTATGCACTGTATGAGCTTCTTGAGTTCACGAAGACCCAAATTATTTTCCACGAGTTTAATGACCTTGGTGATGACTTATGATGAAAATTGTGCTATAGGGTGTTCACTTGCACCTAAATTAAGTATTTGAACAATTTAGCACGAATTTTAAAAACTTTTAAGAAATCCGGTAAATACAGGGTTCAACTCTTCGAAACCATCGAAAACAGCCTACGTGCGCGTACATGTTAATCAATTTAGACCAGAATTCAGTCAGTTATACGAAACGTTTGTCATAAATAAAATCGAGAACGTCTGAAAATCGTCGGAAAATAATAAATTCACCTAAGGGCTGCTAGGAGCCATTCACCCCATACATGCCACAGTAGACTCATGCATATTCAGAAGTTGATCGAAGTAAATAAAGTCAGTAAGTATACGCCACTAAATCTTTTTTAACGAACAGTATACGGCCCTGTGCATGTTACGGCAGGTCTAAATGGGTTAAGTAGTTGTTCTGTTTACGACACTAAGTGTCCCAAAGAGCCGGGCCAGGTGGGATTCATAGAAAACGTGCGCGTAGTCCTCGAATGGTAGTCTGTGGTCTTTTTCAACCCCCCGGCGGATTCACCCTTTGGACCCGAAGCGAGTACGCCGTGCTGACTCTGAGGAATGCTTCAAAATTGGTTGCAGAAGGTCAAATTATTAGACGCGATGATAGCTAGAAAAAATCTGAGAAAATAATAATAATCTTTCAGTCCCTGAAGGGTTAATCGTTTCAACGGGGATGTCCTAGTGAGCACTATTGTTCGCTTTCTAGAAGTTGAAGACATCTAGGAGAAATCGGAGAAATTCTAAAATAATAATAATTCAGTCCCCGAAGGGTTAACAGTTTCGACGGGGGTGCCCCAGTATGCAATAATCGTCCGCTTTCTACAATTTGAAAATACCCAGAAGAGATCTGAGAAATTCTAAAATAATAATAACCTTTCAGTCCCCGAAGGGTTAATCGTTTCAACGGACGTGCCTCGCGTGCAATGTCGTCCGCTTTCTAGAACTTGAAGACGTCTAGGAAACATCTGAGAAATTCTAAAATGATAACATTTCAGTCCCCGAAGGGTTAATCGTTTCGACGGGGGTTGCGAAATATTCTTCCCCCGTGGTGTTGTCCTCGCGGACAATCCTGTTGGACCAGGTTCGATCCGACGTATGCTACGTAGCCGAAAGGATGACGTCTCGGCGAGAGATGTCCGTTCATCTGTGGTGTCGCGAGATTCTCGCCGGACGAAGAGGGTTCCCGCGAAGGCGTTCTCCAATCCGCTCCCGTGGTGGTTAATGGGTTTAGTTGGCGCGGCTAATGGGTGTCCCGGCACACGTTGGCGTGCCGGCAGAAATCAGCTGACTGGCCAGCTGGCCTCGGAGAGGATCGTACTGGGAGGAATCGTCCGCAGGGAACCGTAGGTTGAGAGCCGTCGCCTGCAGGGGTCTCAGATTGGGTTAGCAAAGGGCGCAGTTCAGACTGGAAGGGTGGCTGCTGCCGAGGGTGAGTCTGGTGCGGAGAGAGGGCCGAGGAGAGGAGGTGGAGGGTGTTATTAGGGGTTTGCTCATGGGGTGGCACTGCGATCAATGCTGGGGAGTCATGCTAACCCCCCTTTCGAAGTCTATATATAGAAGAATGGCGCACACACGCACGGGCTCCGCGATGGGCATTCGGAGCCTCTCTCTCACCCTGTCTCCTCTCTCTCTCTCTCTGTCTCTCCTTCTCTCTTTACTACTCTCTTTATTTCTTTCTCACTCGAGCGGCCTCTCCTTCTATCTCCTCCTCCTCCCTCCTCATTTCTTTCTCGCTCATCCCACCCACCCCTCTCTCTCACACTCTCTTCATCTCTATTTCCTTCACTCTATCTCTCTTTATTTCTTTCTCTCTCAACCTAGCTACTCCTCTCCTCATCACTGTCTCTCTTTGTTTCTTTCTCTCTCAACCTAGCTACTCCTCTCCTCATCACTGTCTCTCTTTGTTTCTTTCTCTCTCAACCTAGCTACTCCTCTCTCCAACTCAATCTCTCTCCTTCTCCCTTCACTTCTCTCCCTATATTCCTCTCTTTCGCCATCTTTGCTCCTCTCGCTATCTCCCGTGCTCTATCTCGACGGTCTTTATTCGACACATTGCGTGCCATCGATTATCTCGTAATTTTTAAAAGCCTCGGTTTTTAGCTGCTCCATCGGCAGCAATAATTTCAATCGTGAACAAACAACCCACCGCCGGTAACCCGGTCTAACAATTTCGTTTGTGATTATTATATCAAAGATCGTTTCTAAGCTTCCCTTTGGTATAGCAGAATTATTGGAAACAGGTTTCCGGCAGATACAGCGTTAAAGAGTCCTTTGTTTCACTGCCCTGTCCTTTGGAGAACTGTTTCACGACGGTTACGTCACCGGTGAAAATCGGAGAACGGCGAGACGAAATACGGAATCCTGCCAAAATATAGATCAGTTGGAAATAAATATGTTCCAAATGAATGATTCTAAAGATCGCTGAATTTTGTCTACTTGGCTCTAATAGCCCCGCTGAACGAGTGTCATTAGTGTGGACCGGTGAAAAGAGCTCCAATTAACCATCGAAACGTTGAAAGCGTGCATTTAGGCCAAATGTACATGAATTGTATACAGTTTTATGATTTTTTAGAACACCTGTCCGAAAAATTGCATTCCTGTGAAAATTGTGAAAATTAAATATGAAACAATTAATTTGTCCTTCATTTTCTCACGAGCAAATATGGCCGCCTTCTCTTCTCTCTCTCTATTTCCTTCGCTCCGTTCCGAGCGATTTATCCGTCGAACACTATTCGGCGCGGGATGAAAAATTACGGGGTACGTGTAGCGTCTGCGAACTTAGGATATTAACACCAATTAGGATGAATGATAACTTCATTGGCGGGTCGGGCCCAGCAGTCCGGCCCGCGGAACCACTCCGCTGATTTGTATTCCGCCCTGATTTCGCGGGAAACGTGGAACCGGGAAGGTCTCACGGGCTTACATCGACGGGCAGCGTCGTGCGCGCTGCTTCGCGGTTATTTATGGCGAATCGAGGTTTTATAGAATCGCTGTCGAAAATGGGAGTTCCGAACGCGCATCGACTTTCTCCGTTAAACGGTGTAGTTCCCCCGTATCAAGTCCCTATGAATTTTTATCGCTCCCCCGTACCACGGGACGCGAGCTCGGACGAAGAGCCTGCGTATAGTACCGTCATGATTTGCTATAGCAATATCTTTACGCGCGGATCTATTAGCAAACGATGTATGCGTAATATTTATTGTCCGTGATCTGTATTGTCAGCTCGGACGAGGGTAGGGTAAGTGTTAACATTCGAATGCCGAGAGTACGTTTAATCAGGCCCCGATTTACATCGTTTAGCTATTTCTAGTTCTTGGTGGTCAACGAGAATGATTTTTAGCATATTTTCCCACGGGTCGGATTTACTTTGAAGCGAAATTGTCCACTGGAGAGCTAAGTATAAGGATTAAACGTGGAAAGTTGTATTGAAATTTCTAAAAAAATTTCTCAAAATTTTGTTTGATATTTTCTGATAGTGATAATTCCCCGTGACTCGGTAAAATGGCTCGAAGGCTTCAAACTGATTCCCGAGGTGCCAAAAGCTTCCGGACAATTGAAATTTTCATTTGAAACGATGGACCGATCTTGAGATCTATGTGGGTGAAACTTTCAATGAGAATGACATTCCATGAAATGACCCGCAACTCATTTAGAGCGCGACGAGGAAGCTTTCGGTAGGTGGCACGGTCGGCCGTTGAAACGCAGCTTTTACGAGCTTTTGTTTTGAGAAAAGTAAAACGGTCTCCGAGGCACCGCGACCACTGTCCACGGAACGCGTCTATAAAAACGAAAGAAGGATCGTTACTCCGGGATTTATTGGCTCGTTCTTTTTATTGGAGACGCGGAGAACCGCTCGAGGAAAGCGTTCGCACGTCGCGTTCCCGCGGAGAATAAACGCGAATTGAAGGACAATAGAGAATGGAGGGGGGGAAGAGAGAGTCTCGAGCATGCAGATGATCGAGTCACTGCAGTAATTAAAGCGTGCCTGTAATCTTCAAATTTGAACAATCCCTCTCGACAACACGATCTTAAAACACTAGACTTCGCTGATACAGTGTTTACTCGATATATGTCGAAAACACGGGCATACATCGGCTAGGAGGTATTATTATTCTTCTACTCCTCGGCGACCGAGGTGTCTCGAGCTTCTTGGCTCCTCCCGGGAGTGGGGATAGTTCTGGGACTTTCATCGGCTAGCTACTTGGGACATATACAGAGTAAACATTGTAAACCTGCTCCTACATTGGGTGATCGTTCGAAAAGAAATTATCGAGAGCGAAGAAGCTGTTTAAAAAATTATTTTCACTGGAGGGAACAAACGTACTACCCTACAATTTCATAAATTAGGTAATTGAAGAATACTTGTTGAGTAAGAAATTATTGAAAGAACCATTTTGTAAACGCGCTTCTAGATCTTAGCTTAAGTAACTGATCGAAAAGAAATTATCGAGAGCGAAGAAGCTGTTTAAAAAATTATTTTCGCAGGAGGGAACAAACGTACTACCCTACAATTTCATAAATTAGGTAATTGAAGAATACTTATTGAGTAAGAAATTATTGAAAGAACAATTTTGTAAACGCGCTCCTAGATCTTAGCTTGGGTAACTGATCGAGAAGAAATTGTCGAGTGCTGTTTGAAAAATTATCTTTAATTCAGGAAAACCGGATGTTCATGAATTATTAGATTGCCTATGGTCGCCTCGTTAGACGAGTAACATTTCTCGTTTCGGATCGCGCAGGAATCAGTCCGATTGTTTCTCTTATTGACACGGATTTTTTCACGACGGTGTAATGACGGGCGAAACACGCGCGTGCACACACGCGCGTGCACACACGCACGCGCGCACACACCGGCGCACGCTTATCAGTGGAGTACGTCGTTTACGTAACGTCTAAGCCCGATAAGGACGCAGATAGAGGCATTTATCGATCGCTGACGCGGGCCCGAGTAATCGCGTCGATAATTGAAAGTACAATTTCATTGAACGACTCGGAAAGGTAAGGTGTGCCCGATACTTTCCTCGATAATTGACTTTCCCCGGTCTTCTTCTTCCCGGCCAGATGCATATCTGTCCCGTTCGAAGAGCCCCGGGCGACGATCAATTCGTTCCGCCATCTGCTCGAGCGGAAACTTCGAAAAACAACCAGCCGAAAAGAAAAAAATGATCGAATGCCTGCGCACACCTTGTACGCTCGACGACAATTTACTTGTGAAGCACGTTCACACCTTGAAGAGCCGTAGAGTGCATCGTCGACACTATTTCTCGATTTGGGTATCAATTTTCGCGGCATTATATCAAGCAAATTAAATGTTATGAAAAACTTTAGTCTTCTCCACTGCTTCCCATCATCACAAATACTGTCAAAATCTAAATTATTTAATCTATTAGATTTCTGGGGTTGTAGAAATGCATTTTGGGGGAATTCGTACAGTTATATCTCGTGGACATTGCTGTGATACTCGACTGTTGCATAACAACGTCTGTTCGGAGCCTTGCAAATTTGCCTACAATTTCTGTGAACCGTACCAAAATTTCTAACTGTACCTTACCTCAAAAGTACATTCAAAATCAACTGCAAAAGTCGGAAGAACAAAGCGAAGCGAGTTACCTATTTATTTTCGCTTGGTGTTCTACCAGGAGAATTCGAACTCGCGGAAGACTCGAAGAATTCGCGCGCGAACTTGTGCGCAAAAATGTCGGACGTGTCGTTTCGCGCAATTTGGGGCCGCGGCCGTCGTAACAGGTGACCGGGCGAACGGTGACCGTGGCTAACCCGAAACAAAGCTTCTCGTCCGGCTCTCTCTCGCAGTCAACTCGATTACACGCAGAAACTCGTTCCAGAATGAAGTAACAGCCGAGTCAGCGGGCTGCCAGGGTCCCTTATACTTTCGTCGCTGGCGCAGCAGTAATCGCGCCGTTGCTCCGACGATTTATCGTTGCCCGCGACCGCGATACTTTATCGAACCCGATATCGTCCTCTTCCTGGATGATCTTCGCCGTTGCACTTCAGCCTCGCGGTAAATTATTTTTCTTCGTTAACCGCGATACGCCAACCGAACCGCGATGGTTGGTACCATCCGTTCGATCGTTCTTCGAAAATGTCATCGAACCGATGCACGTTTCCTCCCGTTATTATTTCTTCGAAATAAATAGCGTCAGTATGAAGTTCTCGATGTATGTCAACAACGCAGGTCTTGTCAGTGACATATATCGTCCAGGAGAGACACCCCGTGTTATTTTTACACGAGATTATCCAGGCCTTGGCGACATATATAGGGAAATCGCTGTAAATGAACGTACGACGAGCCGAGGCACGGTGCCAGGATTTATCGGAGCACGTTGCCGGGAGTCGTGGATGTAAATCGATTTTTTTTTTTCGGGAACGATGGAACCGCGAGGGATGCTGTCGCAGAGGACCCGCCGCCCGTCTGAAGTTCAATCGTGGGAACAGAAAGCGCTCGGGCTTGTTAAGCGAACCGGAGAAAACAGCGTTGGCCGCGCGCGCGATGTGTGCCAGCCATAAAAGAGCAATAACCAGCGTGCCACTACGGGCCGCGTCGAACTCGGCCAGTGGCCATTGCTGGAAAAGTGAACGGTGCGCCTCTCTGTGACGAAATCGCGAGCACCTTCCTCTTCGGCGTTGTCCTGTTGCTGTCTACGGTCCCGTGCGAACAACCCCCCATCCCCCTCCGCCCCGAGCCGAAGCGACCGACCGACCACGGTGTATTGTCCCCGCGCAGGAATCGAAACAAATCACTTCGGCCGATGAGTTTTGAACTATGTCCTCCCGCGAGCGAAAGTTCACTGCCGGGAATGCGACGCCGCACCGACCTTTCCGCGACAGAAGTTGCGAACTGGTGACGCGACGTCGCGTTACGACGTAGTATTACGTTCGGTGGTGGTCGACGAGGCTCGTTGTTCTCGCGTTACGCGACACCGCGGAAATATCGATCGCGATCCGGACTCGGCCATTTGCGATGAATCTTCGAGGAGAGCTCGGAATTGAACCGATTTGAACGCTAGATTTACGGGACTTGTCGAAATGACGGATCCTAATATTTTTAACTTAAGAGGTATTCATTGAGATTGGAGAAACGCATGAGGAATTTACGATATGGCTACAAATTTTGACGGATACGTTGTTTTTTATAAAGTAATGTAAAATAGGAATTTTTAGAGCTCCGTAAACCTACCGTTAAGGGGCCACTTTGAGCCGATTTTAGAATGTGTTCCGGTACGAATTTTTTAATTCTCGAGGGCTTAAATTAAAGAGGGAAGATTGCACTTCACGATAAGGTTACTTCGGTTGGAGAAATGAATTCGAATATTCGAAACTCGACCGAAGAAGAGTGAATTCCACAGTTTCGGGTTGGAAAATGATGACTGGAATTTTTCCAGCGATTCGATATCACTCTGACGAACGGCTGAGGCGTTTCGCGAGCATTTAACGGATCCTCGAGTCAAGGGATTGTTTGTTCACGAGAGACGCGGACCGTTTCGCGGGCATTGTGTGCCGAGCATGTGGCGTTTCACCGTTCTCTATGACGAAACCGGCAGGCCAGGCGAAACGGCGCCGAGAATAGAGAAAGAAAAGATTCCCATTTCGCCATCGATACGGAACGAACGCTCGGCGTTCGCGGTCCGTTTTCTATTAGGGTCGTTCCATGCGGAATCGGACATTTCTTAGTCCACCGTTTCAGATTCTCTTCAAATTTGGATAGAGAATATTGCAACTGTTCGATTACCTCTCAAGGATTTTTCAGAACGTCGTTTTTACAAGCGTCGATCTGCTTTCGTTAAATTATAATCGTGGAACCAACAAACTGACGAACATGAGGTTTTCGGTGCTCATGCTAGATACATAACAGTGTGGAATAAAAATGATTTCAGGTCGAGACAAACTTCATCGTCTATTTTTTAATTATTTTAACTCACAAGTACAACGCTATGATAGCAGTATTCGGACATTGCTGAGTTTAAATAATAATAATTGCAAAACTGGGAGGAGCTGAGAAATGATTCAGCTACAGTCATTTAGAGACAGCTGTGTTGAATGTATCCCACTTTGTTAGATCTCGGAACAGTTAGGGGAACAATCAGGGCATCTCGAAGAAGGTGAGCAATTTCCCCAGGTGTATAATTTCCCAATTTGTTCCCGAAACACGAAATGTTTTTTAAACGCCTATAAACCCTTTGTAAGCGATACAAATTGCACAGTTATCACTGTAAAACTTTTCCAAAATTCTTCCCGTCACTTGTGCCGCTGCTTTCACCATGCGTGCCTCTCGGACTCGGAAATCGGCCAGAAGCGGAATAAAGGGCGCTTGTCCGTCTGCTTCTCTTTTCCTCTCGTCTGTTCTTTTTTTTTTGTTGTTGCCTTTCCTCCGTTCCTTTCCCTTCTCTGCCTCTCTCTCTCTCTTGCTCGCCCCACACGGCGATTTATTATTAGTCGTTTCGTCACTGTGTCGCAAGGACGACGGGAGAAGCAAGGAGAGGAAGACGGCGCGCGCGTCTCGAATCCGAGGCTATTCATCATTTGGCCGTGATTCCGAGGCTCGGACGATGATCGAGCTCTTATCGAGCGGTGCTCGTCGAGAACTCGAACGAAATGCGCCGGATTGTTGGCCGAGGAGAAAGTGCGCCGACTTTCCCGGTAGAAAGTCACTTTTGCAACGGAGAATTTCGAGCAGTCTCGATGGCGAGCCGATCCCGCGAATCTACAGGGTGTCTTGTCGCGAAATGTCCTGTTCGCGGAATCGTGCCCGCTTCGAAACAATGTTCCTTCCATCCATTTCCACGCAGAGATATTCTGCAATACCAAATTCAATCGATAAACGAACTTTTAGTTCTCTGCGTTCGATAGAGAGCATCTTTCGCAAATCGAGGCTCGTCTGTCTGAGAAGCGACCGGAGAAATCGTCATATCTCGATGAAAAACGAATCTTCCGGACTGAAAATTTTTCTACACATTCTTCGAGGCATTGTCCAGATGTAGTAAAAATTTCAAAATTTTGCACACAGTCGTTCAGTCGCTGGAAATTTCTGAAGCCTGGGTAGCATGCTTCAACTAAAGATCGTTCCAAGAATTCCTCGGTCAAATTATTGTATCTCAATAAAAAATGAATCTTTCGAACTAAAAATTTTTGTACGCGTTCTCCAAAGCATTGTCCACCTACAGTAAAAATTGCGAAAATCTATATCAACCCGTTCGATCGCTGCAAATTCCTAAATCGTCCTGGTCAACGTTCCTCCAACTCGGCGGCCGAAGATAAACTTTCAGAAAACACATCGTTGACCTTGAACGATGGCAGATGCACAAAATATTTTTGTGCGGCGTGTTCGTCGTCTGACATTCGAATCGTACACGCAGAATTGCGTATCGTCACCGAAGGAGATAGTTAGGGGAAACGCCCGGCACGTTTTATCTGCCGCCGAACGATGACACTCAATGGGTCAAGGAAAGTGATTTCTCATTGAGGAACCGTCGTGCGCTCTCGAATTTCGTTTCGCCGAGATCTCCGCAACGAGAACGACAAGTCCGCGAGTGTTAGTCAGATTCGCATCAGCCAAGGACGCGAAAAATTGCGCGTTTCTCGAACAGGATAGCAGGAGAACCGGAATAAAATCGCCGAACTTGAACCAGCCTGGTCATCGGTGGTTCGTCTGACCCTGTAACCCCGACGATTACGGGTATCAATTAGCGGTGCGTGTCTTCTTGTAAACTAGAGTCCAAAAGCCGCGACGTGAAACGATAGCCGGTTGTCGATAACACGATCCGAGAGAAAGAGCCGCGATTAGCTTGGATGAAAGTTCAGGAAGAGGTTTCCTGTCGGGCGGGGTCGAAACTTTCGATCGTGCCTCCGAATTTCGTGAGAAAGCGACTTGGTAACGATCATAATGACAAAATGCACGCATAATTAGGGGGAGTTTAAGTCATCACTTCAAAGATTTCCAATTCGTTTCAAAAATACAGAATTTTATAAACACGCGTCGAAGTTACAGTAAAGCTATCTTACAGTAAAAGTAGACTGTACTAAGGAATTTTTATCTCGGTAATTACTAGTCCGATCGAGTCGATTCTTTTTTTGATTTAATCGCGAAGGTTTGGACCATAGCCGGAATATTTTATTTCGCCCAACAAATTAATCCCGTGATCGTAATACAATTATTTATAAACAGAACGTATCGTTCGGCGAACGTCTAACGTCGCAGATTACTCTCCAGGTAAGTGCGCGTATCCCGCAGACGTGAGAAGTCTCGCAGTTGAAATTTCACATGTTAGTCCAGCCATGTTGGATCCCGGCAGCCATCGAGTTTCACGCCGATCGGCCACCGGTGTCATTCGAGGGATCGAATTGTCGGCGAAACGATTCCTCGTAGTCGTTCGACGTCTTCGAGCAGAAACACGCACGCACGCACGCACACACGCGTCTCAGCCAAATTGCCGTGGGATTACCGGGCTTGAAGATGTTACACGAACCCGGGGAACCGGTTCCAGCGTGCTCGGACGCGAGAAAAAAGAAAACTCGCGGGTCCAACGTCGATCATTTACCCCCGGGGGCCGCGTCATCCACCGCGTCTCCGATCCTCTACGGTTTCTCCGCTGTCCTCGACACCCTCCCGTTTCTCTCTATTCAATTTTCCCCGTCCCGAGATTCCCGCTGGAACGGGTTTGTTAACGTGGCGATAATTAATCGAAAAATTTCACGAACACCGAAGCGAAGATGAGCGGGAGAACGATGAGCTGTCCCGTCACTCGGAACGTCTTTTGTAAACTGGAATCACGCCAAACGTTAATAGTTACACTCGTTCGGAAAGCGTTACACGCACTGTCATTTGTTCCCATCCGGCGAAAAACTCGCACGAGCCGAGTCCGAGAGACTATAATCCCCTGGCTCCGCCGGTTCTTTCCAAAGCGTATGCGCTCGGAGCATGTTAATTCCCATAGTTTGCGAATCCGATTCTCGGTGAAGATTTCTCTGTTTTCCGACGCTCTAAACTTTGTTGCTCATCTATCACAGTACGAACAACGATTTCCACTCCGATTCTTCTTCTTGTAACCAGGTGTATTATCAAAATTGTATAATTACATTACACAGTCACAGCTCGGGACAGTTGAAGACATTTTTAATTCTTTATAGAAGTCTCATTGCAAAATCTGCACGAGCAAATAACTTAATTTGCACTCTGAGGGAACGGGTATTCACAATTTCATGTGCGCAATGTAACAAAGATTACACAGAATGAAAGTGTATCACGTTCAAAGAAATATCGATTTTGGTATTAAAATTGCTCAAAGTGAGAAAGGGTTGAAAATTGTTTGATGACCATCACGATCTCAGTAGAAGCGAACTGAAAAATTGAAAATGCTCTTAGAAAGGATCCAAGAAATGCGCACGATGACCCGGTAGGAAGAAAATGCAACGAGCAAAAAGCGTGTTCGTCTCCGAGGGAAGAAGATGTTTAAGGGAAGCACAATAAATCGGGAGTACGGAAGGATTTTTGACGGATCAAATCGAAATGAGGGATGATCCCGAGATTTTCGGGGCCAGCACGGCGAATACGGAGGATCCCATGGAAACACCATTATCATCGGCGGTGCGTTGGTACTGTTTACACGGAAATGACGGCACGATAAATCCGTACTGTCACGGTCCATCGTTGTCCAGGGGTCTGGAACGCTTATACCGGTTTACGAGCCGCGTCTGAAAGCCCGGCCGCCTCGAACGGGTTTATTCGTCGCCGTCGTCGAGTGATTTAGGTGTATCCGATCGATCGGTCCGCGAAAATTATGTCTGAGGTCGTTCCCGACTTCCGTTTCTCCCCGTGTCGCCCGGACGCGAGACGCCCACGTTTTCGACTCGCGCGTTAAAGGTGAAATCGGATTGTTCGAATGAAACATTTTCTCTCGGAGAGACAAGCGGAGAGATTTCCGCGGTGTCGGCGCAGAGACAGCAATAGGTGCGACGATCGCGACGGTCTTCTCCATGGGTTTTCCATGGGACTAAGAAGCCGAGGTTCGCGGGCAACGACGAGCCGTGAACCGCGTCGCTCATAAGCCGCGTGGGAGGCCGCTAATTTATTGCGCATTAACGTCACTTGTCTCTGACCACGCACAAGACAGCCCGTTGGCTGTCCGGCGCGTGTTGTCGCGCCGTTTCTCGGCCAACTATTCCCCCGAACACACCTTACGCTCGCGAACCTCGAAGCGTTGATCAGCACGCGAAAATTTTCCCCTCGGAAGTCCTCGGAAAATGCGCCCTGGAACCCCCGAATCGAACGGCGGTGAACGAAAATCGTTTCCCCTGATCGGAACAGTTCGAAAAATTTATTTATCCTCGATACTCCAGTTCGATGTTCGATCATTGACGTATGGACAATGTACTGCGCGGAGGAAAATGAAAACGGAGTGCGCGATGCGGTCTCGTGTTTCAAAGAGCACCAAATGAGCACAGAGTGAATGACTCTCAAAATCGAGGTTACTAATTGAAAGCGAACGATATTTTTAGTTACAATCCAGCATTTTAACTCTTGTGTCAATAACTGGGCACTCGGGTAGCCACTATCAATTTTTTGTTTAATTTTTTTAAATATTTTTCTGAACGAATTTGTTATAGATTTTATATTCTCGGTTCGAGGTGTAAAAATACGTGTTGAAACTTCGACGTGTAATATCGTAAAAAATGTTGACATAAGGAATGAATAGAACAGTGTGAAAATTCGGTTGAGAATTAATTTAAACAGATCAGTCTATTTACGCGTGAGAATTATAGGCGCCACTTTATTTTAGAAATACGTGTCGAGCAAGAACGAAAATTATTGAGCAGCGTGTTCCGATGTAGCGCAGACCTGAAGAAGCCTATTAAGAAGCTTCCGGTAGATAAAGCGATAAGATACAGCGTTAATCAGAAGAAAGTTCTAAACAGAGCTGTCTATTGTGGGCTTCGAAGCCTCGAGGAGTTTCTGTACACAGTGATCGGTGATTCTGTGGACACAGAATGCGCCTGCAAGTTGCATGCACGCGAAATATGGCGTCCCGAAGACAATAGGAACACGGAAGATACGGGTCCAAAAAGCTGTTCAACAGGTTGCGAAGGATCGTTTCAGAGCAAAGAAATTCCATTGCTGTCCGATACTCTGCGATTCGCTGCACTTATCAATCGCAAAACGACGATTGTTTGCAAAAAATTATAGCAGACGAACTAAATCGATTTAAGAATATTATCGCTTTCAACTTACGACAACCGGTAAAGGAAGAAAAACTTGTCCATTTAGCTTCCATTTCTCACAAAGTAATCAAGAAAATTTTTATTTTGTCTAAAGATCTTTTGATCGTTAGCGTGAAGCAACAAAGTGACTATTTTACATTACCTTATAGAAAGAACAAGAATGTGCTTCCCAAATTTTTAGCCATTTTTCTTTTTTCTTTTAATAACACAGACCCAAAGAAATTTGTCGAGTAATTCCTCGAGGATGTATCTTCAGAATCTTGGTAATTGTAAATTAAAAATATTAGAACCCGCGGTAAACCGGTAATTTTGACCGATCGGGGGATTAATGAAAATGGCAGCTGGGGTGCGACGCTGAAGTTCGCCAGGAAGAATTGGCGAAGGGTTTCGGGAAATCCGGAAGTGACCGCAGAATTTTCGCGGACGTGGATCGCGGGCGCGCAACACGCGGCGAGGAATCCTCGGCTTCCTCGCTCGTTCGTCCTTAATTGGGTTCATGCCACCGCGTTAATAAATGCGGCCAGGCAAGTGCATTCTGCGCATTGCGAAGTCCGGCCACGCGTACCCCAGGCCCTTATAAAGGCTCAATCAGCCTGATCCCGATTGAGTCATTAATTGCCTTAAAGAGGGCAAGGCCTTGTCTACGCCGCTAAAATGCAAAGCTGCGAGTCTGACGTGCTCGCCGAGCGCGGCCATTTCATTCACCGGAGCCGAGCCGAATTTCGTATCCGTGAGCGTGTTTCTATCGTTCTGCTTGGACGGGCTGCCCTGTGAACGCGACACAACCATAGTCCGACCAGAGAAATCCCCAGTCATCATTTATCCTTAGACTGGGGCCACGATGTAGAACCACCGAAGACCGAAATTACGGACGTCGAGGTGAGAAATTTCGGTTTGAAAATTGGAACTTTATTCGGACCTCCGGAAGTCTGCTCTTTGTTGCACAGTGAATTGATTGATAAAAGTCGAGTAGAACTTTTGAGAATAATGTTGCGAACGTCCACGTTCAGATAGGAAATTATTTCTATTAGAAAGTCGCGAAAAATTGTTAGAAATTTTACTTGGACCTAACCCTAATCCAGGTTCGTAGAATTTGCAATTTTCTGAAAAGTAGATCCATGAAGGTTTGCCGCATAGTTAAGAGGATTGGCTAACAATTACGAGCACGTTTATGGTGAAGCAATCTAACACCCCCCCCCCCCAAATAAAAGCGTAGTTAACAAAATCGAAAATTGAAATTTTTAGAAGCTACTTCTTCCGATGTGGCAGTAGTCTTGGCCATTTTTTGACCATTTTAATAATTCAGCGTCATTCAGAAGTCAATTTTCAGCGCTTTAAAATTATCAATAAAAAAATCCCCTTTATAACAACCCTCACTATTTTTCCAATTAAGTACCAACTAAAATTCACTGACTAGTTAATAGTTCCCCGAGTCAGGATTAAAACGACATCCCTCTCTCTCTCTCTGATGATCTTTTTACTAACATCCAGTCAGCGTTTTCTAGTTTACGACTATTAAGCCAAGTTCATACGTAGATCCATGATCAAGATCCCCTAATGAATCGGTCGGATATTTTGCAAACGACATAGCCGTCGATACGATCTCGATACGATCTCGATAGGCAGTCAGCTCCGAGGGATGTTCGATGTCTCAGCATAAATATGCTAGTCGATTTCGATATCTCGAACGTGAACGATCGAACGTGGCCATGGTATTTCCCTCCGAGACGAGCAATAACAAGAAGACAAGGAATGTCGTTTGCAAATAAAGATCTCGGTCGGATGCAGAACCATGATGCCGCTACTGGCTCCGGCGCATGCATTATGGGCAAAGATGCATTTCCGTCCACTTTCGCCATTCCGTTTTTACGCGGGACACGCCTCGAGATATTTCAACGACCTCAACCCGTAATGCGACCACTTGCGCTTAATAACCGTGTCGCGGGAATGAATCAGTGGGACCGATAAACTCGTCCTTCTCGATCGAGATTCTTAGGGGATGGGATCACATTCAGTGATTGTCACTGAAAAATGGGACCCTCTTGAACGGAATTTTTGGGAATTCTTTTCTCGGAAAACTCCTGATACTCTTAGCATATTATTACTTCAAAATATAACATTTTTCTAGTTTAACATAGCCTTTTTTCTCGGGAAAAAAAGGTTGACTAAGGTACCCTCAATAAGGGCGCTACAGTGAATTCTCGATACATGTCTTGCCAGTATCGTGTATCGTTTACACTCCTCGGCGTCCGAGGCCTCGCGGTAGTGTGGATAATTCCGCGACGATTATCATCCACGCCTCGGCGACATATATGGAGCTGTATCAATAGGGTTTCCAATAATTGCTTAAAAATCCTTTTCTATATAATGGTCCCTATTTGCTTGGGCGAAATTGCCACGGGGAAAACGAGTGCGCAGGAGAGATTCCATAAAATCCATCGTCTTCGAACTATGCATCGATCCGGTAAATTTTCGCAGAAAGCGGCGATCGAAACGATCCGGTGTCGTCTCGAGGTCGGTCCTCGACTTCAGGATCGGGGTGTTTCAGGGGGTTTCCCCGCGGTGCATCGAGCACACTCGACTCTTTCGCCTGAGCGGCGATGATTCCAGGACGAAGGATGTCGTTATGTATGAGAGAGAGAGAGAGAGAGAGAGAGAGAGAGAGAGAGAGAGAACGTCGACAATGCAGCCCGCGCTGAAGGCGCAGGCTTCGTTTCATGCATTATGAGAAAGGAAGCACTTCCCTCTACCAGCATCCCCTATTCTCAGGGCGGCAACACGCGGCCCCGGGCGCTTCCATAACTTCGTTCCATGCCTGTTCCTCCTCTCGTTCCCCGTCGTCTTCGTCCGGGACGCCGTTTTCTGTCTTTTCCATCCACCGCCGGGGCTCTACCATCCCCGTTGCCCCCCTCCCTCGACCTCCATCCCTTAGAATGCAACCCCCGCATATATCGCGATCCTGATCACGGGCACACTTGCTCGTAGGCAAGCTTCGACGCCGTATATTGCCACCAACCGCCATCATGGAGGGGTGTGATCATTAGGACTTTACGCGTTTACTTTTCATGCATTTTGTTACGTCATCGATGAATAACCGACAAAGTATCCGCAGCGAATGGGAGCCGAAGGATCGAAGTTCCCAGTGGATTTTTGTTGCTGCCGGTCGCAGAAAATATTTCCTCGAGCCCGCCACCGGGCCCGAATGAAATGCTCGATCGTTTCGAGGATTGCTCAGCCTCGCTACCAGCCTTTCTTCCTGTTGCTCTCAACCCTTCTCGCCAGCCAGTTTCTCCCCTACGTCCCCTTTTTGGCACCGCGTACCCGTTTTTATGCCTCGGGAGTTTGCCCCCTCGTCGCGTTCAATGAATTTCGTGAATCGTTTTTTTTTTGTTTAGGGGTGGAGGGGCGCTCGGGGTCCTCGCAAGCGTTCGGTTTCAGACGGCAACGTTGCACGATACTTTTCTTTCTAGCTTCGAAATCAGGATAGAACACGGTGTTCCTCTTGCTGGGTTCTCTGCCGGATCAAACTTCCAAGATTTTTATTTAATCGGGAAGACGGCGACGAAGCGCGCCGTCCGAAACGTTCAATGGACGCTCGCGACGTAACGGATTCCCGCCACGGTGAAATACCTTTCGGGAGACCAGCCGCGTCCAGGCTCTAAATAACCCTAGAACGCTATAAAATACAACGTCCAAGCCGACGTACAACGGAAGAGTGGACATTCATTCGGCCCGTGCCAAATTTCCCCTTTGCCGAGCGGGACAATAGGATCGAGCTTCTGCACTTCGATTTACCTGGAACTGCATCGCACACTGCCGCTGTCCGCTATTTGCCACGGAAACGATCCGAATTCCGCCTAATTTTCTTCCCGGTATTATATTATATAAATTCAACGACGAGGAACGCAACGCAGATCGGTCCAGGGTGTTAACCCGTTGCACTCGAGTGGTGAATCTGAAGCACCGCTAGAAATTGTTGTGGCATTATTTCAAAGAAATTAATAAAAATTATTACAAAATGTTTGTTACATTACAAAATTTGTATTTAATGGATTACCAAACAATTCAATGTTATATGTAGAAATCGGATCAGTTTCGTATGAATAAAATGAGGATATTGTAAGACGGAGGAAAAATTTTGTTTTAGATTGAAAACAGCGTCGAGTGCAAAGGGTTAATTAACCCCTTGCCCAGCAATATCGAGTCAGACTCGTGATGAAGTTTCTGAACAGAGTCTAATAAATACGTATGCTATTAATTTACTTTAAAACGAAATAAAATTCTATTTTGCTAATATAAAACTTAAATATAAATCTTTTTTTTCCCCCATGAAGTTCTGAACTACGAAGAATGTCTAACCACTATAATCACTAAATAAGGGGCTATGGGTTAACGTCCCATGTTTGACACTAGGTTTACAGGACACGTCAAAACCACGGGTTCTAATATTTCCAATTTCCAATTATTAAGATTCTACAGGTGCATCCACGAAGAATTACTCAACAAATTTTTTTGAGTCCACAATATTAAAAAAAAAAATGGCTAACAGTTTGAGAAGCAAATTCTTGTTATTTTTATAAATAATGTAACACATTCATTCTTAGTACTCCGTAAAGCTAGTGCTAACCCATTTGCATCATAAGAAAATATGAAAAGCAGACCTTCATCACCAAACCTTTTTTCCATTATACTTAAGTACAAAAATGACTACAAGTAAAAGAACTTCATATATCAGCATTATAAGAAAAAATCAGAATTACTACTTTCTACTCCAACAACACCCTCCATTTCCATTTTTTAGCTAACGAATAATGATAGTGACCAACAAAGATGAGCGTATATATATATACGCTAATGATGCAAATGGGTTAAGAGAGAGAACTCGAGGAGAGCGAGAAGCAACAAGATGAACGTAGAAATCTTTTCAGGAAACGAGTTGAACGATGAAGAACGTCGGTGTGGTCCACAGGGTAGTGGAGGGGGGCAGAATCTCGCGGGGCACCATGTTCGTGAATATGGGTTCGGATTTTGGAATCCGAAGTTTCGACACGAATCGCGGCCGAAGAGAGAGAGCCGGGTCCTCGTTCAAGGCGCAACGCGTGAATTTTTGGATCGCACGCGCGCCTGTGCGTTGCGTAAGCACGAGAACACCGCCGCTGGCGTTTGCACGCACGTGCGACGACGGAATTAGCCGAGACCTCGTTGTCCCCCGACACAGAGGCTCTCTCGTGCTCCGGTCGTCCGTTGTCCCCCTGACCGAGGCTTCCTCCTGAGCGAGGTCTTCCCGAGACCTCCTCGTCCTTTGCTAACCGAACCCGAAAGATGGCGGAACCGCGCCGGACCAATTTTAGAAAACGCGTTCAACCACCGTCGCGTACCTCAAAGCATATTTTTCTATCGTCACTCAGCTTGCATAAATAAGTAAATTCTCGATACATGTCATCGACACGGGTCTTGTCAGCGTCATGCATCGTGCAGGAGCCATAAAACCGTGTTATGTTCACCGAGGCCTCTCGAGCTTCGTGGACCCCCACGGGGTACACCCCGCGGTAGTGGGGATAATTCCGCGACGTTTGTCATCCAGGCCTTGGCGACATATAGGGAGAAGTTGCTGTATTCGTTCAATTTCACGATCAGAAACTGATTAGAAGGTTCGAACACTTTTGGGTCAACATGGGCACAGGATTTCAGATGAAAAATAGGCCCATGTTGCACAGAAATTTTATCGGGTTTTAAATGAAACAAAATTGGTATATTTTTTAGTAATAGTCAATTAAATTTCTTGTTATTGGGCGCGGCTCCAATAGTCCCACCGTGCCGCATAGAAAAGACGAAATATAAACCTATTCACATGCAGAAATTTCAAGATTTCGAGGCGGGACTAGAAATGTCCCACCATGCCGTAGAATACATGAAAAAGGTGGGACACTTTTAATCCCACCGTGCCCCAAAGAGTTGAGCGAGCTGAAAGCAGGATAATTGGTCGAATTGATTTGTCATGTTGCAATCAGCTTTGCGACTAATTGGGGGTTGATATAAAGATTGCATCTATCTATAATATAAAGCAGTATCCTCGTCGCCGAGCTGATACTTCGGAGACCACGTGGAATCGTCCGAGCCGATGACAATTTCTCGCTATACTTACCGCAAGTAAAATTTTGACGCCGCCGAGAGCCGAAAGTTCTGCGGTAATCGAACAAAATCGGGGAGAGCTACTTACGAGGCTAGAATATTCATGGGAATTACATTCGCGGCTCCGTTTCTGCAGAAGTTCAGCAACATTAAACTTTCGTTCGGAAATAGAACTCCTCCGGATCCAGGTGTCTTGATTATCCACTAATTGGGGTAAAAAATGGGAGGAATGCGTAACGAGATTGGAATGCTCTCGAGAAAGTTGGATTTGGACCTATCAACCGACAGGGGAGCATTAGAAAGATTCCGAAATAGAATTAAGCTCGCTAAAACCGCGACTATATTTCCGTGGGTTCTGACGAGATTACCGTTAATTACATGTACGAGCAGTTGCAATGTTTCTGGTATAAATAAACTAGTAAAAAGAACTACACAGCGAGGGTCCACGAAGCGAGGTATCTGGAGCTTCGCTGTACTTTTCAAAGAATACTATCTCCTGTACGATGTATGTCTCCAGCTGGACCCGTGTTTTGAACAGATATCGAGTAAACACTGTATAACACAAATTAAAAGATATATAATATACAAAATTAAAAGGCTTCATTATCTCGGGTTTAGTCGAGATTCGCACCGATCGACTCCCGAGCAACAAAGAAATATTCGAAGGTAAAAGGGACGTTTTGGGCGAAAGGGACGATCAAGTGCGATAATCGAAGCAGAGTAAGATCGATTGTTCGAGGGATGCGACATTGTGCACCTGGTACACGTGTCCGAGGCAGGCACGCGCCGTTCCACACCATCCCCTGGCGTTCTTCTCATGTTGCACGCCGGTCTCGGACTTAGGCTCCCGCCGCTCGCCTTATCGTTACCAGATCAGTGTTCAATTAATCACGAAATGTGTCTTAATTATTCGAGGCATGCGTGGGCTCGCCGCACAATGCGACGAGATAAATCTCGTCGAACCGAGAATCTACTGGGAGATTCTTCTGTCTCCCTTCCGCTCCTCCTCCGGGAGAGACCGAGCAGAGTTGGCAGTGCGCGCAGCATGGATTCCCCGAAGAGTCTCCACGGTTTTCAGAAAAACCGAATTTAAAGATTCCCCGGGTACTCGCGCACTTAACTATCTCTGTTGCGGTTCATGTTTGCGCTCGTAAACCGGCGCCGATAAATGCTGACGACACCGTAACGGTGATCTCATTGGCTCGTATTTGCGTTTTCGAAACTGACGACGCGCCGGACAAATACTCATTTTTGCACGCTCGACTCCTGCTCCGTCAACGATCAACGTTGGGAGAACGATCGATCAATCGGGAGAATTTTGTAAATAAATTCTTCCTTTCATCGGCAATTTCAATAAGTCGCGCGTAACTGTTCCTCAATTTATTGATTCCCTTTAATCCGCGGTTCACGGCAAAGGAAACACCGGAAAGCTGCCTAGCGATCGCTATATCCAGGCACTTCAACTTCTTCGTCTCGGTGTAACCTAATCTAGAAGCGATCCCTAACTAGCCTGGTCGTCCGCGTCGAAAGCAATCGACTCAGTCTTGCGAGCGAGAGCCGCGCGATTCGAAGAAACCGCTTCGTAAAGATGACGCGTCGATAGCGGGCAACACCGACAGGAGGATCTATAGATCGCGAGGCACGGTGAAAAACGTGGGATAGTCCGAGAGGCCTGGTTTACATTATCCGGAGGCGAGCGTGCCGTGGCGAGGCATGACAAGCGTGAAGAAGCGGGATCCGTTAAGGTGAGACGAGGTGTCTTCTACGCGGCTGGGAAGCCGAGACGGGACAAGACGAGACAAGACGAGACGGACTCGTCGTAACGATATTCGCGTGGCGCGTGGCCGGCTACGGAGTCACGTGCGCGTTTTCCTCCTCGTCCGAGCGCGGCCATAACCGCTCGTAAAATCGCGGCTAGGTCCCCGGGAACACCGAGAGGTGAGCACGTGTGCGAGGGATCCGTGGACCCCAGGCGGACACATCTGCTCGGCCCTCGGGGAACAGATGGGTACGCCGGAATTCGTGTAACCGACGGGGTGGACTCGTGTTCCCATCCAGCTAACAAGCCTCGAAGATCACGTAGAATGTTGCTCCGCCAGTCAATGCGCCACCCAATCTCTTCTGGACTGTAGAACCACTCCAAGCAATATTACACATTATATTATCCGTGTCGCAGGAACTTGCGGAGGAACGGCATCGATAGCTTTCCGAGCAAGTGGAGCGTCGCACTCGCTGGGTAGCTAGGATGCTAGACTGCCTCCGAGTACTTGCTTTGTTCGTCTTGAGAATGGTTAAACCTAGCTGTTCAAGGTATGTTACATGTCTCTGTGTCACACGAACTTGGAGAAGAAGAGCGTTGAGTAGCTTTTAGAGCAGGTAAAACGCTAGGTGTAGCAGTTGCTGGGTAGCTAAGATGCTAGATTGCTTCTGAGTACCTTTGCTGATCTGAGATCTTGCGAAAGGTTGAGTCTAACTGTCCGAGCAATATTACGTGTCAATGTCACACGAACTTGGAGAAGAAGAGCGTTGGGTAGCTTTTAGAGCAGGAAAAACGCTAGGTGTAGCACTTGCTGGGTAGCTAAGATGCTAGATTGCTTCTGAGTACCTTTGCTGATCTGAGATCTTGCGAAAGGTTGAGTCTAACTGTCCGAGCAATATTACGTGTCAATGTCACACCAACTTGGAGAAGAAGAGCGTTGGGTGGCTTTTAGAGCTGGCAAAACGCTAGGTGTAGCACTTGCTAGGTAGCTAAGATGCTGGATTGCTTCTGAGTACCTTTGCTGATCTGAGATCTTGCGAAAGGTTGAACCTAGCTGTGCCAGCTACATCGTGTGTCTGTACTACAGGAATTTGGGAGCGTTGATAGTTCACAGATCAGTCAACTAGGCTACCCAAGCAGCTAGAGAATTAACCTTCACAGGGCCCCAGGGGGTGGCGTCACTATAGTGGTCAAGAACCAACATGGGAGTTTTGCATAACGCGACGTGTCCGTATAAATTGTTCAATAAAGAAAGTTCAAGTGTACAACGGAGTTCCTTTCAAAATGAATTAACCGAACAGATACAGAGACTTGAAGAAGAAGAGTCTCTTCAGAACGTTCTAGACGCCATGTCCAAGGTGTTCGATTGTCCGGTAGCGTTTTTGGAAATTGGTGGTGCGGCGGATTCCATCGCAAAGGGCAGTGGCCTTCGATTAATTTATTTCCGCCGCGCGTTCGCGGTCCAGCCGGAGGAAAGTTATGATTTACCGAGGAATAATCGCTCGGCCGGTCGAGCGGATCTAAAAATAATCCGCGCCGCGGTTTGATCTACACACGAGTTGGCGAGAACGCGATGCCAAGATAGGCCAGCTCCTATACTTCTTCGCGAGGCTGCGTCGACTGCACGACGTCTCGCAACTTTGCATGATTCTATGCAGGCTCTTAGATCAGTAGACACTGTTCTCTCGACGTCCAGGATCGACCCAGACAGGGAACATTCATTGTAGACACTCGACACGTGTCAGCGAGGTTTGTGCGCCATGCTGACCTGTTTCTTTTCGCAATTTTTGGGGATTCGGTTTTGCGAGTCGAGACGTAACAATTTTGTTGAGACTATCAGTTATTTAGAGAGCAGTAGTGATTTTAGATTATTCTGGACGATATTTCTTTACAGATATTGCTGACCTTTGTGGGCCGAGGAAGATCGATTTAATTTTTGCAATTTTTGGGGACTCGAACCGATTTTGTGAGTCGAGACGTAACAATTTTGTTGAGACTATCAGTTATTTAGAGAGCAGTAGTGCTTTTAGATTATTCTGGACGATATTTCTTTACAGATATTGCTGACCTTTGTGGGTCGAGGAAGACTGATTTGCAATTTTTGTAATTTTGGGGGATTCGAACCGATTTTGTGATTCGAGATGTAAAAATTTTATTGAGACAATAAATTATTTAGAAATCAGTAGTATTTATAGATTATTTTGAATGACACTTCTTTACAGATATTGCAGACCTTTATGGGCCGAGGAAGACCGATTCAATTTTTGCAATTTTTGGGGACTCGAACCGATTTTGTGATTCGAGACATAACAATTTTGTTGAGACAAAAAATCATAAAAATAATCTAAACACACTACTGATCTCTAAATAATTTTAGACATTATTTTGGATATTTCTCTACAGATATCGCAGACCTCTGTGGTCCAAGGAAGATTGATAAAATTTTTACAGTTTTTGGAGAAGCGACCCGATTTTTGGTTCGACGTCTCCAAAACGTCATCCTCATTTTGTGTGATCAGTAGTTTTGAGATTTTTTGGGATGAACGTAGACGATTGGTCTATACATATATCGCAGCCGTTAGTGACGCAAGGAAGATTGATTAATCTTTTTTGTAGTCATCAGATCCTGCGATTTTCAGTCGCGACCGGTCTAGTACACGCCTCTCGCCATGGAACGCGAAGATTGCTGGACTAGGGAATGACGTACGCAAGACGTCATTCGATGGTTTGCGCAATCGTTGCTCGCCGATCGCAAGGGGCACGTGCTTGATCCCGCACCTGTTTGCAGCTCGTCTGACAAAGTAACCTGCATCGGCAACGGTGCAACTGGATGTCAGCGACTGGTCAGCGATAATTTCACGAAGAAGCGATCTTTCCTAACGATCCGCAAATTCATCGAACTCCATTAACACCGAATTAAGATAGACCTCTAAACCACTTTGAATTATTTCACAAAATGAAGAAAAATGTATTTATTCAGATTTTTCGTTGTTTTTATTACGACTGGATCGCAAATCTTGAGGCACTGGAATATTCATGAAAATAAATAAATAAATATTTTCTAATATATTCATATGAAATCCGCAATCTGATTACGATGCTCGGAGACATAAATTTGAAATATCGAATTTTCTATTTCACTTGAACCGCGTAGAGAGAAGTTCCTATAGGAACGGAGCGGCGATAAATAATTATATGATAATCGTATGCACGAAGTGCGATAGCAAATGACACGTTTTATGGAATGACCTAATAGTTTGCGACGGGGGATGGTGACCGAGGTTGTGCAAAGAACAGAAATATGCGTCGCAGTTGCGAAACAAATTGCGAGGCTGACCCTTTCGGCGTGTAAACACGTCCAGCAGGTATTGGCACTCTACCGGCAACTCTATACCATCTATTAAAGCGGTCAAATTATTAGTACACGCTGCTTGTCATTAGTTCACCCTTTAAGTGTCTAATTTCGTTTTGAAAGTGTGCGCCGGTTAATTATTTTCAAGGATCCTAGGATTGAATGATACGTCAGTTTCCTCGTATCGCTTCTTTTTTTCTCGAAAAATCTAACTGCACTGCTATGGAACATATTTTCTGAATAGATCGGGGTGCAGTCTGGGGCAGGAAGCAAGTCACCCGTGAACTCTAAGAATAAGCTGCAGGAAATCGGTCCCGGAAGTCCAAAAACGGGCTCGAAAAAATCTGGGCTTTTTCTGGGGGAAAAGAAATTTTCTTTCCACTGTTCCAGCTGAAGCTGTCCCATCACGAGCAATACTTCTAACACTAGATTTACGGAGCATTAAAAATAACTATTTTGCATTACTTTATAAAAATAACTGGGACGCGGTACCCACATTTCTAGCAATATTTTTAAAATTCCCGAAGACATACATTTGCTTAGAATCTTAATAATTTCAAATTAAAAATATCAGAACCTAGTGTTAAAATCATAGAAATTATAATAAAATTTGCAGTCTTACAGATGACAAATGACTGGTTCGATATTAACACGTTAACTGCCATGTCGGTCACACATGACTGACAGTGATTTTTGACTAGGTTTCGACATTCATTTTTATTGTCACAGATCTAGATAAACCGAATTTTGTTAAGATCTTTAGAATTCAATAGGGTTAAAAAAAAACAGCATCCCCTGTAATACATTTAACATTTCTAGTTTCTAGTTTCGTTCAATTAAATTACTCTGATTTTGTAAGAATCTCTGGGAATGATATGTGACAAGATCTTTAGAATTCAATAGGGTTAAAAAACAGCATCCCCTATAATACATTTAACATTTCTAGTTTCGCTTTCATTAATTAAATTACTCTGATTTTGTAAGAATCTCTGGGAATGATATGTGACATGATCTTTAGAATTCAATAGGGTTAAAAAACAGCATTCCCCTATAATACATTTAACATTTCTAGTTTCGCTTTCATTAATTAAATTACTCTGATTTTGTAAGAATCTCTGGGAATGATATGTGACAGTTAACGTGTTAGGTTCGGTTAGGTAAAAGAAGAAGAAGAAGAAGAAGACGTAGAAGAAGAAGAAGGAGGAGGAGGAGGAGAAGAATGCCTAATAGAGATTCTGTTTTTCAATGCGACTCTCAGGATGCTTGCAGAATGTCGCGCAACAGCGCATCAGTCGATCGTTCCTGATACGCGGCGGTGAATTTATGCGTCGAACGAGAGCGCATCTACGCATCTCCGTGCAGGCACCGCGAGACGCATAAATTGGCCGTCCCTCTAATTCACTCATGAATATTCCTTCGTTATATCAATTAAAATCGCCGCAACGCCTGAATATTTATCGCGGCCACATAAATTTATTAGAGACCGCATAATGCGGGTTTGAGCACCACGATCGACGAGGTTGCTGGTTTCATCTACCCCCACCCCCACCCCCTCTTCCTTCGTAATCCTACGGGAAGTTATTACAGTTTTCTAATCCATCGATAAAACACCATTTTAAATCATTTTCACCTCGACACGTGTTTCCACGAAAACACATCTGAACACCTCAAAGTCGTTTCCTCGGTTGTTCGAAACCCGAAAAAATAAACGTTGTCGCACTGCATTCACAATTAATGCAAATTTTTAGCACGACTTCGAGTAGTCCTCAGCTTTTCAACCAGCGGATCGTTAGGAAGTCCAATTTCGTGACTTATCGCGTTCCAGTCGTCGCCGTAGCGCTCCTAGAATAGACGCAAACTTTTCTACCCAGTGTCCGAGAAATGCTTATCACTAGACCGCGACAGTTGTGCGGTTATTGCAAGAATTTCAGACCCTAGCGAAATCGGAACAACCCACGAACAGCAATCTCAGCCTTGGGATGCTAAAATTTTCAACTGTCGTGGCGCAACTGTCAAGATTGGAATGATTTAACACTGGAACTATAGTCAAAATGGCGTGATTTCTTCTTTCACGATTATTGAAACTATCAGAACGTTTCCGCGAGAAGTTTTCTTCGGAGTACATGTGACCATAAAAATCGTATGAAACCTGAACAAATTCAGTCCTGTTGTTATTATAAAGGGACAAGTGTAAGTCACGGTTTAGGGGTCGGTGGATCTAGTGTTAAAACCTGAAGAATCCTTCTCCGACAGCCGGGGTCCATAAATCGGTGAACCGAGTGAATCATACGAAAAGGAAACACGTCTGCGACTATCCGAGAGCAGCGTAGAACTCGTTCGCCTAATAATTCAGCTGCTGTCTCTGGTAATTGACACAGAAAATGTCTGCGTTCCATAAAAAAATTTCCAGGCCTTTCGAACCCTGTCCGAATATGAAGCGTGGAATGCGGAGAACAGAAATGATCTATACTGAACTCTCTTCCGGTTCAGAAAAATGCTGATACAGCGTTGCGTGGGAACGCTATAAATCATTCGGGAGAATAAGAGACCGAGAGAGAGAGAGAGAGAGAGAGAGAGAACGATAGAATTAGAGAGGCCCGGGTCTCGATACAAATCGTCGGTTCAGGAGCCGGTCATTATTTATCTCCTCGAGCTCGTTTCAAAATCGGTGTCCGGAGCGAAGAATTGAAAAGCGGCGTGTCTGATCGTCCGGCAACAGACGACGACGACTACGACGACGACGAGGAGAGAGATCACGATGGAAAGCGAGAAGCGTAACTCGTTAGATGCCTCCCCCACCAAGAGCAACACCTAACTCAACCTCGACTAATTACGCAACCTGTTCACCTGCACTACCTGTCACGACCGATTCTCTTTCCCTTTTTTTCTCTCTCTCTCTGCACCCCTCCCCCGTCACCCTCCCCTCCCAACCACCACCACGTGCCTCTGTAGCTGCAGCGTTTTTCTTCCTTTTTCTCAGCTCGCGAGCCGACCGCAACAGGCAGAGACGAAAGATCAACGTGATATTTAATAATAGAACTCTCCTGACTGACGGGGATATAGAGGCGGCCGATCGCTCTCCGCGCGGCGACCATACTTCGCCGGGGAAATTCGCGAACACGAACTTTTGCGAACTCGCGACTGCCGCGCGCCCGCCGTGACCGGACCGGGATTCCTCGGGTCGATCGGCTGTGTGTGGGAACGAAACAATCGCACGGTTTGTCAACACGTGCACCAACACTCTACTCGCATCATGCCATTTTACCGATTTTGCTCCGGCTCCGATCGGTCCGGATTTTGCAAATTCCCAAAAGGAAACATTCGCGTCCGTGTCTTCCGGCGAGGACATTTTCTAGCTAATTTAACGCTGCGTGCCCCCCCCCCCCGGAAGTGGGAGACGAATTGGTTGGCCAGAGTTGTGAATTTTTGCGTTAATGTATTCGGTGTTGGGAATTTGATTAGAATATGAAAAACCGGACTGAAGCTTCCTGAAATGTTTAGCAGGTCTCCGCGTACGTTTAAAAATATGGCGAGAAGATTGATTTTTACTTTCGCATGATCGAATTTTTTGGAGTTATTGCGGATCTTTATGCAGCATAAAAATTGTCTGCATAAATTGCAAAAAGCAGGAATATTCTTTCTCTAATACCTCTAATCTTCTCTAATATTCTCTAATTTGAATAGATTGAAAAGAGCGTACTGTCACCCTTAGAGTTTATTAATTTTCCAGGTAGTTTATACTTCACTTACCCAATTTTCCCATAAATCCACAAAGAAAATCCAGTCTAAAAATATTTTGTCCTAAATACAGGATCAACGATGAAGAAAGACTCAGTAATTTTTGAACGCAGACAAAATTGATAAAAAATGTACCAGGCTCAGTATCCCTCCAAAACCCTCGAATTTTACATTTCAGCTGCCCAATTTTCCCATAAATCCACAAAGAAATCCAGTCTAAGAATATTTTCGTTCCAAAGAAAGATTCAACAATCTACTCAGACTCAGTAATTTTAGACCCAGAATTTATATATATACACATATATATTTCTTTCAGACCCAATAACTTTTAAACCCACACAAAACTAATAAAAATAAAAATTCGGTGTATTTTTCGCGTCGAAAGAATAAAAAAGAAAACCGCGGCCCATAGTGTTGCGCCGTGATAATCTCGATGTTGTTGTCGTTCGGAGTCTTTGTCATCGTTATCATTGCGCAACGGAGACCGAGGACGAGCCTAATCGGCGCGCATTGGAGAACGCGTCGGCTCCCGCGCCGCCAACGCCTCGAGATTCCCTCGAGGAGAGCACAGACAGACGGAGTAGCAGCGTGTCACCATAACGCCACTCGGAAAAAAGAACTGTCTCTGTTCGATGTACGTGCAACGTGGGTGTTGACGGGAGAGCCGACGCGGTTTTCGACGTGGATAGGCAGCGTTCTGACAGCGATTTTGACGGCGAAACGACCGCCGGTGTGTCTTTACCGTTGCCGACACGCGTGTTGGCTCGGCGAACCGTTTATCGAACCAATTGGCCCGAGTGTGTGCGCTCTAGGAAATTTTCACCGAGAGAACGCACATCCCGAATCGTTTCGACGCTCGTGTAATACGGCCTCTAATCTGACGGTTTTTATCGCTGTTCGACACGGCCACGTCGGCAATGTTCAAAGGAACCTTTTAATTGATAGGCTCGAGCGACTTGTCGAGAGCCCCTCCCCCTCCACTTTTCTCTCGAAATTTTGTGCATTGAAAACGAGCTTCGAAACGTACTGGACAACCAAGCCTCGTTCTCCAACAAGACAACTTTCTCAGTGTACAGGGTGTCTCCAAAAAATGTATACACTGTTTCATTGATTATAACTTCAGTTTTTATTCACATATAATTAATATTCAAGTCGCAAGAGAATCTATATTAACACTAAGTTGTCGTAGACAGTCAATTTGACTCTTTCTATATACACAGAAAAGCTTAAATAATTGTTTTTAAACACATGTCGGTTTTAAATAGAATTATGAAGGTTGTTGTATTATTTTACATTGTATCTTTTTTTTTCATCCGGCAATCTAGTGTTAAATAGTGTGTAAATTTTTTTGGGACACCCTGTATATTACGTCGATTAAATTTCTACTAGCAGAAAGTACCCCCTTATATCGAATGTTATATGAAATCGAGAGAAAAGGTTTGGAACGCATAGGCAAATATAGAATGTGAAAAATGTTTCTATAAATTGCGAACATTAATTCTCATCTCAATTATTTGTAACTTCGTTTTCGAAAAAATGAAGGCTATTTTTCAGTAGAATAGAAAACAAACGAAACACGCTCGTGCTTCAACAAGAACGAGCAGAAATCCGTCTTCGATTCTCGAAGTGAAAGTTTTGGAGCAACCACGTGTATTCTTTTTTTTTTGTTCTTTTTGGAGTATGCTCAAGTGTCCAAACACTTATGGTCGTTCTATCTGCGAAACCGGAGCACCTATTAAAGGATTTCATCGTACTCGATAAGAGCGCCAGCGGAGCGACACTGACTCATCGATAAATAATACCAGCCGATATTCGAATGTTACATCACAGGCGCGGTCGTAATTGATAACGACGCAGATAAAGAGAATCATTGTCTTGTAGCGCGCGTGCGACGCGAAAAAAATAAAAGGAAAAGAGAAGTAAGTGCCGAGGGAAAATGTATATATATATATATATATATATCGGCCCGACCCACATTCCGGTGTGTCGCGATGATAAAGAAACAGAGGCGGGAGGCTGCGGGGTTACGCGATCTTCGATGGGTTTTCCGCTCGATCATCGACGCGTCATTAGGCGACGATGCCTCGCGTCAATTAACAAGGGGACACCCCGACCAGCCAGCAAAAGACAGAATTTTCGGGGAAGTTTTTCCCAAACAATTGCTCACAGAAGCTTCCTAAAAGTTTGTAATATTTTTTGATATTTTTAATATTTCAATTTTAACTTTTTTAATTTTTTTGCTCGTACTTCAAAACGTGAAATGAGTTTTTTCCAATTTGATAGGATCACTTTTTCTGCAGGAATACTATTAATTTTCCGATAATTCTGCTAGAACAAAGGGAAGCTTAGAAATCACTGGAGGATTTTATCCAACTATAAAAACATTACAAATATTGTTATATTATTTCCAACCTGTTACACCAAGAAAGGCAATGAATTTCTATTTACATAATATATATTATAATATAATTATTTCGTTTGGGACTATTAATACATTCACGACCGCTGACGTGAATTCACTTCATTTTTAATTCTATTCCTGATTGCCGCTGACGTGAATTCACGTCCTGCAATTTTTGTTTCTGAATGCGGCAACATTAGGCGCATTAATGGGGTTCGATTAAAAATTAAATTATCAATTAATTTGATAAATTAACTAATCCTTGCCCCAGCGATACAAGTTCGCGGCAACCAGCTTCAGAATTTCATTATTTTCGGCGGTACTCAGTGTCAGAAACTGAAAAAATCGCGAATGTGTTGATAAAAATTTTTTACCCGGTTCGCTGCGAAGCAGGTAAAAAATTTTTATTAACAATCCCAAACGAGATAATTAGTACTATGTTACTGGGAGGCGACTTATCGCTTCACAACGGTTTCTGCTATTCAAAAATTCCGAAACTGTGTAACAACCGCCGACAGAGGTGTAAAATAATGGAAGTTTATAATATAATACGATAATACGTTTAATATGTTGACAGTCGTGGTGAAAGGTGTACGGCAAAGTTGAAAACCATGATCTCCGACTCCGAATTCTTTGAGCGTGCTCGTGTGTCCAGTGTGGGTCGATTATAGGAAGCCGATCCCCGATTCCTCGGGAATGGCCTCGGTGAACCCGGGGCCGGCATTCCTTGTCCTTTTTCGCGGAGACACCGATTTGTATCCCGGATTTACGGCCCGCGGACCCGAGCCAAGATGACTCGGATCGTTTTGGTCGCTGTTCGCGCGAACTCCGAGGCGTGCCGTGCACCGGCAGCCCCGCTATTCGAGCGACAGAAAGTCCGGGGATCGGTGCACCGGAGGAGATAAAACACCTGGGAACAGTCTGCTGCAACGACGGGACTCCTTCCCGACAGCTTGCCTCGGATCTGTCGAATTCGGTGGAGTAACAGGTGACGGAAATTTTTGGGAAACGTCTCGGAGACGCGACGAGTCAGCTCGTTCGAGTAGTCTGCTTATCGTCCAAGATGGTCCCGAGTGCGGAATGGTCGGACACCGACCGGTTCGCGGGAGGGTACCCTAGGGAGCGGTATAACTCGGGCAGGTGTCTAATTCGGTGACATCGCGGGGGAAAAGGTGCGGAAAAATCCCGGTGCCGGTCCCGAAGCGTCCCATCGTCCGTTAGTCGCGGGACAACTTGTCTGCGGTGTCTTCGCGAGCAGAGACCGGGCCGGGCCGCGTCGGGCTACGCAGAACGAGAGTTGGTGTGTCTCGGACGTTCGGTCGGACTCGGTGGGAGTTTAAATCGGGAATGGCGGGCCAGGAGGCCGACATGCGGGAGGCGCGATGGTATTTTTATCGGGCTAAATATAGGTAAACCTCCTATACGGAACGCCATAGCGGCGCGGAGGAGCCGCAAACAGAGAGAAAGAGAGAGAGAGAGAGACAGAGAGAGGGTCGGGGCTCCCGTAACTACTCGTTAACCACGTACCCCGGGGTGTCCCGCGACCGCAAAAGAGCTTCCGCGAGAAAAAAGAGAGCCGACAGCCCGGGGGCTTGATTAATTTTTAATCGAGGGACACGCGCGCAACCTGCCTACCTTCTCTATCTCCCTTTCTCTCCTTTGGTCTCCGGTGTCGTGAATCGCGCGCGACCAGCTCTTTCACGCTGCTGCCCTCGCTAGGTGCGAAGCTGAGTGGATTTCCCTGGACACGCGGCTCCGCGTTTGCCCGTTTTTCTATCGCGATACCAGGGATTTCGTGCAGCTCCGACTACGGCCTGCTAACTGTTTCCCGTTAGCTCCGAATCGCGGCTGGAAATAGAGGATGTATGTCGAACACACAACCGTCAACGCGCGAATACATGAGGTCTGTTTGCGAAAGCGTCTTCTAGCCGCCTTCCTCGCAGATAGATCGTGAGGACGAAGACACACGGTTACAGAGAACGGAGGCTCTGAATCAGAAGCTAGAAATTTTTGGCTGGCCCCGCGTTTAGTCTCCAAGCTCTGACTCACAGTTTTTTAAACGTTCACTGGCCCTGACGAGAAAAACACGAATCTACACCTTGGGTAAGATCTTGGTCGATATAAACGGATCTCACAAATCATTTAAAAAACGAGTGGCTGAGATTTAAAGCAGAAGATAGATTTAAAGAGTCGAAGAGCTTCTACGTATTAACCCCAAAAATTATTGAAGGGAGAAAGAAATTCTAGCTTTAACGAGTCTTTAAAAAAGTTTAACTTTAGGTTTACCGAACACTAAAACTGACTGGTTTTGGATCACTTTATAAAAATATCGAGAATATATTCAGCCAGATTTGTAGCAGCTTCTGCCATAATGTATGTTCCAAGGAATAAATGCGTTAAATAAATTTCTTGTGAATGCATTTTCACAATCACAAGAATTCTAAATTACAAAAATACAGAACCCGCCATCGCGACCCGTAGATCTAGTTTTATAGGGTCCCGGTGGCGTCTGCAAGGGTTAAGTCAAGAAAACAACAATGAAAATTTCTTTAATATTGCTCGAGAATAATTCTTTGACCGGGCCTCAGAGCCGAAATTTGTTAACAATCAGCTACATCAAAGTGTACCATGAATATTCGATGCATTTCCGTGCACAGAATCTCATGCGCTGTTTAAGACGGAGTCAATTCGCAACCTTCAGGGTAGTTTCGCTCCTCGGTCGCAGCGGCGATTTTTGGAAATGGTGCAGAAGCCGTGAACGGTCCCGGCACTGTGTAATCGCACCGCCATACCACCATAGGGTGGTGACCTGCGACCGCAGAAGAGCCTCGATAAAGGGTGGACGTGTAATTCGAGTGTCGCGTCGCGCTGCCACGTGGCTCGGGAGCCACGCACCCAAACTGTAATATTTTTTTTGGTCTCTCTATTCCTCCAACCCCCCTCACCCCTTGTGATCGCCCAAGCCACCCTCCGGTGGCCGCCTCTCCTCTGTGTTCTGCCCGTCCGCGTTGTTTTTCACCGTTTCGCGAGAGGGCTTTTTATTTCTCGCCTGGTCGCGACGATATTGACACGCGTGTCGACGTTCAAAAAATTGATCGACGCACCCTCCCCCACCCCCGGTACGTGCTCCGCGACGATGATTGACGGCGGACCGTCGGTCGCCTATTTTCAATATAGAGAAGCTGCTCCCTGGAGCTCCCCAGCCCCGTAATCACCGTCGGAATCAACCCCTCGACTTACCCCTAATCTGCAGCCGAAGAAATCGCAGTTTTCTTTCGTGTCTATCGAAGGAATTCTATTTCGTTGTAAGTATAGACGGATCTTTACGTGAAGTAAAAATTGTATTATTTGTAAAAAGCAGTAGCCCCTTCTTCCTTTAACCCTAACACTCAACCCATCAATCCATACTCTTCTTTACTCAGTTCTCCTAAAAAAAATGGTTTCTAAAAAAAGTTTCGTGATATTTAAGTGTGTGGTGTTGTAAGAATATTTTATATTGCAGATGTATATTTATTAAAATAGAAAGTAGATATAAATCAACTCTCAGAACGAGTACAGTGAATTCTCGATATGTGTCACAACACGAGTCTTGCCAGCGTCGTGTACCGTCCAGGAGACATACCCCGAGCCCTATTATGTTTACACTCGGCGTCCGAGGCCTCGAGGCCTTCGTGGCCTACCCCGCGGTAGTGGGGATAATTCCGCGGCGTTTATCATACAAGCCTCAGCGACATATATAGAGAAACTACAGTATTCTGAGTACCTTGAATGCTTGACTGTAATGTTCTGTGATCAATTCTCAGTTCAGGGATTATTTTTTATTCTTTGGGGACAAAAGGAGAGTTGCGTCGCGATACATAATCTGGTTTTCCCTTTCCATGCACTGTAACTTTTTTCCTACAGCAACGGGACTTGGAATATTAATATTTAATTCCGGGATATTAAACTCAAATGTAGAAACGACAATAAATAATTTTTCGAGAATTTTTCACCCAAGAAAAATAGTCCTAATTGAAAGTTTTCCAACCTATGGGTTCGTGGGGCCGCCTTGGAAGTGATTAATTAGTTACAAACCATCTTGTAAATTGCGCTCTGGCGAATTACATCGCGAATGTTTATGCATTGCCTGGTGATAAAATCGCCGCAAACAGCAGTTCAGAATCCGGTCGGGCGAAGGCATCAGTTAATTATGAGTCGCGTGGGCGCGATCATACGACAGATGGGGGTAAGAAAGCGACGTAGAAAATGAAAGGCTCCGTTGACGAGCCGGGTGGCCAGGTGTTTTCTGCGAAGTGACAGCGTTGTCGTGTCGCGGCGACCCCGGTTAATCGGCTGACAAAAGGTTATGTCACTACGCGTTTACATGCATGCACGCTTGCAGCACGCATACGCGCGTGGCTTCCCGGTTACGTGCCTGCTTTTGCTTTCACGTTTCCCCTCCCGAGAGCGGCGCGTTCCTCTCTTTCTTTCTCTCTGTCCCCCTTCCTTGCTCGCGAATGCCGATTTTTCTCTGATTACCAATCTCGCCGACGATCGACAACTCTTCCTCCGGGAGAACAATAACGAAAACAAATTACTGCGCAGTAAACACGGCCGCGATCCACGCGGACCCTGTTAAATCAATCGGCTGCCGTTGGATCACAATTAAATCCGTTAGCCTTGCAGCGGAAGAAACATTTAAACATTACGAAACGGTATTTTTAAATTTTTCTGCCGCTTTTACTGGTTTAAATTACACCTATTCAGAAAATCCGCTGTCTGTTGATGTAAATCGAGTTGTAAAAAGCTGCTTCAACGCTAGATTTACGATTCTAATATTTTTAATATTTATTTTCATCGAGATTTTAAAGGTGCCTCTATGAGGAATTATCAGGTCGTCCCATAAATTCGTGGCGTTTACTCCTGTACAATTTAAATTCTAAAAATAAAATATAGAATCACCCTTTTATACCACAACCTCTTCTGACCTTTTTGGCAAAGACATCGTACCGTCACTATAACATTTCTGCGGTTTTTCATTAAAATACTTTTCAACGGTGAATAATATAAACATATCTCCAGCACGAACTTATGGGACGACCTAATATTTAACAAACTGATTTCTTTGGGTATATGTTACTAAAAAAATGGCTACAAATTTGATAAATACCTTTACGTTATTTTTATAAAGCAATGTAAAATAGCCATTTTTAGTGCTCCGTAGACCTAGTGTTAAAATAGTTTCAAGACCTGATGTATTTTGAAAGAAGCAACGCAGAAAGGCGTGCGCTAAAAATCAGGCGTAACGAAAGAAAATGATTCAGAGGATGCGCAGGCATAATGATCAGCGTCTAGCGTGATGATGAAGAAGGCTTCTGGATGAAAAGTTCGGCTGCCGGCAGGCGCGGGCTCCTTTCGCGGTTTCATCCAACGGGCCGTTGCAACTTGCCGCGAAACTGCTTGCAACTTTTGCCCGAAGTTCTCTACTCCCGTTGCGGCGCAGCCTCGAATTAAGGGCGTAGACGAGGACGACGTTAGCAACTTTCACCGGCCACGTGACCGGGTGCCGCCGACACGACGCGAGGCGACGCGACGCGACGCGACGCGACGACAACGGCGGCTACACGTTCCATTTTCGATATCTCGCGAGCGGAATCGGAAAAAGTGCAACAGGTCCGCGAGCTCGCCTCGCGGTCTTCTCTCGTGGGGTCGAACCCTTTGAGACGAACCAGGATTTTCGTCCTTTTTTATTTCCGGGGGACGACGTCGCGTTCCTACGGGCCGGTGGCTCGCGAAACCCGCGGCTTCCTGCGCCGAGGAAAGTATCTCCGGCGTTCCAAGCATTATCTTGACTTTCGATCCGCGGCCGCCAACTTTCCAGCGAAACTCTCGCTGAAAAATTCTTTCGACGCCGGCAATTTTGCCGAGTTCGGTTCGCGCTGCGGGTGGCCGTGCGAAAATGTTCAGCGAACAAGGACGTTCACCGAGAAAGATAAAAAAGTTTCTCTGCGCCGAGAGTTGTCTTTGATTCGCTCTCGGATTTTTTGGCGATTCGTTCGAGAACCGAGACTTATAGCTGCGATTGTAGTTGCGGAGAATGCGCTGGATTCTTTAGGATATTATTCAGCCTCCTTTACGATTCTGTTAAATGTTCTTTTGAAGCTGCATCGTTCGCGAAAATTTTCAGTGAACGGGACATTCACCGGGAAAGATAAAAAAGTTTCTCTGCGCTGAGGGTTGCCTTTGATTTGCTCGGAGATTTTCGGCGATTCGTTTGATAACCGAGACTTATGCAATTATAGTTGCAGGTAATGCGCTGGATTCTTTAGGATATTATTCAGCCTCCTCCTTTATGATTCTGTTAAATGTTCTTTTGAAACTGCATCGTTTGAATAGTTCGGAGTAGTGGGATTTCGTCACCTGGCTGCAGGTTCGCGAGTGGAAAACTTTGCTGCGCCCGTCGAGATCTAAAATATTTGTTCGATATTTATAAAAACCGGCGGACAAAGAACGAGGATTACGAGGAAAAAAACTGAATTAATTCAAGTACTATAATTACCACGTTTATCAAAGCCCCTTCGCACAAGTAGCGTCGCGTCATCGAGCTTCCGGTTGACTCGCGGTCGGCGATACGAGTTATGTGAAAGAGCGATGAACAATGACGATGTTTAGGTTTTTCCGTTCGGGTTAACCCTCCTCTGCGTTCTTGAGAGGACGCAGAACAACGCAAGTTTTGCTAACCGAAAGACAAAATAAGAATCGACCCGAGATACTGAATATTTTCTTTATCTAATTTTTCGTTTACAGTGCCCTGTCTAGAAGTTGAACAATTTGATTCTGAATAACGATCTCGAAAGAAAATAGTACTCAGGAGAATTTGTTATTCTACAAATCAAACTAATATCGCTCCCAAGAAGTAGTTCTTTAATTTTTAAAATACCAGATTGAGTCATCGACGGCGGGTATAAAGGTTCAAATAAAAGATCAATAAAATGAACCAAAATTTCACACTCTGCTAAAAATTGGAACTTCTTAATGGAAACCCGGAACAAGTGTATTATACCTGCAATGCACCCTTAATCGAGGTTTCCTTAAACCTTAGCACTGGAATGACGACTGCAAGGCGCCACTAAAAATTGCTGTATCATTATTGAAAACATTTTTTCCACTATTAAATTTGCCTGTATCCAGGAGATTCCTGAACATTTCAGTATTGTGCGAGTAAATTGCGCCATTTTCGAGTGTACAACATGAAAAAAAAAATATAGTATGGAAGGAAAGTGTTCTAGGTCGGAAGAAATGTTTCGTTTTGAAGTTAAAGTAGTTTCGAGTGCAAAGGGTTAATTGCATTTCATTCCCCAAAACGGACCTCGAATTAAGTTCGCACCTGTCAGCCCATGACCGAATATTTCCGTAACAAAACCATGTTCTCAGGTTTCCAGCGGCGAAATTCGAAGACGGGTTTAAAGCGACCCCCCGGCAACGAATATCTCCGAGCGTGCCGGCAGGACAAAAAAATCCTGAAGACTTAATCACGTCGAGCGGGCTTGCGACCGGTCGTTTTTTCGCGGCGGAAAACGCGCAGAAAAATCACGTGGCCTGCTCGCGAAACCAAATACGGAAGAACTGGGTTAGCGGAGAGCGTGCCGCTCGCGCATTCTCGGTTCCCGGGTTCTCCCGAAGATTCCGCAGCCCCGTTCCTTCTACGCGGCGATTATTCCGGTTACCTGTTTCGGCGAGCTACGGGACAGGGGGACACGACAATAACGACGAAGACGAAATCGGAGCGGACCGTGGGCGTCGATAGCGCGCGAGAGGCGCGCCGATCCGCTCCACTTTTCCGCGCCGGGAGAAGAGAACCATCCTCGCGGATGGCCGCGATACCAGGTGAAATCGTTGTCGCGGCGAGACAAGCCCGAGGAACAAACAGCCTTTTCACATCGGACGCCGATTCTGCGACGCGATGTATCTAGGCTTCGCGGTTTCTGCCCCGGAAATCTCTTATGGCTCGTTTTGCGAACTATGCGGGTGACGGGGACGTCGCTGATCTTCGGGACTATGGTCTCGACGCCCCACCGTTGAAATTTTTAAGGAATTCGTTTGCCCGGTGCAAATTTCGCAATGAAAGTCGCATTAGGAAATCCGTAAAGTATAAAGGGAGCAAAATTATTTTAACATTACTCGAAATTATTCCCAAAACAAATTCCAATACATTCCAATGCGATGGAAACGCTGGAGATCTTCGGGACTATGATTTCTACGCTCCGCTCTTGAAATTTTGAAGAAATTCACTTGCCTAGTGCGCATTTCGCAATAAAAATTGCACTGAAAGGGAGCAAAATTATTCCAATATTATTCCAAATTATTGCAAAAAAACTCAAATGTGACGGAGACGCTGGAGATCTTCGGAACTATGCTTCCTGTGCTCTACTTTTGAAATTTTGGAGAAATTAATTTGTCCGGTGCACATCTCGCAATGAAAGTTGCATCGGGAAATCCGTGAAATATAAAGGGAGCAAAATTATTTTAACATTATTCGAAATTATTCCCCAAACAAATTCCAATACCTTCCAATGCGATGGAAACGCTGGAGATCTTCGGGACTATGATTTCTACGCTCCGCTCTTGAAATTTTGAAGAAATTCACTTGCCTAGTGCGCATTTCGCAATAAAAATTGCACTGAAAGGGAGCAAAATTATTCCAATATTATTCCAAATTATTGCAAAAAAACTCAAATGTGACGGAGACGCTGGAGATCTTCGGTACTATGCTTCCTGTGCTCTGCTTTTGAAATTTTGAAGAAATCAATTTGCCCGGTGCACATTTCGCAATAAATATTGCATTGAAAGGAAGCAACATTATTCCAAAAAAAAAATTCCAATATTTTCCAATGCGATGGAGACGGTAGACATCTTCGCAACTATGCTTTGGATGCCTTCCCTAATGTTGAAATGTAGAACAAATTAATTTGCTTAGCGTACATTTTGCGATAAAAATTGATACTCGGATCCAATAGCTTGAAGCAATTTTGCATAAAGATCGGCAGTGTATGGGGAATAGAAAATATCTGAAGGGTCGCTTCGAGCCTCGATGAATCGACGTCACCGGCGACAAGGATCTATCGCGACGGTGATCAAGGAGTACGTGATCCATCGATGAAATTCGACGTCCGTGGCTCGAGAAGCATCCTAGCACGAGCCAGCGTTCATTCTCCTTCACGAAGGAGCGGCGTAAAAACGCGGCCTTGCCCGGCACGCGGTACATGCGAACTCGCCCATCCGAGTGCCGGCTGATTCATTCCAAGGCGTTAGAACAGCTTGCACGAGACGAGCACCAGAGAGAGGGAGGGAGAGGGAGGGAGAGGGAGAGAGAGAGAGAGAGAGAGAGAGAAGAACGGAGGAAAGACAGAGCAAAAACGCGAATCAGAGACGCAGAACAGAGATGAGCGTAGTTTCAGCAATTGCGACGAAAAGTCCGAGAAAAGCGAACTTTGAGAACCGAAACTGGAGATCTGACTTCGTTCAGAAACAGGAAGAAACTTCTTAGCTCTGATCATGGTTCTAGTACAATCTTGTAAGCGGAAATAAAAACAAATTAACATATTCCGGAAGAGAATGTTGAAATCGCAGAGAGATGTGTCGGTTAAGAATAAGTACAAGAGAACTGGCATCCTCGAAGTCCCAGGAAAAGTCTAACAAAGATGGGGTAGAGTCTATCAACGAATGAAATTCGATGAATGAAAGTTCATCCCCAGGTGCTCTCCACACGGTTCCTAGAGCAGTTCAAGGACCCGAAATAAGTCGAAGAGTAAAAGCGTTGGAAAGTGTTATCTTGCTGGATGGGAAAAAAACGTCGACCGCTGAAACCATTAGAGTGCAAGCCCCTAGGAAACAGGGACCGGAAGTGGATGGAAGAGGATAGAGTAGTTGTCTGTTCCGACTCGTGTATGTCTAGGTCGAGCAATGGAGTGTCCCACGTGGGTGCCAAGGGAACAGTGTTTCTGCGAGGCAGCAGGAAGACGCGTTCCTGCTATTGCTACCGCGGCAGGACGACGAACTCGTTCGCACCGGCGCGGCGCGGCGCGGCGGCGCGACGCGACGCGACGCGGCGTCGTCCTTCGTCGACGAGCCGCGACTGCGCCGTTATAACTGCGGCTTGCGGTCGGAAACACGTGGGAACCTGTGGGAGAGAAGCCTCTTCCCTCCGTGTTCTGGCCTAAGAGTGACCTCGACGGTGTGCGGCCGCGTGTATGTGCTCCGGTCTCTCGAGTTTTCCCGGAAAAATGGCCCGTTTCAATGGCCCCGTGCGAAACACTCGGGTTCCAAAGCAAACCTATCCCCACCATGTGATCAGGCCTGTAAGACCCCGTGTATTGTTGACATTTTCACCCCCATGTTTTGGATCTGTTCGGCGGTTGTGCTGGCCGGTGCCATTTTGAATGGTACGCTCTATGCTTTTGAGGATTTGTTCGACGGTTGTGCTGATCAGAACCATTTTAGACCTGAATTGGGCACTTTATGTTTTAAGAATTTGCTCACTAATTGTGATGATTAGCGCCATTTTTAATGGTACACTCTATGTTTTAAGGATTTGTTCGATGGTTGTGCCGATCAGGGCCATTTTTGTGATACTATTTTACCTTTAGAATTTGTTCAATGACTGTGCTGATTAAAGCTATTTTGAACCTAAATTGCGCACTCTATGTTTTAAGAATTTTAGATTAGGACCAATTTGAATGGTACATTCTATGTTTTTAAGGATTTGTTCACTGATTGTGCTGATTGGGGCCATTTCAGGCTCGAAATTGTTCACCCCACGTTTCAGGGCTTGTTTGATGATCTTTCTGATGGTAACTGTTTTATTATTAACATTCTCAGCCCACGTTTCGGATGCTCCTAATATATTAATTGGTCAGATTGGTTGAGGGTGGATTTCGTGAATGTTTGAGGAAGATTGACGAAGCTGAAGAACCTGGATATAAGAAGCATGTTCCGGGGCGACTTAGAGCCATCGCTAGTTCTAGCCAGCCGTGAGATGACGTTGTGTGCGCAACGTCCCGTGGGAATCCATACCCGGCCACACCAAGTGCGACACAAAGGCGATCCTCCCGCCTGCTTCGGGGCTGCCCTACGAATCCCTTCCGTGTTTTTCCACCCCAGACCAGGCTGTTCCTGATTCTACTAGGAATCGGAGAAATCCCGACCCGTTAGTCGACATATGGCGTCCACGGATACGTTGCGCGACTCGGGGTGGCGCTGGACCTTTTCCCGTTTCGAATGGCTACCTTTGGAAAGGGCGGACCCTTTGAAATCTTTACAGAAAAATGGCTATCGTCCGGCTACATGATTCTGGACCTAAATACAGCGAATTCTCGATCTATGTCAACAATACGGATCTTGCCAGCGTCATGTATCGTCCAGGAGACATACCCGTCTTATATTTACGCTCCTCGGCGTCCGATCGTGGTAGTGGGGATAATTCCGCGGCGTTTATCATCCAGGCCCCTCGGCCTCGACATATATAGAGAGATCACTGTAGTTCAACCGGTAACCTTCAGGAACGTCAATGACGTTTACGATTAACTTTCTGTGGCATTTTGATCCAGAGTTCTAAAAGGTCCACTCACAGTTGGATCTTTTGTCAAACAGTTTTAAATGATCGAGTATTAAACCTAGGTCCAACAGAGAACTGCAGAAAACTGGGTTCGAAAATCTATTGAAAGAAAATTGGCACGTAGTTGTCCGAAAATTTGAAGCAGGGTCTAAAGAAGAATCTGTTGATCTGCAGGATGCGTGAAACATTTTTAACAAATGTCCCCAGATTGAAATGGTCAAAGTTGAACACAATAACCGAAAGAGCTAACCGGGCGTGTTAAGAAACAAAAAAAAAAAAGAGAATGAACGATTTTGGCGACGAAAGGTGCCGGACAACAGCAACCAAGTGTCCAAAGAGGAAGGCGGCAGGCCGCGAGACGCTAATCGAGATCGATGAATCAAGCCGGGTTAATCCTCCGGAGGCTTTGGTTGGTCCACATCGTCACGGCTAAAAAATCATCGTGGAATGAAGACATGGAGCTCCCTTCGGCTGTTCCGCCGTGACCTCGAGCGCGTTAGCAGGATTAGTCCCCCGGTAGGTGATCGCAGCGAGAGACGCAATCGGGGCCCCTGGGCCCGCGTGGACCACTCGAAACTGGTTCCTAAAATGGTCCAGCAGCGGTTCCACGCGTGCGCGAGCAAGAGAGAGAGAGAGAGAGAGAGAGAGAGAGAGAGAGAGAGACCGTACAGTCCGAGACAAAACGTCTCGCGGAAGCGGGGGCCGCACCACGTGACTACGGTAGCGTGTCCACGTTTCTCGCGATCATTCCGCGGATAAAAAGGGGGAGGGGAGAGGAGGGGGCGAATAAATCCGGATTAAGCCGCGAACGACGTGCCCTTGCTTACGAGGGTTCCGGGCTCTTATAGAGGGCTCAACACGAGGAACCACGTAACCGAGTTGTTCCGCCCTTTCGCGTCCAGATTTTGACCGTGATCATGCTTTTTGTGACCCATGCGGAGACCTGTTTGTTGGTGTTGGCGCCAAACTCTACTACAAAACATTATCATAAGTGGATCCGGGACTAGCGTGCTCAGAGATCTTTCAATTAATTTGGCTTCTACGGTATTGCTCGGTTAAATGTACATCGGTTTGGGTGCCCCTTATCGGAGATCCTTATCTCCAATCTTTGTATTGTACGTATTCACGCTTGTTTACTAGCACCGTCGAGGCAAATGCATTATGGGAGGAGAGTGGGGATGACTACAGTCTCGGCAACGCGACGAGGCAGTGAAGCACCGAGCGCGCGTCCTTTGCTATCCGAGAAGGACAACTCCGACTCTATCGCGCTCGACTATGTTTACGTTTATCGTCTCGTTGAACGGAGTGTAAATTTAACCGTGCCGCGATTCTCCGCGATCGTGTCCCACAGGAAAAGATCGAATTTTTCGTCGATTACCCGGCGCTTATAAAAACCAACCACGTACAAATTCGTCCGTTTGCGCGTGAACACCGGCTAATTGCACGTTCAGACCGGTCCGGCGCAATTTTCGCGCGATTCGGAGCGCGACCGATCGTTTGAGGCGGCAAATAAATTTTCCTCTAGCCGTGCGCCACCTCTAAATCAGCTCACAAAAGTCTATATTTGCGCAGACGGCTTTTATTGACGCTCGACGTATGCAAATGCGAACGAAACCGAAACTACGGTCAACCGGGGCAACCGGATTTTCGCTATACTTTCAGCCGGACAGATCTGCCCGGGTTCGATTCCGGTTCCTCCGAGGCGGTCTACAGGTCCGGGGCGAGAGTTGACCGCGAGAAATCGGCCGGGAGAGGATCGTCGCGCGTTAATTCTCGTCGCGGATCGAGGCATTACTCCTCGGTCTCGCGATTACATTAGCGAGAAATCGAACGTTCTCGACGCCGACCTTCCGGTGACGCAATCCTCGAGTGTCGAACTTCGTCGAGGATGAAAACGATCGAGACACGCTCGGAGAGTTCCGATCATCGGCTAACGAAGATCGACATTGAAAAATGATCGAGCATTTAATCTTCCCACTGCGTACGTGTACGGGGTTTTTTTTCTCAGGGGACATTGGATTGCAGGAACCTTAGGATTTTTATACAATTTCATTTATTCCTTCCTCGCCAGTTCCTTTTTCGAAAAAGTACAGAGACGAACGATTCGGTTTGCACGTTTAGCAATTACCGTGAAGCGGACGAGATCTCTAGACTGCCGGGAGGTTAATTTGTTGCAAGCGGAATTGAATAAAATTTTGTCCGGAGGATTGTAAACAGGCGGTTTTGCAATGGTAAAAAGCGGGAAAGGACAAGATAGAGAGAGAGAGAGAGAGAGAGAGGAGGAGGAGGAGAAGAAGAAGAATTCAGAGAACGCAAGGACGACTTTTCGAAGTTTCCTGCGGACCGAAGGGCTCATTCGAGAACTGCTTGACGACGAGCCACGCGACGTACCTTTCAAGGTGAGCGGGATTCGTCTTTCGAAAAAAAAACCTCGGGGTATAAAGTGGAGGTGCTGTCCCTCCCCCTTGCCCTCTCCCACTCGTTCCCCTGCATATTCCGAGAGTAGTTGGCGTGCGCGTACGATCCTACGCGCGACGCGGGAAAACCCTGGTGCTATGGAAACCCCCTTGTCTCCGGATTACGTCAAACAATGACTGTAAATCGTTTCATATCCGTCATCGATCGAACACTGTATCGAAAAAATTCAGAACCGATCGCTCTTTTTCATTGGAATCTAGGAATTCCTCTCGTTTCTTGATACACCTGATTCCCCTTCACATTTTCTTGAATAGGTTCATTTATTAAAATTATACAATAATTATTGAAGCCGGAATCATACGATTCCACCGTGGCATAGTGGAATCGATACTCATTCGTCACTTAATTAAAAATGAAATATCATAGCCGCGTTATATTAAAACCATATTTTATTAGGGTAGACTGTAGATAAATCGAGTTGTTGCAATTTTTAAGTTCACCGAATGTTCACCAAACCTCTCAGACCCGAAAACAATAACAAGAATCGTGCCGCAATTCAAGGACCCACAAGCAACTTCAAAAAACCCAACTCAAAAACGCTCCCCAGAAGCTGAAGACTCGAAGATAAAAACGTTTTATGATCGTCTCCGGTAGCCCCTTTCCAAAGATCGAGGATCGAGGGACTACGATCTATCCCTCCGGATCCTCTTCTCCAGAAGCAGCAGCGAATTTCCGAAAAGAAGCCGGAAGAGCGAGGGGTTGGGGGGCGGGGGCGGGGTTCGACCATAACCTTCCTCATGGTGTAGTCCGGATAAGCTGTTGGCGAGAGGGAGCGTCGTCGGTGGACGCGCAGTCTGAATCCGGCGGGCAAAAACGCCGATGGCGGGTCTCTGGGCCGTTTGCCGAAGGGAGGGGGGTCCGACGAAACACCATGGAAAGAGGGGGCTAGGCTGTGGGGCCCTGTGGGGCCCGGGGGAACTGGTCGGACGACATTTCCCGCGTCTCGCGAGGTGCCGCGTGCCCGGTCGGGTCGGCTTGGGCCCGAGCTGTCGAAATTGTGGGCCAGTCTCGGTTCCCTTCCCGATTTTCGGTTCTGTCGCTTCGTTGAACTAGTCAACCCTCACTCCCGCTCTTGTCTACAAGTGGGGCCCGTGGACCACAATCAGTGGGGACCAATTGCTTAGGAGTACGACCAAAGAGAAGCGACGGGAAAGACGTCGGACAGACTCGCGGGCCGAAAGCGGGCCTGAGACGGCTCGATCGACTTCCAAGCTCGAAAGTTCGACGCGTCGTGGCCTGGCGCGCTAAGATTCCCTCGCGCGGTGGCTGGGGGCGAGGTGGCGGGCTAGAAGCACGTCGAACGACGGTACACAAGGCGGGAAGCGGCGGAGGGGGGGCAGAGGGGGGGGGGAGAGGGGGTGGGGAGTCGGAGAGATATCCAAGAGGAAGGAGCCAGCTAGAGGTAAGACTCTCGAGCGGCCGGAGGTTGCGGGGCGGGGAAGGGAGACGGTCGAGTTGGAGGCGGCGGAGGAGGGGGATGTGGTGGGGGAGAGCGCTGTTGGAGGAGGGAGAGGGGAGGAGGAGGATTCGAGGAGGCGGCCTTGAGAACGCGGAGAGAGCAGAGCGCGAGGCAAAGAAGAAGAAGAGTACGACGACGACGACGACGAAGAAGAAGCAGAAGAAGAAGAAGAAGAAGAGGATGAAGCCGAGGCAGAAGCGAGGGAGAGAGGAGGAGAGGAGAGACCAGCCCGAGCCAACTCCAACGCCAACGAACTGCTTCACTGACAAATCACTCGCGGTTCTCATCCCCGGCTTCGATTCTTTATCCGTGAATTAATGAACCGAGGACACGTAGGAGCGCCGCTCGACGGAGGCGCGGCTTTCTACGCGAGCGCCGGCGTTCTAACAGTCGGTAAATTGATAGAGAGAGAGAGAAAGAGAGAGAAAGAGAGTGGCCTGCCTTGTGCACCACCGTGAGGATCCACGGAGGATCCAGAAATCCCACGGCGCGAGGCTGTATAACCACAGCCCGGTGCTCGACTGCTGCTGCTTCCGACGAGCGGATTTCGCGCGCGTACTCTGCACGCGACGCCACCAGCCGCATTATGCAACCCGGATGATGTAAGAATCGCGACGCGAACCTGCTCGCGGCGCAACGACAGCGAGTCCTTTCGGGCCGAGAATCGCGTTACAGAGAAACTACCGTTCGGCTCGCGACGAGGTGGAATCGCCGCGGATCTTCGACGACGAGGCTGGAGGCCCGGCTGGAGAACAACCGGGCCGCCTCCAGCTGCTATTTCCAGGTTCCGAAAGATTCCGCGAAACCGCCCGGAACAATCCAGCGGCGGCTAGATTTAGAGCAATCGTATTTGGAGCACGGCCTTGTTACGCCGATCAGACTGTAACGAAACTGCCAGATTTCTCCGGAACGATCCAGCGGCGACGCCATCCGCGAGACGCAAAGCGAACGTCGGATTCCGTGGACGCGCCGGTTAGAGAAGCAGTCCTCGAGCCGATTCTACGGCGAATTCTGGAGGACTCGGTTGGTACGCGTCGAAAGGCCGCGACGTTGTTAACAGATTTTCAAAGGGAACGCGGAGAACCTCTCGTCGCACAACAGCGGCCACGGCGGAACACCGTTTTATGTAACGAATAGGAAATATTTCGAAGAATATATTTCCTCCGATTACGCGAGTCTTAATGAACCGCTATTTGCCTGAAAACGGCTACGTAACTTGTAATTGGTCACTGAATCCTCGAAGCGGCTGCTCCGGGAATATGGTTCTTGCAATTAGGCGGAACGAAGCTCGTTTGTTGTTGTTCGGTTGCTGAAAATGCGGAGATTTCTGAAGGTTTCGGGATCGGTGGCGCGGCGATGTCCAAGGACTGCGACACTCCCGAGGCCCGCGAAGGATCCAAGGCTGCCAATCGCGAACAAAGAATGACACACTTTCAGGATTCGCCGGTGAAAAAGACCGCTCTCGGCCGGCCGAATGAGAACCGCTGACCCGTGAGAGAGTGTGCGCGACGCAGGTAGGTCGGTTGAACCCACGGCTCTCTACGGAATATACAGACACTTGGCGAGATTCGCGAGGTCACGTGCTGCATTTGGACAGGCAGCGCTAATTTCATTATTTATAGCCGCAAGCTTCGCGATTCGACGATCGGCCATTATTCCCGCTCGTCCAACGACACCGGTAGCAAACGCTGCCCTACGTGTCCCACGACGAACGAGCACCGAACTCCCATTTTTCCTAAACCCTGCGAGCTCTCCTCCCCTCCACTCCTTCCTTTCCACCGTGCAATTCAACTTTTTAACCCCTTGCCCTACAATATCGAGTCCGACTCGAAAATTCTGAACAGAGTCTTATAAATATGTATGCTGCTGGTACACTGCGGATGTCTGTGCAAAATAAAAATATTTCCTACCCCAATTTGCACCAAACTCGAGTGAAATAGAAATTTATTTTCTTTCTTAATATGTTTAGCACTTTCACTGCCAAATTAGAAACCTCATACATTTCATAAAATCGATCCTAATTTGGTACAATGAATATATCAACGTGTATATTATTACATGGGTATATTAAAAAAACATGGCTACAAATTTTGCCAGATACATTCATCTTATTTTTATAAAGTAATGTAAAATAGTCAGTTTCAGTGCTCCGTAAACCTACGTTAAACCAACTAACATTAGAACTACCGGACCAGTCAAAATGACTGGTTCCTAATTTTTCTTCTTACAATTACTGAAATTGAAGCACATATTACAATAAAAGTTGTATGAAGTCTGAATGGGCACAGTCTTGTCACTGTTACGAAGCAATTATACGTCAGTCGCGTTTATTGCTCGGTAGTTCTAGTGTTAATAAATATATTCAGTGGTGCCGGAAAAATGTGCAACAAAAGTTTCGTGTATTTCCAGCGAACTTTCCGCGAAGAGCTCAATCGCAGAAGGCTTGTCGAGTCACTTTGTAAACAAATAGAGATAAGTTGCAAGATCGCAGATAGTCGCAGCTGGTTTCGATTGTGTAACGTACCTTCTACGATGCTAGATTGTGATCTGTAACACTAGCTTTAATAAACAAGGTTGATAATTCGTACGTATATTTCAGAGTAGATTCCGAAATTCCGACTTCAAACGATTAGAACAGTCGTCGCGAGGGGATTGAAACTGACGATAAATGGTATGTAGCGCGTTAATTAACTTATCCGGGATCCCGACGAACTTTGCCCATATTCTCAGACAAATTGACCACGGTTGCGGCCTAGAACAGCCGGGGATCGTCTTCGAACAACGCTGGGATTCGATGAGCGGCATCGGCTGAAATAGACCGGACCGCGGTCAAAAATAAAATCCGCTCGAATCCACGAGGAAGCAACGCGTTCGAAATCATCCTGAACGTTCGATAGCGAGCCTCCGATTTCGATAGTCTCGACGATCTACAGTCTTCCGCTCAAACCGATCGCCTCTAGTGCTGCTATGCAAAATCCCTAGTTCGCCAGATCTCCATACGAAATAAAAATGTTCTGCGTTAATCGCAAACAACGGTTGCCATCAAAAATCAAAGTGGCACTAATTGTTTAGCGATGCCTCAGAGCGGACGCTGCAGAGGTTCGACAATAGAATGACGCTTGGCGCTGGAACTAATGGACAAGTCAAAATGACTTGCTCCTGATTTGTTCTTTTAGCAATAATGAAATTACAAGTATGTTTTCAGGTGAAAGTTTCTCAATAAACTTCTCCATCGAAGTAGATATTTGAACAAAACTGTTGCAAGGCATTGTAAGGTGTATAATCATTATTATAAGGCAATGTATATGCCAGTTGCATTTACTACTTGGCGGTTCTCAATCATTTTTCCCACTCATTTTGCTTATGGAGCCACGAGCCTTACATGCAAAGGCGTACCAGTAAACGCGCCATGAAAACGCACTTTACGGAAGTGTCCGCATAATTTAGCATACCATAAGACGACCACTAGACCGAAACTGGAGGATCGGAATCAACGTTTCCCCGCACTCGATCAGTGCAGTTTCTTCCGTCTCTTCCAATTACTTTTCGCCAGGTTCGTCCTGCAGATAAACCTAATCCCTGGCCAGGTATACGCCTATCGAACGGGACCGTGAAAAGGGGGGCGGGAGTGGACGACGAGGCGACAATGGGAGGGTCTGAGTCAGGATTCGAATGCAGGTGTTCGGCTAGACAGGTGCAATTTGGCGAGCCTGCTAGCGGCCGGTCTAGGCCCCTGATTCTCTAATTTGGCGAGAAACGATGTCCGCGGGAAACGCGCTTTCGAGGCTAGAATCGATTATCGAGGAGACAACAATTTCGTAGGTCGATAAACCACGGTGTCTCGCCGTCTCCGCGGATCCGCGCGTATAATTGGCCCGATTCTCTGTGCGTTCCTCCACGGGCAGAGATCCGCGCGCGGATCCTAATTGAAAGCGGATTCCCCTGTCGCGCCGCTCGAAAACCTGCAGACACCGCGGCGTGTCCGACGTGTTAACAACTGGTTCCGACGATAAGAATCTACGCCGGCACGATAAACCGGCCGTCTGATACCCCGGCGGATCGAACACCCCGCTGAAACGGCGAACGCTGATTCCACGGGATCGATCATGCACCCGGGAAAGGTCGCTTTCGGGGCCCTAGAGCGATCAGAATACTCGCGTGAATTTTTATTAGGACGGAAGGAAGCCGCTTAAATTATCTTTCCAGTTTCGATTCGTTTAATTGCTCGGGCTTCTCGGGCCTGTAATTCGGCAATGAACGTGCTAATTAATGCAGAAAACACGCCGGTGTAGTCGACGGAAGAGACGAGTTTTAAAAACGACGGTCTATCACTGTCCATATAAATTCTAGGAGAGCAGGTTGAGGATCTATACGCGGTCGATCGCAATCTCGTTCCACTGAAGAGATCCACAGACGATCGAGGGATAGGGGCTCGATTTCTGGATCCGCGGGCAGCGTCGCGGTTCAGGTAAATCGGTGGATGACGAGGGGGAAACATTGTGGAAAGAGGAAAGAGGCTCGTTTCGTCGGGGCGCGGAGCCGAGCGGCGCGGAGCGGAATGGAAGCGGAGTGGAGCGGAGAGGCACGCGAGGAGATACCGGGCCGGAGAGCGCATAAAGCCGTGTGCAGGCAGCGTATCAAGCCGTATCGCTGGTCGGTTCCAGTTTCACGTGAAACTGTTCGAGCAACCGGGCAGGTTCAAGGCGAGCCTGAAAACTGGAATGCACGTGCGTGCACACGGAACAACACCCTACCAGCCAGTGAATCTTGCCCGCCGCATCTTGATGAAGTGGAATTAGATAGTCGTGCCTCTTTAGATACACTATTCGCGCTATCCGCCATTTAGACTGCAAACATTACTGCCGGCTAATAAGTCTGTTACCACCAGTCCCGGCCGTACAACCGAACCGACCCGATCTCACTTCTCGAACATCCCTTGCAATTTCTTTTTTCTTTTGAGTTTAATTCACTCGTCGTGGCGCATTTGTTTCAAGCAAATTAGGGGCGAGAGTGTGATAGGGGGCAGTCCGAATTATTTTATGCACGTACAACATAAGCGGAACTGTTAAATCGTCGATCTTTTAGCAGAAATTAAGGGTGAAAGTCTGACGGGGGCGGACCGAATTATTTTATGCGCATGTGATCACAAGCAGAATTGTTTTTGCTCTTTTAAGCAGAAATTAGGGGTGCAGTCCGAATTATTTTATTGCAATTTTTCTCACGGAATCAGGGGTGACAGTGTAACAGAGACAGTCCCCGAATTATTTAATGCACAAACAACACAAGCAGAATGTTTCAACCGCCGATTTTTGGCAGAATTGTCAAACTGCGAACTTTTCTGGTGGAAATTAGGGGTGAGAGGCAGACGGCGTGTCTGATTGTGAGTTATCGTATGTACATACGATATAAACAGAAAATCATTGAACCGTCGATTTTTATGCATTCACTGGATACAAAAATTTGGGGAGGCATGTAAATTACGAAGTTTCATGAATTTTCATGTCGGGTTTGTTTTACCGGATGGCCGGGAAAAATCAAATTTTGCTCGATCCTGGTCGTTTCGAGTTTTTCGAGAAAATAAAAAAACCGGGAAATTCGCGGTTTTCAACGCGAACGTACATATTTGAAGATATTCCGAAAATACAAGAAGAGAGTGATTATTCTCTGTTCGAGATAAGGCCCAGTATGTTTTAATCAGTCGCCCTGAGAATTATTTATTTTATACTTGAACGTGACTTGTTGGACGTGTCGGTCTCTAGTGGAAGAGCAACATGTTGACATAATACAACTTGTGCAGTGACTCAATATTATTTATAGGGATCACTGTAGGCCTCGATTTCCTTCTTACGCGGAAACTAAACGGCTCGTCAATTGAATTTACGCGTTCTACGCCTATGGGTAATTTCCACCGTCTCCGAGGCTTAGGTATAGAAAGGTTCCCGAGGTCATAAATTTTGTAGCCCGCCCGAGTCCTTGGCCGTTCAACCGGCAGCCCCTAAATTCTGGAAAACTCTTCAGAAATGCTGCCGCAGTTGAACCAAGCTTGGAATAATTCTATAGATCGCGTTGTTCTCTGTTTATTTAATTTCCAAAAACTGACCAAAACGAGCCCCGGAAAGAACAATCTAACGTAACTCAATTTTCCTCTCTTGACATTGTGAAGAGCCTCGAAGAACTCGACGACACTGGACCCAATTATTTTGTTTTTCTTCGACCCCGCGCAACGGAAACCGGGGGTACCATAAACAGCTATTTTCGATACGCTAACGATCTCCACCCTGACCGCTTGCGATGACCAAGAGGTGTATTTCAAGCGAGAAATTCCCGTCTGACCTTTCGCCAGGTAACGTTAACGGCGTAGGTTGTTGAAAAGTTATTATGAATATTAATGGGGACGGTATTGAGCGTTCATTTCCATAGACATGAATACCGATTCCATCGGAAACTGTGCTCAACATGCGCGATATTTTCGCCGAGCCCGCTCGAAGGAGAGAAACGCTCGGCGCGCGCGCCGCGAAGCCAAGGTGGCGATTCAGTTTGTCGCGGAGACCGATCAAGGTCCTTCTTATTCTGCCGAGAGGCCGCGATAAGATAAGCCCGAACGACAACGTTCGACTTCCGATCGCGTTCCGAACTCGCCTCCCTCTTTCGCGCGACTAGCTCCAACGTCGACCGTTCCTTTCAAACAAACGGACGCAAAAATATTTCCCGAGACCCTCTGGACGCGACCTTTTTTCTCGCCGCGTGTAACCGCTCGTCGCCAGCCCGCCCTCAGGAATTCCCTGATAATTTCAAGTGTCCTAAAAATAGAGCGGCTCGGCCGTATTATCTCTGCCAATAAAAACTCGCGTTCGCTTATTTCCCCGTATCTTGCCGCGCGCGGAAGACTCGAGCCGACAATGCGGAGATAGAGGATATCTTTTTGCCAATAATTTCGTCGTTAACCGACATAACATGGCCCATTAGCTTTCTGAAAAATATCGCGCTAATTTGTTACCGTTCGCGGATGAAAAGGAATAAGACGTCGACCTTCTTCAATTCGTTTGACCGTTGTGCTTTTCGAAATTGCGTCGACCCGTTTCTGAGCATTTTAGTGCCAACGGTCACCATAAATTCAGCGGTCGGTCGAAAACTGCAAATGCTCGACTCGCGTCGATAAACTTCGGCGTCCCCCCCTAATTGGCTGCCGTTTCGTGTCTGAAAAGTCCGAGGAGGACTCTCGGCGAGGTCTAAATCAGCGCGCGAGGACACGTATCGGCTCGAGTAGTCCCCTATTTTTAGGCTAATGCCGGGCGTTATCGGTGGCCGATGGGTCCAGCTTCGTCGAATCCATCGACCGGCCGCGGCTCGAGGGGCCCGAAATGGTCACGACACGGTGGCAGAGGTGGCCCGAGTCGGATGTAGCAGCGTGGAACGCTTATGTTAATGAGCCCTCGCGATTACCAGACGGGCCAGCGAGCAGGGAGAGATGATGTCGAGCCGATAGAGACGTCCAGACCGGATACGAGGAAGGTCGAAGGAGAAGAACCGGATAATCGTCACCGGGTTCGCCTATCGGGCCCTCTACCGACTCGGCCCGGCCCGGCCAGGCCCGACTCGGGCCCGTTCTCCAGACGAGGAAGGAAGTTCGCGTTCTGCTCGTACACCTGCGCAACGGCCGCCTCCCACCTGCGGGCCACCTGAACGAACGACGGAACCGCGAGTCTCCGAGCATGATGGGCACCTGACTCGCGAACATGTTCACGATAATTGGCCGATAGCCATCGATAGCGGCTGCTGTCGCGAATACCCCGAGGACAAACTTTCGGAAACCCGAGGAACCTTCGGTGTGTCTCTTCATCGTTCTCCTTGCGGCGCTTGTTGCCCAGAGGATGATGATCCCAAAGAATTTTCAGGATCTTCGTTTTGCTCAGAGAATAGCTACCGAGGGTAAAAGCGACGGTGGCTTCGGATAACCTCGGTGAATCCTGAAGAACCTCCGGGATCCTTCATTCAGCAGGAGACTTGCCACCGAGAGAATAGCTACCAAGAGCAAAAGAAGACGAGCAACGGACGACGCCTGGGTGTCCTTCGCGATCATATTAGCTGGCGGCGCAACGCAACGGTCACGATGAACATCCTAGCCTACGATAACGGATTCTACGGGTATACTGTTACTATGCTACAAGAGACCGAGCTAGAGACTGCCGAACGATTCGAACGGAACGAAGTACCGGGCCGTAAAAGAATCGCCGGTGGCCGCCAACTATTCCAGACACTTCTGAAGCATGCTCTATTCGGAGAAGACCTAAAGCATCTGGTAGGTACGCTACTGAAGCCTGCGGGCATCAGGATCGCGTTCACGGACAGTCCCCTCGGAATAGTCAGTGAAATTAAGATGCGAATAACAACTTGAGAGATTCAATTCTGATCTAAAATACTAGAAAACGTTTTTATACTGTAATAGTAATGAAATGATATTAACCCCTTAAGTATCAAATTTTTGAATTTTTGCTCCATCAGTATTTATACGTGTAAGACGATACACATACCAAAAGTAAAATTAACCCTTCGCACACGAATGGGGACTGTAAGGCGCCACTAAAAATTGCTGTATTATTCTTAAAAATATTTTTTACATTACTAAATTTGTATGTATTTAATAAATTACTAAACGTTTCAGTAAATTGCAACATTTTGCCATTTTTAAAATTGGTTCGAGTGCAAAGGGTTAATTTTGACAAATGAATTATTTTATGATCAATTGAAAGAGTATTCCCATTTGGGGAAGACGGCGCTTGGAATGTGTCGTGTTTATGGCACTCCGTGGTGCATGATCCCAAATGCAGATCGTGTAATGTGTTAAGAAACACGATTTCAGACGATTTGTCTAAGAAGTGCGGTTCTAATCTCGAAGCTGTTCTTTCTATCAGCAGATTATAGGCGCTTAAACCTGTCGACTGAATTTTTAACGATATTTTCCAAAGGGTGCAACATTTTAGTGGGAAACCTGGACCCTTGGAACATCGATAGAGGCTGCGATCAGCCCGGAATGTCCGCGAGCCACGCGATCCACCTTTTTCAGGAAGTTCGCGTGACCGTTCCTCGAAGGAGAGGTACGTGGGTCTGCGAGAACGCGTTCGCCGGTGGCGCGAGTGCCGTTTCGCGTGACGAAAAATTGTTGCGCTCCCGGACAACGACAGATTATTTATTTATATCGCGCGGTGGGCCCTCTAATCGCGGCTGGATTGATACTCTTCCGGCGCGGCTTCGCTAAATATCCTCAACTCGTAAGAGAGAGGCAGTCTCTTCAGGTCATGTTCGATGCGAATTCGTCATGGCAAGGTATTCTTTGGTTCTCGACGATCGACATTCTGCTCCGATGAAATAGACGAAGGAAAAAGTGTGCGAGAGAGAGAGAGAGATTTGTCAAGGACGAGTCGAGCTACAACGCGAGACACACGGCAGGGGAGACGGAACTTTGCACGAACGGTAAAAATAAGAGAGTTCGCGGCGAGACGCGATGCTCGCGCGCGAGGAACTCTCCAGAGAGATTTGCATAAACAGGCAATCAAAGTTCAAATCTGCGCGCGGACGAAAGATAAGCCGATGCCGGCCGAGAGATAGCGGTCTTTGTTCCGTGTGCGAACAAACATGCAAATTCCTACGGCCTTTTACATCGTGCCGGACTCATTACCCGGAATCATTCCCGCCCGATCGATGCGGGCCTAGCGCGATCAATCCTCCCGTAGGTATGGCAACCGGGCTACGTTCTCTGCTCCAGAAGTTGCGGAAATCAATTCATTTTGTTCGATTCATTGACAATCCCTCGAATCGGCGCGTACGACCCCAAAAAATATTCTACCGAGACACGTCTTAGGCAAACCTTGTCTACGAAGTACAAATCAACATCTACAACTCTACGAACGAAATAACTTTCAGTGTTCAGGCTGCAAGCTGTTTTTCGTTAAATTATTTTCTTAATTAAGACACCGGTATGCTTATTGCGTGTAGCTTGCGGATTTTATGCGTTCACGAGCGATTTGGAACAGTAGAAATATTAACCCTATGCACTCGGCGCTATTCTATTTCTAAAACGAAATTTTTCTTCCGTATTAGAATATTTTAATTTTATTCCTACGAAACTGATCCGATTTCCACATACAATATTTATATGTTTAGTAATCTATTAAATACAAATTTTGTAATGTGACAAATATATTGTAATATTTTTTGTAATTTCTTCGAAATTATGCCACAACAATTTTTAGTAGCGCCTCAGATACACCACTCGAGTGCAAAGGGTTAAAAGAGTCCGAGAATTTCTTGATTTTCGGTTCGCACCCTGGAAAGCTTGAACGGCTACGAGATAACGGTACAACGACGTCCGGTGAAAGTCTGAAATTGCGGGCGACAATCGAGTTCGGTGGATATCATCTCGGGGACTAGGATCAATCATGAATTACCTGAAATAGTGGGATCCGAATGGAGAACAGTAAAAGGGATCGTTGTGCATGTGCGGCTGTCCGGGTACTCCGGGTCCTTGCGGATGGGTATGCGGACCCATTGGTCCGGTGGGTCCGGGTCCGCACATCCCGGGTCCCCCTTGCGGCTGCATGCCGGCCGGGCCCATCATGCCGGCGGTGGGGCCCATAGGATGGGGTCCGGGATGGTGCGGCGATCCGACCATGTGGGGGCCCGGGTGGTGAGGGTGCGGCGACGGTCCTCCGCCGCCCATGTGGGGGTGCGGTGCGTGGGGTGAACCGCTCATCATTCCGTGAGGCGGCATCGGGTGGGGGCTCGGCGAGGCCCCGTTCAAATGGGGCCCACCGGTGACACCGCCGTGAGGGGTCGGCGGTCCCCCGTGTGTCGGCGTGGTGGCCGGCTGGGGAGGCGGAAGATTCGGCGGGCCAGTTGGTCCGGTGGCCGCGAGCGGCGGCAGCGGGCCGTTCGCCATGTTGTTCAGCTGGGTGAGCGAGGCCGCTGCCGACGCCATCGCCTGCAAGGGATTCGTGGCGCCGCTCGTCGTGTTGACGACTAGACCGCCGGCGTTGCCGATGCCCGGTCCTCCTCCGGCGTTGCTGTTCGGCCCGACCAAATTGCTGCCCGGTACCGGGTTCAGCCCGTTGTTCACGGCGTTCCCGTTGCTGTTACCGTTGCTAGTGACGACGTTCGCCGGATTGTTGTTGTTGGTGTTCGCGTTGCTCACACCGCCGCCGAGAGATTGCAAGGACGGCGGCAGCGGTGGCGAGCCGGCGGGGGGCGCTGCCGGGCCCCCGAGGCACCGGCCCGACGGACCGGAGGCGGTTACGCTGCTGGTCGCTACCGGCACGCCGGCGTGGAGTGGTATTCCACTTGGGGGGCGCTGTGCCACCCTCACCGGCATCACTCCCCCCTCCACGACGCTCTTCACCCTCTCCTCGAACTCCCGCCGGCTTGATTATTGGGGTACGAGCGCGGGAATCTCCGTCTCTCCTCGACACCGGCCCCTTTCTATCACCTCAAGGTTCCTCTCGGATCTCCTCTGATCTTTCTCTCGGATCTACTTCTGCTTGGACCACCACCTCTCGGATATTCTACACCTCTTCTTCGATCACTTTCCGAACGGTACTTCCGCCAAACGGCCGATACCACTAATCAACCAGCTCGCGCTGAAAGCTCGTTCGCGAGCAGCAACGGGTTCGCGCCGGTTCACCGCAGGTCGAATGGATCACTGCACTTTCCGCTCGACGTGGATACCCTGTCGGCGTGAACCCGAGCAACCACGTGTCCTCGGCACGGACGGAAGGGGCGGCACACCTCGTGTGCCAGGCGGTTCAAGTTTCTCGATACACGTCGGGTCTCGAGAGCGCGACACCGTATCCGCGTCAAGAGTCGAGAGCGGCGTGCTCCTCTCCGGCCGGGTATCGGACGGGTTTCCGACTCGTTGGCGGGAATCACGCCTCCGGATAACGTGTGTAACGATCCCGTGAATCGGACCGGTGAATATCGCGAGGCAGAAGCACGCGTGTCGCACCACCTGTTCGAATCGAAGAGTCCTAATCGGTCTATCTAAACAAGCTGAACCCCTGTGAACACCTCCGGACAACACTGAAGATCCCGAAGTAGTCGCGGCGCACTAATCACACCAGTACACTAACCGCAATTGTATCACACACACGGGTAGCAGTAGCCGTAGTCGTAGTAGTAGTAGTACACGTACGGAGATCTATATGTTGTTCGTAGTCGAACGCGCTCCTATATTTTCCACGAACACTGGGAACTCTCGACGGGGGAAGTTTAGTGGCAGCGGGCGTCGAGGCATCCGCTGGGGCACGTGGCCGTCACGTCGTCGGCGTCGCGGCGCGCACCTACGCCGCGGACAGGCAACAGCAGCAACAACGGAAGCATCGCACCTCCTCTCCCACCCATCCTGGCGCCCTTCTTCTCTTTCTTCGTTGAGCAGCCGGCTCCCGCGGGATCGTTCGCATCCCGTGCCGCGGGCTCAGTCGCCGCACGGCGACCCGAACACCTGGGCCACGCGGCCACGCTGCCCTATAGCCGGCTGACGGCGTTTCTGCATAGTCAGCGGCCGCGACGACGCCTTCGCCAGGTAACCGTTTCCTGGCACAATGATCGACGCGCGCGCTCACTCGGACGATATAGACAGACCTCCGACACCCTTCGAACCACGGCACCACCTCCTCCTTGCTCCGAAATCCTGGAGACCGAGGATATCTATCCCGCGATCACCAAACTATACCGGGTGGCTCGGATATCACTGTGTATACACTACAGGGGGGGGGGGGGACCACCGTCGGGTAAGACGACACTATTGGGGGTGGGGGGGAATCAAAGCAACACGGTGGACGCGGGATGGTAACGCGCGCGCTGCGTGTGTCACGAAGCTACGAGCGGCACGGTTCGCGTACGCCTGTACACTCGACGAGAGCAATCGCGTTACTGCGGAGCGGCAGGCGTGGCGGCGCTGCGGTCGAGCCTCGAGCTTTCGAGGACAGAACAGCAATGGAGGGGAACAGAGCCACGCGAGGACACCGGGAAGGGGGGGAGCAGCGAAGGAGGGGAGGAGCGAGAACCGAAGCCACCGCGAAAGGAGCGAAAACGAGGGGAGGGGACTCGGTGCCTCACGCACCACCGACAAGGTGGGGAGCCACGTGAGCGCCCGATGCCCGGTGTCCACGCAACCGACGCGGGACTTTGCGTGCCACCCCTGCCTGCCTGCCTGCCTGCCTCCTGCTTGCTAGGCTGCCTCGATCCCTTTGCCCTTTGATTCCTTCGCGATTTTCCTATGCTCCGGTGCGGCTGCTTTCCGCGACTCTTCCTGGTTGCTTAGGGAGGATCTAGGTACTCTGATCGCCTACTTCAAGATACTGCAACCCAACGCTTACCGGAACGAGAATGCAAAAGTCCCGACTCCGCGAAGAACGTCGCGCTGAGACCGACTTGCGGATAAAACCGGTCAATATTTTTATGCTACTGAACTTTGTCCGGCAGCGTTCGCCGTAAATGCAGAAAAAGATTCGCCGGCTATCGTGACAAGTCGACAACGGCGAAGAAAAAAAAAAATTCTGAGCGATAGCGCACGAATACATTTAAATGATAATATCAGCGGAGCTGGGAAACCTGTGACGATCATTCGCTCCCATTGAAATATTTCTATCGAACAGCGGAATCGATTTTCCTGCAATCCACGACGGGTGAAATCTTCTCTGCGAAATACTCCGCCCGGGGCGAATATAAATCTTTAATATCCTGCGACCGGGCGAGCTTCGCCTACCTTTTAGGGGGTTAATCACGTTACCTGGAACTTCAGGTACTTTCCCGTAGCGTCGAAAAACTCGTTTCGCAACACTCAATTACAAACGTAGCCGAAGTTCCGAGGCCCGTCTATCAGTAGTCTATTCATTAAACGATGAACTCGCGGGGAAACAATCGGAGATGCTAAGAGAGACAGAGAGACAGAGAGAGAGAGAGAGAGAGAGAGAGAGAGAGAGAGAGAGACCGAAAGTGGTCGATTCTGTTTGGCAAACGACCGGTCGACAGAGGTAGCCGTATCTTCGGCGAAGTTTCACTTTCCGAACCGACGAGGAACCGGGATCCAGTACTGGGATTGATTCCGTTGAGATCACGGAAGCCCAGAAAACCGATTTATCGTGTTCGGGGTCAAGTCGGCCGCATTTGTGCGGCCTGATGAAGAAGAATGGTCTCACAGCCTGACGCGCGGCGCGTGCGAAAACGATCAGCAAGCCCCGGACACCTTTCCTCTAGCTGGCCGCCATTTTTACGGCAATTGACGCGTTAAATTCCACGTCGGTCACACCGGCAAGATATTAATCTATAACTAGGTTCTGGAGCGCATCGATTTTTAATCCTGCCGTCGTTATACGACCGGTTTTCCCATTTTACTATTATTGAACATCTAAAAACCCTTGAAACGATCGAACAGATTTCTTTATTTAAGCACATATAATTAGTAAAACGTATTAATTGCAGGATGTAGGAGCTACGCAAATATTTATTTCTTCTCTTAACCATTTTAGCGCAATGCTTTAACCACGTTTATACAAAATAAAATTTGTCCGTGTTAAGTTTAAGATGTAGGAGCCACATGGATATTTATTTCTTCTCTTAATGATTTTAACGAAAACTTTAATGCAATGCTTAAACGATTTTTATACGAAGCAAAATTTGTCTATATTCATTGCAAGATATAGGGGCCACATAGATGTTTATTTTCTTAATGATATTAACGACAATTTTAACGCAATACTTTAACGATTTTTATACGAATTAAAATTTGTCAATATCAATTGCGAAATATAGGAGCTATACTTATTTCTTTTTCCAATGATTTCAACGTGCTGAAAATAGTATAATAGCGTTCTTAAATTTTATAAAACTTTTCCCTGTTTTACATTCGAATTTTTGTCGTAAACGCGTGAAATCCCCCGGTGATAAATTTTAACTTTCGAAAATCGTCTCTGTTAGAATAGCTTTGATTTTGCAGGACTTTCGGGATCGACGACCCGGAAATCCGAAAATTCAGCGGGAACATCACAATGAACATCAGCGAAACGGAAAAGAGCGGACCCGCGTTTGAAACGGAATTATTCAAGAGACGACCGTAAATTCGCGAATCCTCCGGCGGATTCGCGGGCTTTCCGCGGGACCATTTTTTCGTAAATCTAGTTTCGAAAAGGCCACAGCCGCCGCGTCGACTTAATAACTGGATTACCGCAGAAGTAATTTAGGATTAAAAAGTAATCGACTGGGTATCGTTCCGAGCTGGTAAGGAAATATTCTACGGTCTCGCCGCGCCGCGCTCGGATGCTAGATTAACCGGATGAAGAAAAATGAGAGCGACAGGGAAAAAGGGACGGATTCTCTTTTTCCGCGGGAAAATCGAAGCGTCTGGAAGGAGAACCGTTGGAAAAATCGTTTCTTTTTTTTTTCCTCCCCACGGAACTAATCGCTGGTACATGAGCTACAATATTACGTTCGTAATTCTACACCGCGAGATTTACACTCCGAGCTGAAATCGGAGGCCCTACTGTAATCTGATTACCGATTTTACGAATTCCGAATTACCGGTTATTTGTGACTAAAACTCGAGGACGAGATAGCCCTTGTACCCTGAAGTAAGAGAAAAATGTAATTTACATATACATTTGGTGAAGGAGTCACTCATCAACGCGTTGGACGTTGTGTTAGTCTGTTGGGACGGTATTGAATGTACAAAATAATATATAAACCGTGCAATATTAAAAAATATAGTTACAGCAGCCTCAAAAATTCAATGAAATCAAACTAATTCATTTAACGAAACAAAAATTGAATAGTTTAGATATATGATACTGAAAGTACTCCCTCAACAAAAATTAATTTACAAATCTCGGCAAATAACATCGCCCATTTTTGCAAGTCTTTTGCTCAGGTGTACTTTTGAATTTTAATTTAAACAAGCACTGAAATAGGAGAGACAAAGTTACCTGTTAAACCCAAAGAATTCAACATTTTAGTACAGCAGGAAAATTATTTTGACTTATAAATTTTAGTGGAGGGCATTCTCGTGTACAAAAGCTTAACAATTTTAGAAAATTATTTCTCTCAGAGTGATCGAGACACTATCATAATTAAATTTACCTCCAGGAAACGAGCGATACCGATTCGAATGAAAATTTCGAGTATCGTTCTCACCTGAGCGAAGCTACTCCAAATTGTCGAGAGAGCGCATGGAACAGGTTGGAAACGGTACAAAGCTAATAACGAAGCCCTAACCGCGGCCTAAGGAGCGGGACAGAGTCTCAGGTAACTCGGTACTCGGCACGCAGGTAGAGTTTGAGACAAGAGTATCATTGTCCGAGTACCGGGGAGGCCGCAAGGCGACCGTTTACAAAGTGCTGGAAATTCCAGGTACCCCCGGACGTTTAACGGAAAATAACTAAGTTTCTATGCCCCGTTCCCCCGCACGCCCCCTTCGCCCCTTTCGGACAGTTCGACGCGGGAAGACGGCTCGTTTTCTCCGGCAAATAATACAGTTTTCCGTGGAAACAAAGGATCCGTCATTTCCCCTCCTGCCTGGACAGGAAAACTTGACCTAGATACACCGAACACGATTTTCGTCGCTCGAGAGAAGCAACGAGTTGCTCGAGGAACCTTCCTCTTCTTCTTCTTCTTCAGTTTAACTGATTGAGATTCTATCAATCCCTTGTAGCGGAACTTTGAGCCAAGCTTACGGCAAGTTGCTACAAACGGAAATAAAATTTGGTCCCGTTGTTGTTAATATTCAGCTGGCGGAAAGTATCAACGACATTTCCTTTTTCCAGGCAGTTTTAAATTACAAATAGAATTTGTACAGTAGTATATATCCCTAACAAGGCATGATTCCGAACCAGAAAATTAACAAAATTATGAAACTTCGCGGATACGTAGTGCATACGAAGGTATGTATTACGCAATTTCTTTTTTTATTGCCCAAATTTACTCTGAGGGGGTGAAAGGACTTCGTTTTATGTTATATCTCACAAACTATGAGAAATAGGAAACATCCGGAGAAGAATTGTTCCCTTTAATGGGGACTATCGCCTGGTGAAAAATTGTTCAATTATTTACATAATTAGGAAGAAATCGAAAAATAACCGAATCTTCAGGTGTCGATTTCACTCCCTTCTAGTGAATTTGCACAGCAAGAATCGCGTAGTTCTGAATTTCAGTTTCTGAATTTCTGGAATAATTCTTCGAATTTCCCAGTTCGGCATCGTTTCTCGCAAATGCTTTAGGATCGTAATAAAACGGTCGAGACTTGTAAAAGGAGAGTCTAATAGCGTCCGCAAAATTTCCTGCAGGTAGGTTAGGAATTAAATGAAAATGCAACGGTCGGAGTATTTTCGAGACAACGTGTTTCTTCGGGGTCCCAATAAAATGAGACTTCGAGATGGGGAAAGGTTCCGAAGGCGTCCACGAAATTTCCTACACGTGGGTGGTGCGTTTCTGCTCTACACGACGTGGCACGACCTTCTGGCACCGGGGCAGAAGCGCAGGGGGGTGGGGTGGGGGAGCGAGGGGTCCGAGCAGTCCGGTCCCTGGATAGACTACCAAGAATTCCCTGAGACCATTAATCTGCTCGCTGCGACACTCCCGGGCCCCTTTTCCCGTCCGCCGCCCCTCCTTTCGGGCAGGTAAGCGTGGCCAGGGGGCCCAACAGCCGATCCTCGAAGCATTGTCCGAGCAGCGGTCGCCGCTGACGAAACGTAGCCCAGGTTGTTGGCACCGATCAGAAACCACTATCGCGGCCGGAAGCGACCGATGGCGGCGGCGACGATGCTCTCGGTGCTTGTCCGCGCGATGGTGGGGCTAATTGGCCCCGAGGGGGATGCGCGGATTGTCGCGAGGGAGACTGGGAACGGGTTAGCCCGGCGGACGTGATCCTTGGTTCCGGAGACAGGAGCCACGGGTTTTTCACCCGGACCGGGTTCAGGCTTGTTGGGATGCGGTCAACGTCTTCGGTGTCTATCTTTAATCGCTGATTTCTTATTTAAGGGGTTAGAGCTGTCTTCGGGACACACTTGTTCTTGCTAGGCGAGGCGAGATGGCGGATAGCGTTAGGTTCGCCGTTGTTCAGATTGAGAATGAACGGCCTGGTTCACAGGCTAGCTCTGTCTCGGAGGTTTTCCACGTTAAGGGGTGCTACTGGATTCAATTGCAGCACGGTTTGAAGAGATGTTAACCAATTAAGCAACAAATTTTCATTTTTTAAATTTTTCCTCCAAGTTTTTCGTTGGGATGGTGGAAAAATCCATGGTGTCCAGATAAACCCCAGCAGAGAAGCGTATTGATTTTTCATAGAAAGTGTTGCTGCTGATTTAGATTTTTAGCTACAATTTACAGAGAGGCGATGGGGATCGTGATTGGTTTAATTGTCTGACTCTAGAATGACCTGATCTGCGTATCAGCTGCTGGAACATCTGAACAATTGCAGAAATTACAATGTACCTGCGCAGAAGGGTTCAGAAAAGCCAGAATCGACAAGATTGCACTAACGCGCTTCCTCTAGGGCAACCTGGAGACCTACAGACGGCTCTAGCGGTCATCGAATGTAAACAAACTGTCGCAAGAAACCACCCTGATTTCCTACGAAAGTTCCTACTTCAACCTTGGACTTGTTCCCTCCGAAAATCACCAACCATCCTTGCAATTATCTCGGTCTTGTAATCTTCTTCTTGGGGCTAGCCGATCGAGATTCAACCCCTTGTACTTTCGGCGAAACTTGTGCCAAGTACCTCTAAACTTAACTAAACCACTGTTCCGTTGTTATTATTATTTAGCCAGCAAAGTGTCTAGGCGGTTGCACCTGTCCCTAGGGCCCACAAACAGTTCATCCCCTTCGGTTAACATCCCCGCGGACTTCATCGGAAGGACACCCCCCGCAGAGCCTGACCGAGGCAACAGTTCGAGCAGACCGCGGAGCTCAGGTATGATCGATCGAAATCCGATCTACAGTCACCCGGTAGCCAAGAAAAATGCTGGATCCACGGCCTCTGACCGAGATCGTCGTGCTCGGTCCACGGGAGCCAACTCGACGGACGCGAGTTTTCCCCGGCAGACACAGGTACGTGACGTCGGCGGGTCCGGTCAGGAATCTTCTCAGGTGACTGTTCGAAAGTTCGTCGGGGTTTCCGAGGGGGGTAGCGGGACGAAGGGCACGGAAATATAGAAAGAAAGAGAGAGAGAGAGAGAGAGGAAGCGCGGGCGCGAGGGGGCGAGCAGGCAAACGGGCAGCCGCCGCCAGGTTGTCCAGGCAAGCCAGGCAGCTACGCAGGCGAGGAGGCAGGCAGGCAGGCAAGCAAGCAAGCAGGCAAGCAAGCAAGCAAGCAAGCAAGCAAGCAGGCAGGCAAGTAAGCAGGCGAGTAGACCGTCGGGCGTCGCGCAAGAAGGAACAATTAGAGGCCAAATAAAGACGAAGAAGCGAGTCACAGTCGAGCGGGTTCGCAACGAGCGTGTGTGTGATTTCGGTCACGCCGCGCGAGCGCCTGTACGTTGACCCCCGGTAGAAAGGGGTAGGGGGAGGGGGAGAGAGAGAGAGAGGAGAGAGGGAACGGAAAAAACGAAGAAACACCGGGGGCAGGCAGCTGAAAAAGGGAGGGAAAAAGACGCGGAGAGATCGACGCCGGGGTAGAGGAGCGAAGAGGGAACCGAGGGAGGAGGGAGACCGAGGAACGAGAGGAGGAGAGAGAGAAGAGAGCATTTGCTCACCGGCTTCGTTCGTTCGTTCGTTCTTTCTTTCTTTCTTTCTTTCTTTCTTCCTTCCTCCGTGCTCCGGTCGGAGAGGGTTCCTCGACTCGGCTCACGGTTCGAACTCGCTCGTTGCCACCACGGTGAGCCAGAACGGGGCCGCGGGGTGGGGGGGAAGCTCGCGACCGAGCCACGGAAAGAAACGGCCAGACCGAGAAACACAGAGGAGAGGGACGGAGAGAGAGAGAGAGAGAGAGAGAGAACCAGCCGAAGAAACGCTCAGGAGGCTGAGAACTCACTCTACGAGAGGCCGAGCGACCGGCGCGTATACACACGCAGGTTCATCGGTAAGTTAATCGCGTTGAACGCTCGATGATGCTGGACCTGGACCCCTCGCACCAAGATTTCCAGGAGGGATGTGTTACGTCTTCGCGAAACCGAGGGGTGAGTCCTTGCACGGGATTCTGGGTCGCGGAGCCTTCGTGCATCCCCCATCGATTTCGGATCGCTCAAGCTTCTCGACATTTCAGGACTTTCGGATTGTTGTTTGGAAAGAGATTCGTCGATCTGTCTGCGTACCAGGTCGATCGTTTTGAACATTCTTCATGGTTTTGGGAAAATTCTTTGAAAGATGGTTTTTTGACACTCGATTCACGGAACCCGTTAAAATGACGAGTTCTACGTTCCTTAACATTTTGGCCGGCAAATTAGAAACGTCAAAAACTCCATACAATCAAAGTAAGCTATTTAATGAAATAAAAATTGAAAAAAATTAAATGTATGATATCGTGTACTCCTCCAACTTTCTTGCATTTTATAGATCCTAATCAAGTTTCAGGACTTTTGGATTGTTGTTTGGAAAGAGATTCGTCGATCTGTCTGCGTACCAGGTCGATCGTTTTGAACATTCTTCATGGTTTTGTGAAAATTCTTTGAAAGATGGTTTTTTAATACACGATTCACGGGACCCGTCGAAATGACGAATACTACGTTCTTTAACACTTTGGCCAGCAAATTAGAAACGTCAAAAACTCCATACAATCGAAGTAAGCTATTTAATGAAATAAAAATTGAAAAAAATTAAATGTATGATATCGTGTACTCCTCAAACTTTCTTGCATTTTATAGATCCTAATCAAGTTTGGTACAATTAATATATTAACGTAAAAATTCAAAACCTCGATGAATAATTCCGTGACCCACATATGGGTGAACGTGTTAATTTACAGTGATTTCTTGATATATGTCAACAGGGGTCTTGCCAGCGTCGTGTATCCTCCAGGTGACATACCCGAGCCGTGTTATGTTTATCCACGTCTGTCGAGCTTCGGTGGCCCCTCACGGGGTATAGCCAGCGGTAGTGGGGATAATTCCGCGACGTTTATCATCCTTGCCTTGGCGACATACACAGAGAAGTCACTGTGTTGTGATTGTAAAAATGTATTTATATTATGCATATCATCGCAAAAGCTGCTAAAAAATTGGCTGAATATATTCGTGATATTTTCATAAAATAAACCAAACTGGCCACTTTTAATGCTCCTAGCGTTAATGACTGAGCTGTATTCAAAAAAAGCTCAACAAGATTCTTTCAAATAATAATTTCAGACGAAATCGTTACATTATATAAACTCTAAAAATTTGATTGAATTGCGAATGAAATTGCTGACACTTTCGAATTATCGAAAGATTAATTAATTATCGAATTTTCGAATTTATCGAGAAATTCTTAACCGTTGATCGTTCGTTCTAAAAAGACTATTAAAAAGTTGTCGCTAACTAAAGTATACATTAAGAAATACATATATTAGATCCACAGAAAAACGGACTAGAAAATGTTCTCGCCTAAAGAATTCCATCAAAAACAGTCACAGAACGATGACGCAGGCTGTCCTGATGGAACGTGCAATGATTTCAAAAAGAGAGCGGGCCATCATTCTCCGGGCAGACCCGCAGTAATCGGGAATCGTGGCGATACGTTTCCGATAGGCGGCTTGTTAACAGTCAATAACAATAATGCGCGTGTCGAGTCGCCGTCGGCGACGCGTTGGCGAAAAGTGAAAATTTTCGCGCTGGGTGCTAACTGGATGGCCGGGGGCTGACATCTTGTAATCCTCGCGTCGCCGAAGAGTCTCGCCATTACGCTGATAATCATCGATCAGGCCGTAGCGGTTCGGGACACGGGCGAGAGGGGGAAGGGGAGGGGGGTGGGGGACTGAGAGTGGCTTCTTTTAAAGTAGAGTATCCTGTCGCGGCCGATAAGTAATCTTGTACCGGAACACTGGAGGCGTGGATACGAGCCCCTGAAGAGAGCTGGCCCGGTCTCTGTATTCGACATGCGTATTACGCGTGCTTCGCGGGATTTGTCACGCGTCGTTTGAACTCGCTCTGCAACGGGGAAGAAGCGGAGCGGGAGAGCGCAAGCGGGCCAAGACGGATTTCTATTCCACCCTTGCCGGGGGGTGGTCTCTCACTCTCTCTCTCTCTCTCTCTTCTTCTCGTTCTCTCTCGGCGTCTCTTTCTCCGTCCAGAAGCGACCCCTTCTCGGTAACGGCCCAAAAACCCAATTAATTTGCTAAGATGAGGGTCGGCGACCAACACGGTCACCTGTAGATCCGCAAACGCCTCGGTAGCCCGGGCGTCATTGAGCAAACAAGCGTCACGCGCCTGTACAGGCTCGGCTCTCCTGAAGTACTCTAAGCTCGATATACTTAGCGGTTACCCAATCGGCCCCGATCTAACCAACAACTATCTGCAAACTCCTTTGGCGACACGGCCGCCACCGGCCACCAATCCGAATTCGTTGGGACACAACGTTCTGTCGTCATTAGGACGCCGCGCGGCTTCTCCGACGATGATCCGGGATACTGACGGATTTTCTCCTGACGCTTGGTCGTTCCGAGACTAGGTTGGAAACACATTTCTTCCAGTCTAGAATATTTCCCTTCTATATACACTTTTTTTCGCATGTTACACGTGCGAAAACGGCGCTATTTACTCGCACAACACCGGCATGTTGATCAATTTATAGAACACAAACCAATTTAATAGTGTAAAAAGTATTTTGAACAATAATACAGCAAATGTTAGCGACGTCATTCGAGTGGTGAGATCTACCGGCGATTATTTCGTAAACAATTCTTTTTCTTTATTTTCAGTTTATATTATCGTGGTCGCATTAACAGCGAGGTCATTAGCGACCACGTGGTTTACGCTTGGTTATTCTACCCGTCGAAAAGGTGAAAAGGGATCCATGGGTCGGAGGTCAAACGTTCTCTTAAAGAATTCTGATAAGCACCCGCCGTCTTTCTCCGTTCATATTTTCGAAACAGAAATAGTGGATCGACGATTGTATCATTTTCTGACAGAACCTGTGTTTGACATGTTGACTGCCGTGGGGGCCACCGGTGTGACCGGCATCGCATAATAAACAATTCATGTTGGCGCCATGAACGTTGTCGGCGCAGTCAACGCGTTAAAACGTTGTTCACCGGGGAACATGATCAGTCCGCAACGGTTCCGGCAGCTCGAAGACAGATGAAGCCCAATCCTCGCGTCTCGTCTCCAAAAATGGAGTAGAACAGACCACGTGGCACGAGGTTCGCTGTGAATCCCCGGCGGTGGGAACGGTTGGTCGCGGCTGAAGGGGCAATCTTTGGGGGTCATCTAATTATGCGGTAAAACAGCGTTAATTCGCGGTTAATTTCTTAACGAGATAACTCGACACCGAGGGAAAGGGTGGCCCCGTCGGTGGCCGCGTTAGAGCCTCTAATGGCTCCGCGTGGCTACGTCCGGCTAAATGAAAGAGAAAGAACGGGGGGAAGGGGAGGGGAGGGGGAAAAAAGATAGAAGACGAAGAAGAAGAAGAAGAACGAACGAACGAACGAACGGAGGGGGTGAGTAGGTGGTACGGAAGAGAGGGACGATAGAAAGAAGGAGAAAGAGACGGCGAGAGGAGAGAAGGAGAGAGAGAGTGAACTGTGGAGGAAAAAAGAAACGGCGGGCGCGGTGTGTTAATTAATTGGCGCGTAATTAAAAGCCGCAACGATACACCCGTAGTTGGGGTAGTCCCCCGAGTCGATACACTTCAAAGAGTCCGTGACGCTGAAAGATATCGGTTTAGCGGGCGCTACCCTGCGACAAGTACACCTCTTTCTCTCGCGATGCCGTGCGCGAAACCGGAACGCGTTAAAAAAGAAGAAAAAAAGAAATCGAAGTAATTAAAAGAGAGGGTGTGCAACGGGTTCCTCCTGGCATCCCACGGTTCGCGACGGGCCGGGGGGCTGGGGGGGGGGGGGGGACGATCGAGTGGACGGATCAAAGGGTACGCGGCAAGATGATCGGAGGATTTGGATCCCCAGGAGTGGCTCTCGACACTTTTCGTCGAGTGTCGATCCGCTTTCGCGGACAGTCTCGCCTCTCTCTGTTGCTTTTGCTTCTCGCCTCCCACCCCTCCCCACCCCCTCTCGAGAGAACGATTACCACCGGTTTCAAGTAGCAGAATCGCCCAGGGAAAGGGAGAAAGAACGAGAAAGAAAGGGGAATTGTTTCGCACGATTTTGGAAAAATTCCGTCTCCACGCCGGGTGGGGGATCGAACACAAAGGAAATTCCTTGGCTGGCCGATCCCGTTCGCCAATTACTCCGCAACATTTTCATAATCGGAAGTGCCAATCGGTGGCTCGATAAACTGGACTAATTAATATCTGTACGGTCTCTCCGATGCTCTCGGCGTTCCCGGTTCCCGTGCTCGCCGGTAGCGATTCGATCTTACGAAATCGATAAATCAACGAGCACCGTTCCCGGACCAGAAAGCAATTAAAGAGTGATCGGTGTAAAGCATCGTTACGCTGATGCCCCGGCTAATTTCGCGACAAAAGGAGCCCGTGTAGACGAACCCGCGGCATCGAGGGTGTCGAGGGGAACGGGGGAGAATCGATGCCGGATGACGGGGTGCGAGAAAGTGTCGCCTTTTTCTCCCCCGCGAACAGAAAACTCTCGGCGTCGCGAGCTTCCGCCTGGACGACCGGCGAAATAATCGATGTGACAGAGGCGCCACTCGAGGACCGCGAGACAAAGCCGCGAAAATCGAAATAATTAAACGTCACGATGACGATACACCGTCGACGGCACGGCGCGCGAAGCTGTCCTCTCTCTCTCTCTCTCTCTCTCTCTCTCTCTCTCTCTCTCTCTCGCTCGCTCGAGAGGGAGGAAGAAAGAAAGAGAGAGACGAACGCCCACTCCATGGGGATCATTAAAAGGATGAGGATACGACAGAGACCACTCGACGGGGGCACCGACGAGGAATGTTTTTATCATAAACATAACGGAACGACGGCCCGCGATTTCAGCCGCAGCCACCAGGAAATATCAACGGGGTATTTACCCGTCTCGGCCTGATTCACCGCCTTCGACACTTTCTTCCTTGCAAACGGTGCCTCCAAAAACTACCGGTACACCGAATATCGATTTTCGGAAGATTGTGTTCATTTCGACCGTTCTAGTTAAGCCTGGAACTTTTAGTCTTGGTGATCCAACATTCGTTATTTCGCGACATTATCTCGAAATTGAAACGACTCTGAAAATATTGGAAAATTATTTTCTGGAACTAATCTCCCATGAACTTGAAGATTGAAGCTTACTCTTCGCGACGAGACCTTAAAAGTTGATGTACGACCTTTTTTAGCTGTTTTATAACAAGAAAATGGGAAGCATGTTCGGTCCAAGAGACAGTATGCTTGAAAATGCTACAAATTGAAATGACTCTAAAAAGATTGAACATTTTGTTCGGGAACAAATCTACCATGAACAGGAAGATTGAAGTTTCCCTTTTACAACGAGATCTTAAAAATTGATGCACGACCTTTTTTAGCTGTTTTATAACAAGATAATGAGAAACATGTTCGGTCCAAAAGACAGCATGCTTGAAAATGCTACAAATTGAAATGACTCTAAACAGATTGAAAATTTCTTTTCGGGAACAAATCGACCATCACCATGAAGATTGAAGTTTCCTCTTTACAACGAGACCTTAAAACTTGACGTACTACTTTCTTACCTGTTTTATAGCAAGAAAATGGGCAACATGTTCGGTCGTAAAAGACAATATACTTGAAAAGTTAAGAAGACTAACCCCACTAAGAATCAATATCAAGAAAAAATTACCAGGGTCACGAAAGACCCCAGGCGTGCGCCGATGTAATCTCGGTGAAAGTTTTCGCGGGTGGAAATGTTAGGAAAATCGTGTGTGTGAAATTTCGTGGCAGCGATTGATCTCGGAACGCGAGCTCGCGACCGCTCATTTAGCGTTAGTTTCGCGATAAAGGGTTCGCGCGGGGATGGAAAAATAGTGCCGTGGAGAACGCGAGATTAATCTCGATATTAATCTGGGACGGTTTACTCCTTGGCCGATCGTCCTCCGCTCGGCGGCGCAGAAAATGAAAACTAAATTTCGCAGATGGTATCTCGAACGATTCCGCGGCACGAGAGGAATCGCCGTTTACATGGTCGCTCGGCCTTCTCGCGAGAAGACTACTTCAACATGACTGGAACACGCTTAGGTGATCTCCCGTCCATTTTGCATTTGTTTTGTAATTCGTAGATTTTGTCGTTCCGGTCACAACAGGACGATAGTAGATGAACGGGACAAGGGTGCACAGTGATTTCTCGGTATATGTCGCCAAGGCTTGGACGGCAAACATCGCGGAATTATCCCCACTACCGCAGGGTATACCCCTCGGGTATGTCTCCTGGACGATATACGACGCTGGCGAGACCCGTGTTGTTGACATATATCGAGAATTCACTGCAAAACATGTTCATTGGAGAACTTGGTACGTACCAGGAAACTGAGGAGCCTGCGATCGCGATTAAAAGTACCCCTAATCAACAACCGTCTTACAAAATTAGCACCTGAATCTTAGTATTTTTCAAATAGAAGGCGAATATCCTCAATTTTATTGTACTAGGGACATGACGAAGGTTCGGAACATGTTCATTGGAGAACGCAACGACGCTGATCAGATTCGTCAAAGAAGCTGTTCGAAAATGTTATATATTTTTGGAATAAAAAAAAAAGTGATCCATTTTATTGTTCTGTTTGCATTTCGGTGGTTGAAGACGTTTAATCGGAAGAGCACGGTTGGAGCTGGTTGCACTTCCGGTTCGAGGCGGAACCATTCAGCCAGCGGAATCCTCGGCTCCTGCTTGTCGGCTCTCGTGTTTCGGCCGCGGCCAAACGTAATTAGACGGAGAATAATTAGAAAACATCGTGGCCGGGTTATCAAAGGGAAGACGTCGTCTAGTGGACGTCGCGGTGGCTCGTAAAAAAGTTCCAGCCACTTTCGAACTCGGCCGGGGAATGATCTCGGGGCCAAAAGTGGAGCGAAAAGCAAAGGAGAAACTTTCCGCGGAGCAATCTTCGATGCTCCGGCGTGCTTCCCGTCTGATCTTTTTTTCTGTTCTTCTCCCACCCTTCTGCCTCTTCTTCTTCCTTCCTTTCTTTCTTTCTTTCTTTCTTTCTTTCTTTCTTTCTTTGTGCCCTCGTCTCTCCCTTTCGTTCGTCGAGGCTGCGGCGCTCCCTTCTCGGCCGTTCCGAGGAATCGTAAAAGTAATAGATACGAGTCGCGTTATGAATCTTATTTACGGCTTGTGGACCAAAGAACGAACCGGCAATTCGTTCCGTCGAAACGAGTGCGTTTCGGCCGCGCGTTTATTCTTTGATCGCGTCGGGTACGCGTCACGCGAATGCTCGAACGCGAACGATTTTAACCCCTCCGGGTCAATTTGACACGTACCCAGCCGATCCTTAACCCCTTCGCTTCGGTTACGACGAGTCGGTCTCGCGATGCAGATTTCGTGCACGATTTATTAACCGTTTGCGGTCCTGCGTCGTGCCAGACTCGACACTGACGTTTGCACCAGGTCGTTTCTGGTTTGTGGCACGATTATACGATACGTAAGAACAATCGTGGTGTTCCTTAACAGTTCTAAATAAGTTAGAATCGCGGCTGAATTGAATTGTATCATTTTGTTAGGAGTTCTGACGTAGAACAGTGGGAACACGTTGGACCGCACGGGGTTCACACTTTCTATGCAGTACGTGTGCAACGCGCTTGAATGATGCATTAACTTGTACGGGGTTTACTCGATATATGTCTAAAACACGGGTCTAGCCACGGACATGTATCGGAAAGGAGATACTATTCTTTGATCCACGCGACCTTGCACTCCTCAGCGACGGAGGCCTCTCGGTATATACCGCGATAGTGGGGATGATTCCGCGACATTTATCGGCCAAGCCTCGGCGACATATATAGAGAATTTATTGTATCTTGAACGTATTAAAATTATTATAGAAGAAGTCCGTTCCGCTCCCGTTTGTTGTAATTGATGCAGTCAATTTTTACTTTGCATGGAGCCTCTATTTTCTTAAGAAATATGTCTGAAATATGTAATCTTTTTGTTGCTGCAGTTTGCAGCAGGCAAAGGGGAGGGGGTGTTAAAATGCATAGCCCACTTGTAGAATAAATGTTCCTTCCGAATAGATTTTTGTCAAAGTCAGCGGATAAAACACGGCCGAGGGTGGCCCTTTCTTTATTTATCCAATTTGATGAGACGTAAAAGTGAATTTCGCTAGAAAAGGAGCGGCGAGCAAACGAGACGTTTTCGGTGTTATTACAATGGTTCTATTTAAAGGAACTAAATGAAATTCTAATGAAATTCATTTACTAGAACGGGGCGCAAGTAATTTATACAACCACTGTTTCCACGGTAACAATGTCATTCAACCCTGGGCCGATGGTGAGGGCAACTTTCGACGTTAATAACTGCAATTCTACATTATTTTAAACGGTACCTTTCATTAATAACCGTAGATTAATCAAATCTTTATCCATTACGACTCGAGGAGAGTTGTTCACACCTTTTCGTCGTAGAAACAAATACAGGAAAAAATGTCAAGAAATATCTGTATAAAACAAAAGAAGGATAACTAAACAATGAACGGCAGGTCTTAACACTAAACCTACCACGGTCAAATGACCGGTTTTATCTTGTGCAATTATTGAAATTATAAAAATTCATTCATGGAAATTAATGGAATAAATATTTATGTTCGAGCATCTGATTATACTGTACATTGCGGACATTCACAATAAATTTAGTGTTTGCCATTTGTGTAAGGAAACGTTTACCAAATACTTTTAATGCTTGGTAGGTTAAGAAAGATTACAGTCATTTCTCGATATATGTCGCAAATGCCTGTCTCAGAACTAACCCCATTACCGCGGGGTATAGGCGGTGAGAGGCCTCGAAGCTCGAGAGTCCTCGGACGACGTTTAGCGTGGATCCAAAAGTGGTATCTCCTTGACGATATATGTCGCTGGCCAGGCCCGTGCTGCCGACAAATATCGAGAAAACACGGTATTTAATCGCAAAAAATCTGACTGACAGATAAAAATCGGAGGACTGTTGGCAGGAAACGTTTCGAAAGTTGGCGATCGACTTGTCCGGAGGATGATCGCGATCCGATGGATCGGTGCGGGATGATCAAACGCCCGTAGGCCTTCTCGGCGGAGAACTCTAGGAACGGGTAGCGCAATAAACGCGTGTCCTCGGGTTCCGCGTGAAAAATCAGGGCTCCGCGGGAACGTTTCGCAATATTCAAGTTGTTAGCCGTGTTCGCCGGGCTGAGATTCGTTTTGGGAAGCGTGCGAATAGGAACCGTTCCGTGGGAATTGGTTGAAATTCTATGCTTTCGTTTGATCGGTACGCGCGCGCCGCGCCGCGCCGCACCGCGCCTCTCCCGATGAGGTTATTAGCAACCGAAACGTTTGCTTCCGCGTACAAATCGCTCGACGAGAAGCGATGTAGCTGTCTCTTTCACTCTCCTCTCCCCCCCCCCCCCCCCCTCCGGTGGGCCGGTCTCGCGTCTACAGGAAGCTTTTCACCGTAGAAATGCAAATTTAATGCGACACGTATTTGCATTTCTTCTTGTGGGTTGTTTCGAGGAGGTGAATCGATCACTCGCGGCGAGAAACCATTAGCCGCCCCTCCCCCTCCCTCTCTCACTCTCTCTCTCTCTTTCTCTCTGTCGTTGTAATCGCCGCAGCAGGCATAAGTCAGCGAGTAGGTATATACGAGGTAGTGGGGTAGCGAAGTCGGTGGCTTCGTTGTTCCGCCGAAGGAAATTTATTAATTAACCGAAGCCCGATAGGGTATCCCTGCAGGACCGACGACGAGAGCGCCGGCGAGAGAACACCTTAATCATTCATACGGCCGACGAGAGAATCGCTGCCGCTCCTGCTGCTGCTGCTGCTGCTGCTGCTGCCGCTACGGTGGTGAAGAGTCTCGCGGCTGAGAACCGCTGGTCGTGCTCTCGGTCGAGTCTAGCGAGGGGGTGAGGCAGGAAGGAAGGTGTGGGTAGGGGAGGGTAAACCAAGAGAGCAAGAGAAAGAGAAGTGAGAGGAGAGAGGGAGAGCAGAGAGACGGCCGTATAGACAGAGAGAGAGAGAGAGAGATGGAGAGAAGAGGGACGCAGCGAGAAATAGAGAGAAGGGTGTCGTGGGGGGTTGGATGGAGCAAGAGGGGGGCAGAGGTTGGTGCCAGGGTAGGTTTTGATCAATATCTCGCCCCCACCCCACACCACCACCCTTCGTGACGGTACACCATACCCCCACCCTGGACCCCATCACCCGACCACCATGAATAACCAAGACCATATAGCGGCCTGCAGATTAAATACATCGTGGTACCATACGATCAAACCACCCTCAACCAAACGAACCCTCCACCCCTCCGCCGCCTCCCGCACTGCCTCCTCCTTCGACGCTCTACGACGACGACCGCCACAGCACACTTCCTCTATCCCCCTCCTCTCGCCGCCACGAGCGAGACCCTCCTCTTTAACAGCTACCACCGCTTTCAACGTCGTCGACCATCGTGTTCCCGTAAGAACGACTGATTTGCCGCACCACCGAGCCGAAAGGGGTGGCCGTCGACGCGCGGCGAGGAGAACCACCAGCCTGGGTGTGGTGGGTGGATGCCGCCTGGCTCTCCGCTCCGCTCTGGCCGTGTACACGCGTCCCTCTGCCAGGCTGGCGGGTACCAGCGAGCACGCGGGGAAACCCCTTTTCCACCGCATTCCGATCCCTCGCGTTTTCTCACGGGACTACGCCGTCGCCGTCGCCGCGTACAAGCGCACACGGACAAGCCCGCAAGGACAACGTCCCCCCGGGGACCGTTTTACGACACCACCGATCAAGGACCCTCTTCCCCGCCACGAGAGAGAGAAAAAAAAAAAGAAGAACCCGCACCACACGGCAACCCGCACTCGGCTTTGACGGCGGATGAAGATACCTTGGATCTCTGACGCGAGATCCTGATGAGATCATGGACTTCCCGAGGACCGGACCGATAACCCAGCTACTTCCGGAATGAGGATGCGCCAGGACTGATTAGCTGGTACACTTTTCATTGCCGGGGTCTGTGCAGCGGGTTCATCTGTACCCTAAAATGTCCAACTCAGCGAACTCGTGGCTGACCAAGGCTACTATGCTAACTGGTAGGTTTGTTCTTCACGATTGCTCGGGCCACAATAGACAAGAATTACTCGCTCGCGCGTCGAGTCATTTGGCTGTATAGCCGTGTGCTTGAACTAGAGGAAAATGTACGCGTCTTATGACGTGTATATTTCGACGGTAAGAAATTATCGAGAACAACTGAACCACGGATCTGAATCTTATTGTTTACGTTTGTCCTGAACGAAGTACCATTAGTCACGCTCATATCGTTTACGCCACGACCGAACGAGGTCCAATAGGTTCGGCTCGTGTTGTTTACGTAAGGTCCGAACGAAGTCCAACGGTCCAGTCTCATGCTTATTGTTTTTACCCCAAATTTATCACCACGAGTCTCGCTCGTTGTTGTAGGACAACGGGTCAATGTGTATCCATTGGCAAGCTACGAACTCCGTTTGAAGCCAATCGGAACATCCTAAAACCCAAAGATTATTCTGCAGTTATGAGCAATCATGACTGTCGCCATTTCGATCTTCTTCGTCGGACAAAAGTTTCTTTCCATTCTCGAATCCAACACTAAAAACTACGCGTCGATGTCTCTCTCTCCTGTCCTGGCCAGAAAGCGAGCAAAGACCTCAGACGAAGAGGAGAGAGGAGAACCTCCCCTGGAAGAAGGGATGAAACTCTCTTCACAGTTTATTCTTCGAGTTCCTGAAGTTGATGCTGCTCGAGAGTTCACGGGAACGAATCTGCGAATGATTAGCGTGCCATTTCGGTGGTCGGAGGTGATGGGTTCTTTCGAAGAAATGGCGACGGTCGTTTTGGAGAACGTCGGAGGACCTGTGGCTCCTGCGGATCCGGCGCGTGACCGTGGAACGTTGGCCGGGCCGGGTGCTCGCGTCTCGAGGATGGCCGCGTATAAATCAAGTATATACAATGCACGCAAACTATTAGCATTTCAATGAGCGGCACGAGCTGCGGTAACATTAATTACCGGACGACGATATGCTTTTTACTGTGGCTCGCCGCGTTACGCTATCCGGCAGAGAAAGAGAGAGGGGGAGGGAGGGGCGAAAGGGAGAGTCACGTGGACCGGTCCGTGCGCGTAACCATGCGATACAACATGTATAGTACGAGCGCGAGCGCGCGCGCGCGCGCGCGGCCTTTGCGTTATCCGCGTGGCGGCCGTGCGCTAAGTGATAACGCCGTTTATTATCATCTTCGTAACTAATGCCGCGCCCGTTAACCGTCTAATCAGCCGGAGTCGAATAACGCGCGCCATTAGAACATGTTCGCCGGACGGTCACGCCATTTGTCACGTGTTTCCACCTGGCGTCGCGGTCTTATCACCGGGAACAGGTGATAACGACCGACGCTGCGCGACTGGCTGGCCAGGTATAGCGCACGGTTGCGAAAAAAAAAATACACCGGATCCGAATAGACGACAGATCGTAGTTTCACCGACGAGGAAATAGGTAGAGAGTGATTACCCTAAACCCGCAGACTAGGGTGGTTGCGAATTCTGATCGGTTCTTGAGGTCGACGCTAATTTCTGACGGGGACTCGCGCTGTCGAAACTTAACCAATTACGTGTTAATCGGATCAGCGGACTTTGTCGCGCGTGAAACTTTTACTCTGCGACGACGCGACGATGTCGGCCTCCGACAATTGGCACGCCCCCGTGCGACTACTAACGCAACATCATTTCGCCAGATGATTATCCACTGATTCGGGGGGACGCTGCGGTTACGGGGCCTTTCCGAGTGGTTCCAACTATCTTTAGGAAGCTTGAAACGCTGCTCTCCGCCAAAATTAAAATCATTTTGGATCGCTTTTAACCAGTTGATACAAACGGAAGGTTCCCTAATTGAAACAATTTACGGATAATCGAATATCACACGAGTCAAATGTTCCAATCGCCATTTTTGCAAAAGGCTGGTCTCATCCGGGATCAAAATATTTTCCATGAGTTTTCAACTCATGAAAAGGATGGTTCCCAAGTGGCTACAGTGTTTACTCTATATATGTCCCTTACTCTATTATGATACTAATAGAGATAATAACTCTTAACACTAGGACGACGGAGCAATAAATGTGACTGACGTATATTGCTTTGTAACAGTGACAAGACTGTCGCGTAGCGAATGCGTTGAGACCAAATCTCCGAAAGCGTAGCAGGCCGAGGAATTAGATTTTTATGGGCATGTTCTACACAGTCCTGGTCATAAAAATTAGGAGTATACCTGCGCGCGTCACTCCGTTAGAAACCGCGAAAAACCGTGAGAAATTTTGGGATTTTCCATTTATTTTATAACCCCTGCTCCCACTCGCGACACTCTAGTCAACGGTTTTTTTGGCTCCACCCTCACTCTCCGGCCAATCAGCGTCCGTAGAGCAGTTTGTAAGCGCCCCGGCGTACCTTAACAACACATCATTCGTAGCATTTCGTATCGCATTTTCGCACGAGGTCACTATTATACACAATCTAAGTTAAGATCGCTTGAAGATTCGCTTGAATAAACTATATAGAATTACCATCCGGCTCAAATGTCATTACAGTCCACTCCTAACATAGCAAAGTGCGGGTTTAACTATCGCATGTATTAGAAAACGCGCACGCAACAAAGACTGTGCCCATTCAGACCTCATACAACTTTTATTGTAATGTGTGCTTCAATGAAGAGGTTCATTAAAAAATTTCCGATGAAAACATTTTTACAATTTCAGTAATTGTAAAAGAAAAAATTAGGAACCAGTCATTTCGACTGCTCCCGTCGTTCTAGTGTTAATAATAAGATAATAACTTACTCTATTATGATACTAATAGAGATAATAACTAATTAAGATAATAACTTGGTTTCCAAGTGACTACAGTGTTTGCTCTATATATGTCCCTATATATGTCCCTTAGTCTATATATGTCTCTATTACGTTCCTATAAGATAAAAGTCCCAGAACTATCCCCACTGCCGCGGGGTATACCCCCTGAGGGGCCCAGAAGCTCGCCGAGGAGTATGGTCGCGTGGATCAAGGAATAGTATCTCCTGGCCGATACATGTCCGTGGCTGGACCCGTGTTCCGGACAGATATCCAGAGTAAACACTGTCTAGCAGCTGGCCAATGTTTCTTTTTAAGGAGGAATGTGGACGTTGGTCATGTCGCGGTTTTCCTCGCTCGATTTCCGCAGCGTCTCCCGCAGGCCAGATCTCGTGCCCTGTTATTGAAATACTTGGTGTGTACTTGCTCGCGCAAGTATTCGCGATCCCCGTGGCAGGATCGCCGGACGGATAAATGTTTCGCCTGTGTGTAATGCCGCGTAACCATCGAAAAATCGATCTGACCGGAGGCACCCGTTGATTACGAAACTCAAGAACCCGTGAAACTTCGAACGGCGGACGTTCGTTGTTAGCTGTAGATTAGAAAACAGGTTTCCCCGTTGGTGGACGGCCGGATCGCGGGATCCGAGTCTCGGGAGTGCGGCGTTCCCTCGTTAGCGTCGCGATAGTTGACGGACGCGGCGGGACGTTGACGAGAAGCGGACGTTGCTTTCTATTGGGCAATAGCGCGGGCTCTTGCTATCCGTATATTCGAGTATTCAGAGTACTCAATGTGACTCTATTCCGATCCGAATATGAATTCTCGATATATGTCAACAACGCCGGTCCTGTTTTATGTTTATATGCCGTGTTTATGTTTACAGTACTCGGCGTCCGAGGCCTCTCGAACCTCGTAGCCCCTCGCCGGGTATACCCCGCGGTAGTGGGGATAATTCCGCGACGTTCATCGTCCATGCCTCGGCGACATATATAGAGAAATCATTGTACGCGGATACGGATCTCAGTTTCGAGTGATGAGTAGTCCGTATACTAAGATCCCTAGTAATGGCTCGTAGTACCATGTGGTCCGAGATAAAGAGGAATCCCATTGGAGGAATTGTGGAATGGTGGGAACGAAGACAAGACGATACAGGGTAGTGGACACTATGCTATAGTAGCTGAGGACTCAATGAAGTGGCAAGAGGCAAAGATATTAGAGGATTATTATAATTGTGAGGAGGTCACGATGAACTCGCGAGGCTCTAGACAAAGTGATTGCAGGGTCAGGTCTTTCAGCGTCTAACCCGCCTAGCATAATCTGACCTTCATTGTGGACGGCGGATGTGGAACGAGACGCAAACGGGGGAATAGATCGAAGATTCAGAGACACCAGGTAGATGTCTGACCCTCTGGTTACCCATTTCGACGGCTAAGTTGTATTCTACCCGCCGGCGCGTCCAGGAAGCGGTCGTTTGTATAAACAGCTACGTCATCGCTGCGCCAGGCTCGAGTCGAGCCGACGTCATGAAAACGTTACCGTGCGAGTTTCTCTTTTGCGGCTTCACGCCGGGCAAAGACGCGCGGCCGAGAGCCATTCGACGCGGAAAGAAATCCCCGGACCGTCTAATTTCTCCTCTGTCTGGAGGCGATGCGACGCGTTTCTCGCTCGGGAACACCCCGCGCAATCTAACCCCGATTCTTTCTCACCGCCGGTGAAACCACCGCATCACCATCCTCTTCCGGTCTCGTCGATTGCAATCCGAAATTCTTCGATTCTCGCAACGGGGACACAAAGCGAACCTCGAAGTACGATTTTGTTAGAACGACGATTTTAGGATGTCCCGAGGATGCAGCATCCGGGCGAATGAAAACACACGTTTGCCCCGTGCGAAGTTTGGACAGGTGTGATGATGAATAGACTGCGGATCTTTATGCAAATCCGAAATTTCACGGCTTATTTCACAAAAACCGGGATGGGGAACAAGTTCAATTTATCAACTAGACGATCCCGTGCGATAAGCACAGAGTACAGGCGTCATTGATGCTGGTTCCCATTCATGTTTTCTCGTATTTCAAATGTATCTGGAAATATATCACACAAAAATTGCAAGACTTGTCTACCGGAGAATTATCATTGGCCAAGGTCACTGAAACACCCCCTCCCCCGAGGATCCTCCTCCGAGAGATCCCCTCGAATTCGAAGCACAGATCGTAACAATCTGAAGCATGCTAAACCGAACACGCAACGTTACAGGGGAATCGCGAGGCAGATTCACGCAGGATGTCGAAGGGAATGTTCCGGGCCGAGGAAGCAAGAGCGCGGGGAGATAAAAAGAGGACGCGTGATAACAGGCGAGGGATTCTAGGGGCGCGAGGAGGTAAGAAAAGGTTGCGTGTAGACGATCGAATATCGGCGCGAGACGAGTCGGGTTCGCCGGGTAGCGTTTGGTACCGGGGCTCTGTTCTGTCCAGGTCGTTGGTTCGCGGCGGTCGACCAGAAGCGATCCATCGCTTTAAGGTTGAGCCCAGGTTCGTCGGTTCGCGGCTACGCCGTTGCTACTCAGGATTCCAGTTCTCCCCCGTCCCCCAACCCGCGGCTCTCGTTCGTTCCAGCTCGGATCCCCGCGCTCTCCGGCAACCCAACCCAACGCGCCAGGAACCTGTTCCGTCCTTCCTCTCTCTCCTGTTCGTTGTCTTGCTTCGGTGTTCTCTCCCCTCCTCCCCCTCCCCCACTCTCCACCCTGTCTCTGTCCCGCGAGCGGGACGATCTCGGACTCTGTCGGGCTCACGACGCTAGCCCGACTCTGCTTGCTAGCTCGCTCGCTCGCTCGCTTGCTCGCTAGCACGCTGAAGCCGAAGGCGCGCGCGGGCGCATTCGCGCTCACGTTCACGCTCACGCTCTATCGTTGGGCTGCTGCGCGTCTACAACCGTACATATTACTGTTGCGTGCGCGACGGAGACGGCAAAACAGACAGCAAGAGAGAAAGAGAGAGAGAGGGGGGCTGGGAAAAGGGGGAAGATGGTAGGAGAGAGGGAGGGAAAGAGAGAGAGAGAGAGAGAACGAGTTCCGTGCACGTGCGTGCGTGATAGAGGAAGAGGAACCCTGGCCCGAAGAAGGAGAAAGACGGCCAGAACGAGCGGAGGAGAAAGAAACTTGGTGCACGCGCTGCCATTGTTTGCAGCGTGTGTCTCTCCTAGCTCTCCCTCTCCTCCTCATTCCACCACCTTCCTCCTGCATCTTTTCTCTCTCTCTCTCTTTCTCTCTTTTTCTAGCTATTCTCTGTACGCGTCTCCCCGCTCGTGCTGTCCTTTTTCTGTACCTCCTCTCCCTCTCCCGGCATCTCTCTCCCTTCAGCCTTTTTTTCACCCGTTCGCTCTTGTTCCCTCCTCCTCCTCCTCCTGCCGCTGGAGCCGAGACTCGCGGCTCCGCTGCAGGTCCTCTTTTTTCAGGTTGCCACGATTTTTGCCTACCGGGGCACCGGGAGAGCTCGGCGTGCTCTAGCGGGCGCGAGAGACCGGCGCGGACGCGGCGAAAGCGAGGCGGAACGAGGAGCTTGCTTGCCTGCTCGCTCTTGGCTGCTCACTGAGCAGCAGGGGGAGGAGGAGGAGGAGGAGGTGGAAAAGCCGACGGGCAGGATGCAAGGTTACTGGAAGAAGGACGTAACTGGGCCGATGATCCTGCCGGTGCCACCTCGACCTTTCTTTCCGAGGTGCTGCGCTTTTTCTACCGAACGAACGTGTCCCCTTCTGCGCCTGCCTCCTCGCGCTCCTCGTCCTTCTCCCTCATTCAACTCCCTTCACCTACCTCCCTCCCTCCCCCGCCCCCTTCTACCTACACCCTCCCCTCCGCTGCACGCCACCGTTCTCCCCTATTTGCTCGCTTCCCTCCCCTCGGACCTCCCTGACGCCGCGGGAGATCCGAGAGGAGACGTTACCAGGACGATGATCTCCGCGAACTCCCTGTTCCCGCGCGAACAACCACGCTTTCGGCGGGAGATTTGAATTCCTCGAGGAACACGCGTGACTTGCTCTCCTACCGCCACCGCCTCAGACGGCGTTACCGTCTCGGATCACGCTTTCACAAGCCGCGTCTCCGAAACGTTTCGTCACGTTCAAATACCTGTTTCTACGTCCTCGAAATTATCTGTCCGCCTAAATGATAGAAACCATGTTCACCGAAACTTAGAAGGAATTTTCCCGAACCCGGAAACCCAAAAATCGATGAAACTTTGAGGATGGTTAACGCATACGTGGGTTATATACGATTTCTTTTGCTTTCTCCCTCTAACAGGGTGAAATGGACCCTTGGGGATTCAACTATTTTTCGATTTCGTGATATAACTCGCAAACTACAATAAGAGTAAAGTTGCCGGGCAAAAGTTATTGTTTCCAAGGAGGTCTATCGTCCGGCAAAAGTTTGAAAATTATTGAATTTCCGAGGTTGGTATAAGGGTTGCGTCCAAGTGTACTAACTCGTTCTACATATACCGAAACTGTGTAGACCGCGGATCTCTATGCATTTATGACAAACATGACTATGACTATGAGGATTTTAGAACAGTTTAAAAATATTACTACACGATCCTCTATTTATTAAAATTATCGAACGAATAAATATATGTTCGTCTATCTTTTATTCTTTACGAATTTTGATTCCGCAGTCTACTGAACACTTTTCAAACTATTTTCCTGCGGTCACGGTCACGGGGTGGCATCGCAGGTTAGAACCCCACGAAAGCTGCCATCTTACATTCATATTTTATTGCCTTCTAAACTCCCCGCAAGAAGGCCCTGCAGACCGGTGCCATTATGAAAATCACCTGTCACGATTAATATGAGAAAGTGTATCATTTAAAGCATATATTTAAACTGCACACGCGAGGGGACCGCGCGTACCTCCAAAGGGGATGATCGTCAAAGAGCCTAGCTGCCATGAATCAAATGAGCACGTCCGTCTCGCAATGTATATAGAGGAGCACTTTGAACCCGTTTTGCAAGAACTTCATTCTGCGAGAACCATGGCAACAGTAGCCCAGTCTCCAGCTCTAGCTAGCTCGGGACCCTATTGTGCAGGCTGACTCATAGCAAAGAAGCTAGGCCGCGGTGGCCGACAATCGGACACCTCGAGGCTTGGCGAGGATGCTGAAACTGGTATGCCAGTTAGCAAACATAGTCGGTGTCCGTGGCCGGTCTCGGATCCTACTTTCCGAAGGGGGTTGTCCACTTGCGCGCGCCCTTCGCCGCGGCTCATTTAACAGCGGACTCTTCTCTCTCTTCGATCCGCTATACTTTGCATCCCCCTTCGAGGTCGCGTCGAAGGCGCCACGTTTGACGCCGGTTCCAACCGAGAGATCGACGACAATGGGACTTTAGGGTTCCAAAGGCGACAGAGAAAGAGAGAGGGAGAAGAACGAAAGAAGGACAGAGAGCAGCGAAACCAGAACAATTTCTCACTGGGCCCCGGGGCAACACGGGTTTGTACACGGTACCACCCCGCTTCTTCCTCGTTCGGGGGAACGGAGGGGGCGCGCGGGGAAAGGATGATTTCTCGTGCGTACGACTTCTAAACCAGTTTCCCCTCCGGGACCCCCCCGCCGCTATCTTTCTCTCTCTCTGTCTCTCGCGGGACGCGCCGGTGCCCCCCTCCCTCCGCCTCCGCCCCGAAGAAACGCCTCTTCTTTTCTAAGACAAGACCTTTTTGCCCCCGTGCGCGAGAAAAATGGGTGGGGATGCTAAAACAGAGAGGCGGGGAGGAAACTGGCGAAGACGATCCGCCGGAGACACACTCGGACACCCGGTTCTTTTTTTTTGTGTCGCCTTTCAAACAGGTTTTACATTCGGCCAATATTGTCGTAGTAAAGTGTTCTTGTTTACCGTGTCGATAAGCTTGTCGCGTATCTTTTAAGCGGGTGCGCTTGTTGGGCGCCAATGGCCACGGTGAAACCCGGTCCATGGGGGAGACACGTGGGGAACGAGCGAGGAACAGAGAGAGAGAGAGCGCGCTCTAAAGGGGGGAAGACGAGTAGTCGGAGAGGAGCGGGGAGCGATCCCTAGAGAGCCGCAGGGTGAGTCTTGGCTCCGGGACGAAGAACAGTGGAACGGATAAAGAAGAAGAAGAGGAGAAACACAAAGACCAGGAGGAGGAAGCATGAGCGGCGCAGCAAGGGAGGGAAAGGAAAGTGGCGGGCCTACATTTCAGGTTATTTTTTCTTCCTCTCCTCCGCTGCTGCACCCTTTTTGTCTGTTTCTTTATTTTCGCTACCGTGTTTCTCCTGCGCCTTCTTCTTCTTCTACCACTTCTGCTTCACTGTCTTTCTCGTGTTCACCGCGTCATGCGACCATAGTCACGTTGCGTCACGGCTGTTCACGGGGAACGGGCGAAACGATTGTTGGTATAACAACGCGATTAGCATGCAAACCAGCGTAGGAGGAAACCCTGGGGATCAGCCGAGCGGACACAACGCCGGGGGGAAAGAAGACGTCGGGGATGGTTATTGAATCGAACGAGTCTCTTCGTCGGCGCACGATGACGAAGTCATGATTCCACCTTCGTCCGCTAATTCCGACAGCTGGAAACTACGCCCGAATCCACGAGCGCTACGACTGTCTTGCGAACGCAAATAGATCGATAGATCGATATGAACGCGTGCGTAAACAGCCGCGCGCGCACACGGGCATAAGTTTAGCCGCAACCGTGGGCACGGATCGCTTTCTGCGCCGAATTCAACGGATAGCGGCGTCGGATCGGCCCGGAAATTGCACGCCGCTGTTCCTGACGAGTGTGTGACTTTCGTTTGGAACGGGAAAGCGCGGAGGACTCCAGACAATTCGGGGAAAACCGGCCTGATTGACAATTAACCTGTTAGGCACTCTTTTCTAGTAAAGTCTAATATTTTCGTCTTGCATTGTTTCGCCTCTGTGATTAATAGACTGCGGATCTTAACGCGTTTAGAGCGAAACTGAGAAGATGAAAATTGTAGGAAAATTTAAAAAATTTAAAGACGTCGATATATCATCTTTCACCTATTAAAATTATTAAGGAAAGACATAACATTCTACTTGGTTCCTATTTCTTACAACCCATGCAAACAATTTTTATCTTGTACAAAAATCCGCAATCGATTGATTTATTTGTCGAGGTTCCCATTTGTGTTTTCTTTTAGGCTCTGGTGCGTCGTTCACCATTTTATACAGTACCATTTTCTTTTTGAGCATCGAAAAATTGATTTGTCTTGTATGGAAGGATAATAGTTCAGCACTCGCAAGATGGACGATTTTTAACAATTTCATTTCTGGATCCTAAGAATTTGGAAGGTGTCAATATTTTTTCCCTCGAAGTTTTCCACTCTCCTGCTTTGGTCGGGCCTAATACTAAAATATTGTTCCTCTCACAAAAAAGAAGAAAAAAAAAAAGAATTCGGACTGTGTCGAGTCCAGAGAATCCACGACCATCAACAGGGATGAAAATGAAGTAGGAAAAATATTATTTTGGTTTGATTCCCACGGAAAAATAACCGAGACCGGGCGGGGAAAATTAAAAATCGAAGACTAGGGGGGAACTCGTCTGGAAATGGCTTCGTTGAGGTTGCCGGTGGTTCGTTGGAGCGATACGCACGGCAAAAATGGTAACTCGTTTTATATTAGAATTCTTGGAAATAGTGTATCTAAAAATAATGAAAATGGCGGCGGTCGGAGGTTCAACGAGCCCCGGCAAAGCGCTGCAACAGCGCGTAAGAGAGAGAGAGAGAGAAAGGGAGGGAGGGAGGGAGAGAGGGATGGAGGGAGAGAGAGAGGCGAGGAGAGATCGGGTGTGTGCTTCATCGAGCCGGAGGTGTTATCAAAGTAACCTTGGCGGATAGGCAGGAGAGAAAAAAGGCGACGCGTGGGCGGAGGCGAGAGGGCACTCGTGAATGTGTACTTATTTATCGGCGATAAGATACCCTCGGCCTGTCGATGCACGGTGTCGCTCCTGGCGACGCGCGAAAAATTTGCGGAAAGACCGCCCGGAACGTCCGTCTCATCCCACGGGAGCGTTTTCGTTCGTTAACGCGTCAATTACTGTGAATCAACGTACCCCATTCTGGGCAAAAGGAATTCTCATAATTCAACCCTTCACCCTCATGTCGATAACCTAGGTAACCACTTTTAATTTATTTTTAAAACCACTTCAACGTTATTGATGATCCAGATTGTTGAGGACCCTTATGTTCTCGGATGATCAGAGATTAAAATTCGAGGCACCAAAATATGCGTTGCAAATCTCAAGTGTAACACGTCATTTAATATCCTGGAAAATTTTGGTAATTGACATAAGGTTCGAACTGTAAAGGGGAGTAGTCTAGTAAATTATTTCAACAAATTATTTCTCAAATCGTGGTAATAATCTCCATCCACGATGTTCGAAGGTACCATATGAATTTTTTCAGATTTTTTGGAACACTATAAAACTGTCTAAAGGTTAACGATCCTATTGAGGATTTTTTAATTGTACAAATGTCCAACCGAATCCTCCACTTGGTATTCCCATTTTTTAATTTTTCTACGAGTACATTCTCTTTTTTATCATCGTAGCGAAGTTAGGTCGAAGCGAGTCTCCGCAGAGAAGCGAAGTGAGTCATGTCGTGTCCTTATCAACAACGAATTGTACACACTGACGTCACCGGCAACTGTCATTCAGTCACTCCGGTTGATCAAAATTGTTTTGCCCGGGATCAAATATAAAATTGCGAAGACAGGAGAATCGAACGATGCTGCGACATAATTTTGAATTTATGTACAATTGACTTGGACGATTTTCGTGTTGCATAAAGATCCGCAGTCTAGTTACAAATGATTACAAATCGTTGAAAAGTATGTTTCCAGGTGCTGGTTGGCCCATAATATAAAAATTGGCTGTTGCGACACCAGAAGAAAACGCAACAGCGTTTTCCGCGTGTTCCGTAGCGGATCGCCAATTAATTTCGCCGAGGAAATTTCATCCCGCAGGAGAGCTCGCAAGAAGGCGAAAAAGAAGGGAAGAATGGAGCGACGAAGACCGCCGAAACAGGGTCGGGAACGATGTCAGCGGGGCAAGCACGAGAATTAAGCGACGTTGGAAATTAACCCCCTTAAGCCACCCTCTAGATTTACCCCAGGTGCTCGTCAGTGTCCGACCCTGAAACCGTGAGCGTCGTAAACTCGCCGGCTCGTTCGTTTTACTGTCGTAAGAGGACTGACTGGCCGGCCCTTGGAATCCCGCGCGGCATTCGAACACCAAGAATCGTGATTAAACATTAAGGGGGCTGGCTTCTTAGGATTCCCTCGACCGGACATCTCTGCCCCCCGCCCCCCTGATTCTCTTCAGCACCGTCATTAGGCGCCGGTAACAGCGTTCGAGAAAATCCTTTCAGTCCGACTAGCATTTCCAAAGAATCGCAATTAGTAATCGGATTGGACCAGTGAAAAACTTACCGGCGAAACGACCACAAGCAAAACTACCCCCGTGGAACGACGGGGTCAGCGAAAGGTTGCCGAAACTTGGCCCAAAAATCACCGAATCCGCGAATCGCGGCGCAACCGACCGGAGGCATGAAACTACCGAAGAGAGAACCCAGGGGTGAGAAGTTCCCGCAAAAGTTCGCATCCGGTCCGCTAATGACATCGAGCCGACACGATGATCTACGACCTCGTGTCCAAACACAGAGGTGCGCTCGAAGATACGACGGGGGGAGGGGGTTTCCTCGGAGGGTAGAACTCGGTAGTTGGGAGGGAGGCACCTTGACGAATCTCCGGAGCGGGGATTCAGCTCACCTATGACCTCGAATCGAAAACAATCATCGAACTTTCAAGCGGTAGCTTGGACCCCGCCGGTGGGGGTTGGTTTCGTACGAAGGACACCTGCAGAGGGAGGCGGGGACGAGGCGAACAAGAAGACTAAGAAGAAGGAGAGGGCGGGGGAGGCAAAGCGGCTCTCGTGAAAATTACCGGGCCGACTATACGGACCTGAAGAGCGCGTCATCCCCTTTAACCGGGGGATTGAATTTTTCCCCGACGTGGAGCTCCTGGCACAGGGTGCGCACGACTCCGCCGGCCTGAATCCACCCCAACTCGCCCACTCATCCCCCAACCTCGACAGAGAAAGAGAAAAAGGGGTGGCTGAGGGGGTGAGAAGGAGGGAAACGGGAGAGAGAGCCCGAGAGAACCAGAGAGAAGAAGAGAGAGAGAGAAAGAGAGAGGAAGGGGGAACATGGGGTGGCCCATCCCCTTCTCGCGGACAATAATTCTCCAGTGGTCGCGGAGGGTTGCCCGTGGCAACTCTTCAGCGAGCCGGAGACGAGCTGACGAGACGAACGCGATGAAATTGTCCCTCCCGCGACTCTCTCTCTCTCTCTCTCTCTCTCTCTCTCTCCGTCGTCCTCATCCTCTTCTCTCTCTCTCTCTCTCTCTCTCCTCACTCCCTCTCACCGAGCTGTCTGTCTTTCTCTCTGCAGGTTCTACGTGGTCGTAGGAGGCAAAAAATGCAAGAGCAAGAAGGGCGGCGCGGGGACAGGAAGGGTGGAAAAAAATAGAGAGACGACGCGGAAGAGGAGAGGAGGGAGAGGGAGGTTGGGCAGAGGGGACGGGGGCGCAAAGTAACGCCGGATGGGGTGGGTTTCGTTGGGAATTTCGCGTATCTTCGACGCCGGGGGTGGCCGCGTTTAATCCTCCGGGCTGTATGCGAGAAGAAAGAGTCCTGCGGGGGTTGCGATTAAGAATCGGCCCTACTTTGGCCAATGTTTTTTTAGTGCCGTCTTCAAAGCGCGGATATTCGGTGAGGGCTGACGCGAGACGACGAGACGGGGCCGCAAAAGGGTGCCCACCTTCCCCCACCCCTCATCGCCTCTCTCCCTCTCTCTCTCTCTCTCTCTCTCTCTCTCTCTCTCGCGAAACCGGCTACGAATTCTGCGGGAATGATTCACGGGTTTATTTGCGCCGCGGTCGCAAAAATTCCCGAGCGATCCCTATCCACTCCCTTGGACGCCGAAAATTCCCGTTTTCGATCCGCAACGATAACCTATCTGATACAACAAGTATTGCTTCATAGTAATAACAACTGCAGCGTAAAGATTAACGGAAGTGTTGAAAGTGTTACTTTTATTAATTCCAAGTACAGCGATTTCTCTATATACATCGCCAAGGCCTGGATGATAAACGTCGCGGAATTATCCCCACTACGGGGAGCTCGAGAGGCCTCGGCCGATGAGAAGCGCAAACATAACACAACTAGGGCATGTCGCCTGGACAAGACCAGTATTGTGGACATATATCGAGAATTCACCGTAGTCGCAAATATTAGTCCTAATTAGTCGGTTGACACGTTGAGAATTGAAATTGAAAGCAGCTTGTCACAATGATTGCACTAGAGTTCCTTCAGATTTTACAGAAAAATTAATTTGTTAAAAATACGTGTAAAAAAAGACGTGGCCTTCAGCGTGTTGAGGGATGTGCACAGAAGAAAAAAATGGAAATCGATTAGAAAGAAGAAAACAGAAAATATCCATGGGTACATTTTAATATTTATAGCGGGTACTAAGTACTGCCTGCGAGTTTCGTGGTCGTCGCTCAAATTTCGAAATCGAAAAAAGGGGCGAAAGGAGCTCGATGGGCGAAGAGGCGAGCGCAGAGAAGAAACAAAAAGAAGAAAGGAGCCGGATAAAAGGGTGATCTTGAAAAGGTAGCGGACGTGTTCGCTTTGACGGATCCCCGTGTCGCATGAACGACCAAGCGGATTAGCGGCGGATCGTGTGCGTCCGGCTGTAACATAGCGCTTCGCGAAGCGCCACGCTAGCCAGAAAGAAGTCGCCAAGAGACAGGGCGCAAGAAAGAGAGAAACGGAGGGGTGCGAGATGGAGAGAGAGAAAAACGGGAGCCGTGGAAGGCGGGATATTCGTGTATCCGGCGTATATAATTCGATTGGCTCGCCTAATCCAATGGAATATTTTGACACGAGTCGGAGTCCGACTAGCCTCCAACGGGGGAAAAAAGATCAAAGGAGCGCCGCGGAATCACGCCGATTCTCGCTCGGGGACCGGACGGTCAATTAGCGACGCGAGGAAATCAATTAATCGCCCGAGAAAACTCCGCTCCGCTGGGAATCATTGTTTTTTCGCTGACTCCTCCGGCGACCGACCCCTGCCGCTCCACTATAGTCTACTAGATCCGTCCGAACGATCAGTACAACTCACCCTTCGGGACACAGCATCGACTATGATTTTTCAAAAATATTTTTCCACGTTGGGAACACTTCATTCGCACAATCGAGAACGAAATCTGCCTTCGGGGGAGTCAAACTCTCAGCTTTTCGACTTGCAGAGAAAATTGAAAAATCTAAACAAAGTTTTTTGATACATTGCCGAACGTAGAAAAGGACAGCGAAGCTTTCCGACCCTTCACGGGGTACACCCCTTGGCAATGGGGACAGTTCTGGGACTTTTATCGGCCAGGCATTTCGGACATATATAGAGTAAATCTGTAAACTGCGGATGCTCGTGCGAAGTGAAAATCGCAAGATATTGCAACCGAGTAGAAATTTCATTCCTTCTTCAAAAACTTCGAAAAAGCTGGAAATAATACATCAACACTAAACTCTCTTAATCTTTGTGTTCTCTCAAATTCCGCATACCCTTTTGTTTCCGTAAATGCATAAAATCCGCAATCGTATTTAGAAGAGTGTACAGTTCGCACAGTTTTTGCCATTTCAATCGTACAAAATCCCGAAGGTGGAAGAGCTGAGATTCGTTGCAAAAGTCGAATGTCTCGAGACTCGAGGACGCTGAGGAGAAACGATCTTCGCGATCGTGCCCGGAACATGTTTTTCAGAATTCTGCTGATCGGTGACACGCTGTTCCGGAGACAATTAATCGAGGTGTTTAGTTATCGACTGGAACGTTGCAGGTTCGCGCAGAACTGTCTGGAGCGGGACAAAAGGGGTTGATAAAAGAAGGATCGAGTATCTGGAAGGTGTCGGCCACGGAGCACCGGCGACAAACGGAGACAACACAGCCCCGGAAACCGATAAACACGCGGCGCCCGCGGCGGAACTCGTTCGTTTAGCCGCGCGCATGATTATACAGAGAGGCGAGTCATCGCTGCGGGGTTCTTCCGTATCCATTTCGTGTAAAGAGCTTAACGAGAGGATTACCGGAGGAACTATCCGATCGCGAGGAAAAGGGAGAGAGAGAGAGAGAGAGAGAGAGAGAGAGACGCGTCGCCGATGCGGAGCACAGAGGCAAACTGGAGGAGCACGCATGGGAGAAAGAACTAATATGCTCAAGGAAAGGGTCGGAGGCTTCTCCTACCCTCTGACTCCCACCCTCGGGATATTGCTGCGCGAAATGAGCGATTCGACATTTTTTCCGCAAGGAGCTGCCCGCGGACCGTACGCTGCTTGGACATCCTTTGCGAGCTGAATTCAAATGATGCGGCACGGTCAATTTAGAGTCTTTTGCTACTTTTCAACCCTGCGGTCGGTCTAGCCAACAAGTCCTTTACGCCCTGAAATTGGTTGTAGGGTGGAACTCGAATTTTTCCATATTTGTCGCGAAGGCCTGGACTATAAACGTCGCGGAATTGTTCCTACTATCGCGGGGTATACCCCGTGAGGGGCCCAGAAGCTCGAGAGATCTCGGTCAACGAGGAGTGTAAAGAATAGTATTTCTCCTGGCCGATACATGTCCGTGGCTGGACCCGTGTTTTGGACATACATCGAGTAAACAAAATTCCTTGGCACACGGATGCTTTCGTCGGAACTTTCGTCAACCCTACGTCAAATCGTGGGCACTTCGTGTTGCCGAAGAGGTTTCTGGTCGGCTTTAGATTAGCCCCTTGGCTGCCACATCAAATCAGATCGATACTTCATAATTCATTGATGCGGGTCTTTGTCTAGCTACTCAGACGTAGCGCAACTTCTCTACATTGCTGAAGCGGTCTCTGGCTAGTTTTAGATTAGAATTCTTGGCTACCCCAGCGAATGAGAGCGAGACCTCATAATTTATTGGCAAGTGGATGTTATTCTCTCATTGTTCACTCCTGCAGAAGTGTCCACAACGGTTCTTCGTATGTCCAGCGTATTTGTAAAACGTTTTACGACTGATATTCCTAAACGACATTTGCACCCTCAAAATTTATCGACAGTGAAGTGCATCGGAGGTCCATTTCGAACGCCTCACCCTGTAGACGATCTTACATGCGCGCTATGTGCACAGGGGGGGTGTCTACATATTTCTGCACACACGCGACCGCTGCACGAACCACGTCCGGCAGTGTGCGCGGTTATGTACTGTACATATCTATGTGCACAGAGAGAAAGAGAGAGAGAGAGAGAGAGATATCGAGGGTAGAGGGAGGAAAATCAGAGAACGAGAAGAGATAGGGAGCGAATGAGAGGGACGAAGGGAAACACTTGGACAAAACGAGAGGAAGGAAGGGAGAGAGGGAGCGAGGAAGAGAGAGACAGAGAGAGAGAGAGAGAGAGAGAGAGAGAGAGAGAGAGCCAGGGTCGAATGATCAGCCATAAACTGAGTCAGCGGGGATAGTATTGTCCTCTGCCTCCCCTGGAGCCTGTGCTCCCTCTCTCCAGCCACGAGGTCTGAACCACCCCATGATTCCACCTCGTCCGCAGACGCGACTCCGGGGGGTTGCTCGAGGTCGGGGGTGTACCGAGAAGGAAGAGATGACGGGGTGGAACTATCGCGTTCGGTTGTTAACAAAACTGGAACGTTCGAAGCCCGAGGAAACCGAAGGGGTTCCTCGAATGGCTGCTTTAGACCTATTCCGAATTTTCCAACCCCTAATTGAGAGCGACAGGTCACGGGCAACATGATTTTACGACTTGTCGCATGGATCAACCCTTGCTTCGCTGAATAACTAACAAGTAATTATCGACAGCTATTTATCTTTATGGCAGACTCGTTTGGCGCGGTATCACCAAGTTCTACAGTTCTTTTCACGGAGTATGTCCGAAATGCCTAGCCGATAAAAACCCCAGAACTGTCCCCACTGCCGCGGGGTGTACACCGTGACCGGCCAAGGAACTCGAGAGATCTCGATCGCCGAGGAGTGTAAAGAATCTCCTGGCCGATATATGTTCATTTTTAGACCCATGTTTGCGACATATATCGAGTAAACACTGTATTGAGTTACGTTGTAAAATTTTTTCGTAAAAACTCAGACACGTTCGTCGGTTTCAGACGTTCTCGAATATTTTGAGGCAACAACGAGAAAGAAGGAGACGAACAGAGAATTTGAAGCGTGAGCAAAATATTTCAAAATTTATGCAAAAATAGAGCCACGCAGCTAGAAGGTGTAGACAGCAATTTATCTGTACATTTACGCCATTTTTCCAATAGAATTCTACGAGTCTCATCAACCGTGTAGTACAGGGACAGATTTCATTAACACTAAACCTACCAAGCTTTAAAATTAATTGATACATGTTATCTCATAAAAACGAAGAGATCGAATTTATTTGGATTTTGTTGATATCGTAACACATGCTCTACCGAATATATTCATCCAATCATTTCCCACGGAAGCGTCTTTATAATTTCAGTAATTGTAAAATAGAAAATCTGGGACCGGTCGTTTTGACCGGCGCGAATTAATTTCACATTTTCTTACAATATAAAGGAAAGACACGCTTGGATAAAATCAAGTTGTCAACAATCGTTCCTCCGTCGTGTCGTCGTTGAGCTAAAAGCGGAACTATCGGAGGGATTAATCGACGCGTCCGACGATTTCAGGATCGCGGAAGAAAAACGATCGTCTCCCGTCATCTGATGAAAAATCGCACGAAGAAGAGTCGAGGGATTAACATTCGTTCGGTCGATCCTCTAGGCGAGGTCTCGCGGCGCGCAAAACTAAACTTTCATATTTAAACGACGCGTGCATAATTCATGATCCCGCGCAAATATCGCGGGAGCTTCAACCTTTAAGGTCGACCTGAACGTGGACAGAGGACCGTGACAGGTAGACGCTCATGAATTATGGGCCGCGCGCGCGCGCGCACACACGTCCTATCTAAATTTAACGATAACAAGGCGAATCCGTGTGTGGACGCATAGCGATGCTGTAACGCCGCTAGGCCTGAGACGATTCTTCTCGCTTCTGCAGTCTTCCTCGTCGATCCCCGTCACCCTTTGGCCTTGCCAGTCAATGCCAGAATTGCTTCGATTCCTCTCCGAACATTCCCCCACCCCGCCCCACTCCTCTCCATCTTTCTTTTCCTATGGTTCCCGTAACTTTGCTCAAGCAGACAGTGAAGAAACGAAAACGGATCTCGGGTTACGCAAGTCGTTTCCGAAGGTCACCTGGATTCAACAAACATGACTGACTTCAATTTTTTAAAATTTAATGGATGAATTAATATTCCATTCGTTTGCAGTCGAATGGCGACTATGAAAATCATTTTTCCTGGATTCGGAGTGTTCAACCCTTCAGGGACGACACTAAAACATCTCTGATTCCATTAGTTATGAATTTTGCAAAATAGATTTTTATTATATTATTTCCATTGTTATTACAGTCTTCTTGTTACACTCAATTGCACAACTTTCGATTGAAATTCGTCTTTAATACTAGCTTTACGAAGCACTAAAAGCGACTGTATTGTATCACTTTATAAAAATAAAAAAGAACGTGCTCGCATTTTGAGCAATATTTAAAAAATAATATATATATTCAAAGAATAAATTTTCTAAATAATTCCCCATGTATGCATCCCTAGAATCTCAATAATTTTAAATCAGAAATATTAGAACCCGTCATTTTGACAGGTCCTATCAACCAAGTCTTAAAATATGTCTAAATGCCGCTAATAATTGACGCCACTGTAAACACCCTGAAGAAGGACATATTTGAACAGTGTTTACCAACAGTGTCGGCGCAGTTTCCACGTACCCTAAATCCAGACGTGGCTCAACATAAAGTATAGAGAATATATAGTCCTCGGTTAGGGTATCAACGGGGAAGTTCGCGGAGGCTTGAAAGATGGTCGCGCGAAAGAATAATTGCGGTAGCCAGGGTTGTTTATACCGAAGTTTTCAATCCCGGCTGGTAGACTCGGGATTAGCCTCTCTTAAGGGATCAAGAGGATATTGCGAAGCCCTGCGGCCGAAGACAGCTCTCTCTCGGCACCTGCGGGGTCGATCTGTTCGCGGGCTACGGTGACGTGTGGACGCGGCTTAAATCGATCAGAGTCAGGAGCGGCCTAAGAAAACGCGACTGCATAGCCCGGGGGACTATAACGTCGGACGTGCAACAGGCCACTAGGTCCGCGGAAAAGGAGAGAGAAGCCGGTGACAGAAAAGACTGCTCGGATCAAAGCTCTTTCGCTCAGCGTATGCGTGTACGCATGTGTGTGCGCGTGTGCGTGTATTTATGTTCCTTAAACAGTCGAGCGTTCGCGCTCGTTCGCGTAAGGATAAAAACGGTCCCATTCATTCGGGCGAGCGCATCGCGGAAGGCAATTATCGTGGCTCGTTTCTTAATTAAAACCGGTCTTTAGGCAGCTAGCGTAACCGCCGGGCGAGAATCGCGCCGCGTGCACGGACTCGCTCCGCCGAGCCCCCGTCTTAATTCGTTAATGAGAGGAGTTAATTCCTGGATTTTCGATTGATAGTTGATCGACCGATCGAGGTGTATGTAATCGTTCTGCGGAGACGGAACCGAGCGATTTTCTGTTGCTTATTCGCTCTCTCGCGGACCCGTCGGAGGAGTTCCGTTTCACCAGGCGTCGAACAACAAGAAGATAAGTGAAAGAGGGGGGAGGGGGGACCCCGGGCATAGTTTATTATAATTGCCGGGCATAATTTTCCTCGGGGCCTCGCAAAGACCGACTTAACCCAATAACGTCAGACGCATTCGACGGAGGGAAAGAGGACCGATATCAAACCGGGAGGGTGTCCTTTTCGCCTGCATTACACGTAATTGCGAGGGCTAACGAGGTTAGCGGTCCGCGGCCACGGTAATGTGAACGTCACAACCTCTAATTAAGGGCCGATTGCCTCCTATCGGTGTCACGTCACGATTCTGTCAGCCGTTTCTTTTTTCTTTTTTCTTTTTTAGGAGCGATTCCTGATATCGTCGAATAAATAATTAAACGCGCCCTAATTCGATGACAGCGAGATACCGAACGCAAACAGGTGCTCCCCGATATCGCTCCCTATGATTTCTATACGTGGACGTAACCGGACAACCATCGTCGGTACGACCGAGTTCGATGAATCGTGCTCCTATACCTTAAATGTCGTTTCAAGACGTTACAAACCAACCCCTGACTTTGTCAGCATTTTTCTCGACGACTATAAAAGATATTCGAATAAATCAAACTTCTATCCGTAACTACACGTTAACACTACCTTGTAGATATTTCTTCAAAATTTTAAACCGTTCATTAAGGGTAGAAAAATATTCCCATTCACGAACTAATGCATTTCGCCTTAGAGTGCCGCTTTGAGAAGTTGCAGAGGATTCCTCGACTTCATAAGGTTGTTTCGCGACAACTATAAGAGATAATCAAACAAATCAAAATGCTATCAACAACTACACATTAGCCGTACCTGATCAATTTTTTCCGAAATTTTAGATCCCTAATTAGCGGCAGAAAAAATTATTTTTGCTCGAGGAGGGGAAGTGTCGGGACCATTGGCTACGCAGCCGTTACTCGAACTTTCCTTAGCAAAAGCAACGTCGAAACCGTTGTCAGACGTTACACATTGCGGCTAACGATGCTCCAGTCAACTGTCCCGTACCGATAAAAGACCGGAATAACGAATTACACCGGCCGGTGTACAGACGTCGCAAAAAAGGAGCTTCCTGTGCAAACATTTTAATAAACGTATCCATCACGTACCCGAATTAAATTGAAGTCATGAAGGGGAATGGTGGAGTGGGGGGCACACACCTGCAGGTCCCTTCACGTCAGAATCTCTCTTCCCCGAATCCCCGAGGATTCATAATCGAGCAGACGGGATCCCAGCGTCCGCAAAACCCCTGACCGAGACCCGCAGACTTTTCGGAGGATCTCGTCGTGCGATAATTTCTCGAATCCGTCACATGGTTCGAGTAATGTACAGCGAAATTATGCAAACTGCATGGGCGTGGCGTTCGATCGTCGAACAGTTGGCAGAGAGAGAGAGAAATAAACGAACTGGTAGAGAGATAGAGGGGGGTTAACGTGTCCGGAGCGCGCTGCCGGCAACCCGTTGAACCACCCGGTGTATTTACGCGGTTTTATAACTTGTTCGGTTACACCCACTCCTTAGTCAATAGATTTTCCGGCGAACTGTTACGAAGCGGCTGCCGTGTAGAACGATTCTCGGCGTGTCCCCGGAGAAAACCGAAGGGAAAAAGGGCGCCCCCCCCGGTGGGTGTGGCAGAAGATGAAACGCGGAGACGCGCGTATTATTTCCTAGGGTGCCGCGCTCTCATCAAGATTGTTCGGCGAGGAAACAAGAGAGATACGAAACCGGTGTTCCGCGGACTCCGCCGGCCGAAACCGTTGTCGTTCAGACAGAAAGAATATTTTTGGTGAATATAAATACCATTTATTCGCCCCCACTCTCTTTCCCCATCCTGCCTCTCCCTCGTTCTCCTCGTTCATTCTTTCTTGCGATCAGGCTGTCTCGCAGTGTCTCTCGCGCGCGCTCGGCTACACCCCCTACAGCCCCCTCTCGTTTTCATTCTACTTTTCCACCCCCGCGCTACACTCCCCCCCACCCCCAAACCGTCCTGCGAACCTCCGGCTCTCTCTTGTCCTCATTCTGTTTTCCTCCTACCGGTCACCCTCGTTCGCTAGCCCCCTCGCCCCGCGCTTCAACCCCCACGCGACTCTCCAACATCCACCCACAACCCCCGCCACCCCATCCAACACCCCCGACGTCAACCACCGGTCTAGCTCATTCAGAGCGACAGGACGCGTGTTCGTCAAGATAGATGATAACTAAGTCACCCAGATATTTTATGCGCCGATATTGACCCGCGGGACACGGTACCGAGAGACAGAGACAGAGAGGGAGTGAGAGAGAAAGAGAGTGAGATAGGGAGGGAGAGAGAATGGGAGGGAAAGAGAGGGAAGTCGTTCTGTCAAAGCACCGATACTCCAAGGGGCGAAATATTTTTTCGGGCTCGCTGCCAATTGCTGACGTGACCGTCCACTGTGTCAGCAGTGCGCGCGTCAGCGGCTACGTTGCACGAACCCCGGGAAAAGGAGAACAGGAAATTTTCGTCGGCGTGACGAGGGAACCGGCCAACCGGCTGCTGCTATGCTCTGCTCTGTTCTTCTCTCCCCCCCTCTCTCTCTCTCTCTCTCTTGCTTCTTTTACTTCACCAGCGCACGACGCGCAGGCACTGGTAAAAATATGACCATTGACAGGTTTACGGGCAACGCGTGATTAATACCTGGAAGCTTTCAGACACGCCGCCGAGCGATTTCTCTTCTTCCACAAGCGCGAAATTTTTCATATTTTCCCGCACGGTTTTCAGTCCGTCTATTTTTACGGCTTCCTTCGATAGCGCCCGCTTCGGTGCCAGGTGAACCGAACTGACTGCGAGAGCGCTCGGGCGAGGACGTTGATTTTGGAGGATCCCCGGAGGATCTAGAGTGTGTCTGCTTTGGAAAATTGTTAAAACCTACTGATAAAGTAGGTACTGCCTGCAAATTGATTAAAAAATGGGGGACACTAGAGAGGGACTGTTTTAAGCCTGCCTAGGACTTCCTTCGATAGCGCTCGGATTCAGGTGAAATGCCTGCGAGAGCGCTTGGATGAGGACGATGATTTTTTGAGGATTGCTGGATGAAGGTTCTGGTGTGCATCTGCTCTGGAAAATTGTTAAAATGTACTGCTAACGCACCTCCTTTTTTTAGGAATTTTGAGAATTGTACTGCCTACAAGTTGATTACAAAATGAGGGACATTAGAGAGTGATTGTTGTAAGCACTTCCTTCGATAGCGCTCGAATCCTGACTGCGAGGACGTTGATTTTGAAGGTGGATGAAGCAGTGGCGGCTCGTAGCTAAAATTAGTGGGGGTACTGCTCCAAAAAATTTCAGCCCTCTATGTGCGCATGCGCACGACGACCAAACACCACACCGCTCGCACTCTGAAGCGCACAGTTCTATGCAAAGATTTTTGTATCTTTGTACTATATTAAATGTTATCGATAGACTGCGGATCTTTATGCATTTATGGCATCTGAAAATGTTCAAAAAATGCTGTAACATAAAATTCCACAAAATTTAGTACGATTTTCCTTCATTCAGGTCACTAACACTGAAAATTAGATTGTATTTGTCCCCACTTGCCTGAAATTTGCCGACAAAAATTTGAGAATTGCATAAACATCCGCAGTCTAGTTATCGATAATATCGAGTGGAAGTAGGGGTGCTGCGGTTCCACTGGCGCTAAGAAAAAATTCTAGCTAATGTCTAGCCGTGTCTCCGCGAAGTGCCTTTACGTCTTGTAAAGTTCATGAAATGTAGGCTACGTCCATCGAGTAGACTCAATCATGCATAATAAACTGTTAAACCTTCCACATTTTCTGGTTCTCGAGTCGGGTCGACTTCTTGCTCCCAACAGTTGCGCAGACCGATCACGATCCAGACCAATTTGCCGTTAATTCCGGAGCAATTCCACGGGGAAAATAATAATCGCGGCTACCGGTACGTTAATTTCGATACCGGCCTCGATCCTTCACGGTCGGCCAAAAAATTTGCTTAAGAATTCCAGCGATGTTATTTGATTGCGCCGCGATCGGAGAGAGCAGCAGGATGAAACGTTCATTACCCCCGGCCGTTATTTCTTCATTTCGCACGCTAATAAGAGGCAGCATCCCCCCACCGCGAAAGGCGCGAGGGGGGCCCCGCGGCGTAAACACGAATCAAGATTTAAGCGATGTATGCTAATACGAGACTTAGTATGCGTCGCTGTGGCCCGGCATTATGAAGATTTTCAATTTTACGCGGGACCGCCGCGAATAAATATTTACACGGCGGAACGAGCCCAGGCGGCCTGTTACGTTACAAAACCTCTGCCCCGCGCCGCTCCGACAGTTTTGCCGATGTCATTAGCGCCCTGGCCCTCGTTAGGCCTTTTTCCAGGTGTCGCGGATTAGATCTTCGATCGTTTCCCGCGAACCGTGCCTCGGAACACGGACGCGTCGCTCGGGGAACTAATTCTCGCTTCCCAGAAGAGCATCTTGATGCAGGGACTCGACTCGGGGACGATTTTGCTTGGACCCTCGACTGCCAATCAGTGTCGCGCTATGGCTCAAAACGATGCGTTTCAATCATCCTCCAAATAAAATATTGAAACTTCTGAACCGAACAGAATAATTAAAATGCCAATCGTCCCTTAAGCCGAGACAGTCATAAAATCACATGCTACCTGCGTAATTAACAACTTTCTGACAAAATGGTACAGCGTTATCTCGATATATGTCGGCAACACGGTTCTTGCCAGGGACATACATCGTCCAGGAGATACTATTCATTGATCCACGCGACCTTAGACCCCTCGTATTCCCTGCGGTGGTGGGGATAATTCCGCGACGTTTATTATCCAGACCTTGGCGACACACATAGAGAAATCACTGTACACTCTTCGAGGACTCCCGAACTTCGAGGCCCCTCACGGGGATAGTTCTGCGACTGTTATCAGCCTGGTATTTGCGACATACATCGAGAAGAGACTGTACTCTTCCGTATAAGATCACCGACGGAGAGCTATAAATTCAATTTTCCGTTGATCAAACGCGGATTGTACCGCGAAAGAACGCGATTTGCAAAATGACGGAAAGATCGGCAGAAGTTTGTTGCATCGATGGCAAACGAGGGAAAGAGCGACGTTGAGAACCGCTGCCGGTCGCGCTGCACGACAAGTGCATCGTGCGCCTTTGTGTGAGTGGCCACGCTCGCACGCACACACGCTACCTCGGATGTTCCGTGTTGGTGCACAGAACGCGCCGCGATGTGCACCGCGGTGTGCGTCGCGTCAGTGTGAACGTAGAGTCACCGACACTCCTGCTCGTCCTTCCAACCCGTACAGGGTGTTCCAAAAGTAGCCGGCTCGATTTCCGAGCCACTCGTCCTGGAAGCGACTCCAGGCTCTCGCGAGCGATTCGAGCACACTCTCGCCGCGCGAAACATTCCGAAAGAATGACTCGTTAGCGATTCTCGCGGGATTCTTCGGTGGACTCGAACCCGCGACAAAGCGGCAAGAAGTTGCCACTTTGAACCCCGACTTCTTTGCCGAAGATTTTCTGCTCGCAGAAGTTGTTCGAAATTCTACGTTCTAGGTATGAGAGAGTCTTGTGTTGTTGGGAAAGAGGAGAAACGCTCGAGGGGTGAATTTTCCGAAGAGGGTGCTTTCTGAAAACCAATGTAGGAGAACATTGACAGTCGTTTCGTGGTTTGTTGGCGATTAGATTGCGAATTTTATGCACTTATCGCAGAAATTAAAAATTCTGTATAATTTTCGATTTGTTAAAATAATTGAGAACAGAAATATGTGTAGTTCCTGTGTCCTGTGATAAATGTAGACAATTTTGCAGCCCAGCGATTAGATCGTGAATGTTCGTGCAGTTGTAATAAATTCCAGTTAATAAATATTGACTCTTTAAGAGGATCTTCTGAAACGAGGTCATATTGAAATATTAAAAATATCCTTCTCAGAGAACTGAATAATATATCAGTATCGTAAACCTTAAAAAGCATAAAGATTGTTGACTAAAGAGTAGAAACGGATGCCCAGGTTGATCGCACAGGGAATGATTTATCGGCCCGAGATAGGATAGTTTCCTGAAGGGTGCAATAATAGTGTTGGCTAGTGACTAGATATTGCAAATTAACGGTAAATCTTTGAGCAGAGGTTTGTACTATAGAGAACGATTACAATATGTTGAACAGAGATTTATAATATAGAGGATAATTACAACATACTGGACGGACGTTTATAATCTGCGGGATGATTATAATAAATTAACTAGAAGTCGATACAACAATCCACGATTTAACGACGACAAAAAGAACCTAATCTAGCAACAACGAACAAAGTGTTATACGGTATCGGTCCAAGGGTTTCGAACCACCCTGTACACCAAGTCCGCCATGCAGGAAAGTGTTTCGCACAAGGCATATAAACATATTACATGGAAAGTGGAAGGGAGGGGCGTTCACAAACGGGGTGCCCTAAAAAGAAAGCTGAAAAAGAACGAAGAAGAAGTGGAAGAAGAGGAAGCAACAGCAGCTGAGGAGGAAGAAGACGAAGAAGAAGAAGAAGACGACGACGAACAAGAAGGAGAAGCATAAGCAGAAGAAGAGGAAGGAGATTCGTCGCGGGCTCTTTCCTTTTCCCTCCCTCGCTTTTGACGTCCACGAAGCGACGACGACGCCTACGCGCCGGCAGAGAGTTACCTTCGGAAGAGAGAGAATATAATTGCGCGATCGATAAATTCTCCGAACCTGCATCAACAACTCCATTTTGCGCAAATAACGTATATTTCCGCTAATGAAGTATGCCTTCGCCGCGCTGCCCTCCCTTGTTCCCCTGTAAAACATTAATGTATGCTGCCGTAAAATGTTCTCCCGCCTCGCGAGGCATGCACGTTGGGGGTGGGCGAGGCAGCAGGACGAAGGAAAAAGGACGCAGCGCGCACGATCGTATTCCCTGCCGGTCGAGCGGGCGAATCGCGCGCAATTAAATTTCGCGAAAACCCAGCCGATGCGCGCAGCACGGGGTGGTTCGGTCTTCTTGGCCCAGGTGATCATGGCCGACGATAACTCATGATAACACGAGGAAAGCTGAGAATTACTAATTGCTTGATAGTTGAGAATACTTGACGACAGCTGACAAAAGACGATGCCCGACGATACATGACGATGGCAGACAATACCGAAGGATATCTGACTCTACCGATACCTAAAGAAGAATATCGATAACGGTCACAGTTCCTGAGCAACCGGGGCGAATTGCGAGTGAATCGCGCGCAAATTGAATTTCATAAAAGCCGAGTCGCCGCGCCACCCTTCGGGGTGGTTTCCGGGCCCAGCGACGATACCTGATAGCCGAGGATAATTGACGATACCTGACGCTGCCGATAGCTCGAGAGGAAAGGAACACCGGTAACGAACGAATAACCGAGCCGCGGAAAATTGTCCCAAGCGGGAAACCACCCCCGTCGAGGGGGTGTGGAACGCGAGACCCGGGCAACGACGGAAAGATTGACAGTTCGCAAAATATTTCAGGTTTCGCAGTTAGGTGACTCACCCAGTACATGCACCGGGAATAACGCATGTATACATAGGCCATAGATACGTGGGCCAACACGCGGCCGTACATAATGTGATATAACACACGTACCTACCGTGGCGCGCGCGCGCCAGCGCAACGCTCGTGTGTAGGTGAGTCAAGAGAAAGGGCAGAGGGGGCTGACAAGGGAGAGAGAGAGAGAGAGAGAGGTGGGAAACGAAGAACGGTGGAGGCCGACGAGGGGAAGGAGAGAGAAGAGGGGGAGGGAGAGAGAGGAGGTGGGCGCACGGCGAAAAGCCGCGGCGAAACTATTGTCCGACGATGTATTAACGAGCAGCGATGCTATTGACGTGGAATCGGTCCGAGCGTCGGGGAAAAAACCGGGACAAAAACTCGAGAGAGAGAGAGGGGAGGGAGAGAAAAGGAGAGAGCGGGGGGAGGGGGGAAGAAGAAAAGAATGGAAAGAGAAAAAACACACGTGTCTGGCCCTCGACCGCGAGAAAAAAGACGCGCACGCGAGTGTGTATACACGGTTCGACGAATCGAGCCGGGATAAGGAGGATCTGGGTCTTTGGATGGCTCTGCGAGCTCTCTGACCATCCAAAGGGACCACGTGCAGGTGTGCCTCGCGCCAAAAACCACCCAAGTTCAATTGACGATGAACATCAAGTGCAAACTCGTTCGTTGGAAATCATCCCCTTGCCTCATAGTGTCGAATCGGAGTTCAACTTATGATTTACGATACAATCTATTAAATATGTCAAGTTCGTGTCACGTCGAATAAAATTGTGTCCTTTTTCAGTTAGAGGATATATTTAGCCATTAGCACGTTGAACACTGATTGAACACCGCACGAATTTTCCGCGCTTCATACAAGCCTCACCTGTTTCATTCACAGGAGCGACCTGCGGTATTAGTCACAATTCGTAGCTGCTTCATAATGAACTGTCCACTTTGCACTAGGCTGGCTCATTTCAGTATTAGTACACCGATATTCAGCGGCGTCAATGTCGTGATAATCGTTGGACTGCGAATTTTATGCGCTCGTCACAAGAACCCGCCACATTTCAGATTTTCACAAGGAAAAGATTTACAAAAACTGATCTTTCAGTCGCGCTGATTTTTCAGTACAGCCCAATTACTGAGAGACTCATTTTAGGAGATCTATTTTAGGAAATTCATTTTAGGAGACCCATTTGAGGAGACTCATCGGAGGGGACTCATTTTAGGAGACTCATTTTAGGAGATTCATTTTAAGAGACTCCTTTTAGGAGATACATTTTAGGAGACTCGTTTTAGGAAATACATTTTAGGAGACTCGTTTGAAGAGACTCATTTTAGGAGACTCATTTTAGGAGAATCATTTTAGGAGACCCATTTGAGGAGATTCATTTTAGGAGACTCATCGAAGGGGACTCATTTTAGGAGACTCATTTTAGGAGATTCATTTTAGGAGACTCCTTTTAGGAGATACATTTTAGGAGACTCGTTTGAAGAGACTCATTTTAGGAGACTCGTTTGAAGAGACTCATTTTAGGAGACTCATTTTGAGAGACTCATTCGCTTGCTTGAGCAGAGGAGCTCAAGAGAAGCAAGACAGCCGACAGGGCGGAATCGAGAGTATATTAATAAACAGTTTTGAGGATCTTCGGAGTTCCGTTCGTGGCAGCGATCCGGACGCGCAATCTAATATTGCGCTCCCTGTCCTTTTTGTAGGCTAGAATATTGCAACGAACGAACGACAGAAAAACCGGGAAGAAGGACAGTAGCTATCCCGGGCAGAACGGGTCGAGGTTCCCGGGGACGCGCGCGAATTCATCGCCGTTTTGCTGGGAACTCTGGCGTTCCCTGTTTCTCGTAACGATTTTCTATATTTTCGCGATGCCGAGAGACTTCGTAATTTACGGTGTTTGCGGCGCTGCCGCGAGCCGTTTTTTCCGAAAGGAGTTCCTCGAAACGTGGCTCCCTATTTGAACAATCGAAAATCTCGTTGTAGACCCATTATTCTAACGGACTAATTATCTAAATTTTCTGACTATTTTGATCTTACGAGTCAAAATTCATCCAGGCACCGAATGTTCAAAAGCTGATTTTTCCTGTTTAATTTTGTTCTTCTCTCGTTGGTATGATCGTCAATTGCCCAGCCAAAGTTCATTGGTAAGCCAAAGTTTAAGATGGCGATCATGCCAGAGTTTCGCACGAACGTGATCATAAGCACAACGATCGACCGGTTTTCACTGGCAACAATGCAAAGCATTTGTATCCGGCCATTTAGACACGAGCTGACGGGCGACTCAGCGCATACTTTCATGTACAAATTGCTGTGTCCCGTAAAAATCTCGGCTGCATATACATACGCTATGCTTGCGCTCATGCGACGATTATCGCCCGGTTTTGCGGCCAGACACGTGCGCAAGGCGATCGGTGAAGATGTCAGCGGAATTACGCCTAGCCGGGACAGGACTGCAATTATCCGTGCGATCATAGACAAGATAGCCGGCGATTTTAATTCGCAGCTCGTCCCATTAAGCCTCATCGATTCCCATAAAACTGCTATTATCCTCTCCTCTCCGCGGTATACTCTGCTTTCCGAAGATTATCCTGCGCGAAGTAATTAGAACAAGTGTACGGAGAACTGTAACAAGGACGAACAATTTTAAAATTGCGCCCGTTCAACCATAATTCGGCGCAGTTTGCTGGACGCGCCCTGTTCGATCCGATTGGATACACAGAGAAAACCTCGATTTATGTCGCAAACGCCTAGCCGATAAAAGTCCCACAGCTATCCCCACCCTTTCCTCTTGAGGAGCCAAGAAGCTCGAGAGACCTCGGTCGCGTTGATCGAAGAATAGTACTTCCTGAACGATACATGTCCCTGGCTAGACCCGAGTTTTGGACATATATCGAGTGAACACCGGACAAGGACGGATTCTCGCAACGATTCGACACCGCCTACGAAGAGGCCCCGAGAAAATAGCGAAAACGAATTCTGTGTCTGCGCCGAAGGGGTCGGGTTCTAAAAAATTCGCCGATGCTCCGCAGCTTTCGCAACGCGGAATATTCCTCGCCGGCATTAGAATAGCAAAGCAGCGCCTCGGGATCACCTCGAAAGCCGTGGTATCAAACGCGAGATCCGCGGACTGATACGTGTCCAAGGTGAAACGTGAAAGTGTCACACGGTGAGAGCCTCGGCAGCCCTTTGACGCCCGGGTACCACCGGAGCCCGAAGATTGTTGGCGGACCGCTGGCAAAAACGGAGGAACCACCCCCGTGGAACACCTCCGCGATGTTCAGAGTTCTTTGGAGGTATTACAATCGTCGGATCGCGGATCGAGGAGACCGATGATCGAGAAACGGAGAATCTCGCGCGACGTAACGGCGTTACGTCTGTTCCCGAAGGTCGGAATTCGTTAAAGCGCGTGGAAACAAACAAGCGCGAGCAGACGCCGCAGGAGGATGCCAGAAATGGTGGATAGAGCAGCAAGAGGAGGAAGAGGACGACCACGAGGGAAGAGGAACAGGGAGAGAGAGAGAGAAAGAGAGAGAGGGCACAGGGTTTGAAGGTGGAGGCACACCAGCCACGGCAGCAACAGCAGCACTAGCAAGAGGGAAAAGAAGCAACGAAGAGGGAACGCAGGGAGAAGCAACGGCGCAACAAAGGACAATAGTTGTCCCGGCGGGTAGGACGCGAACTTTTGCGCCACGGGACAATGCTATTGCCGCCAGCAACCCGGGACAATACTTTCGCCGGGTTTTACATCAGGATCGGGCTCGTCCTCTCCCTCCCCTCTCTCGCTCTTTCTCTCTCTCTCTCTCTCTATCTCTTCTTCTCGCTCCCGCCCCTCACGGTTCACCTGGCTGCACGGACAAGGCCCAACCCGCTTCCGAGAACGCATCTACATCTCGAGAAACCGGCCGAATTTTTATACTTCTAGACGGCGCGGGCCCGAAAACAAAACGACCTCTTTTCTGCCAATTACAGGGAGCCCGAGGGGACCCGGGAGAGACGGGATGACTGGACGACAGGGGATATAGGACCTTCCCTTGCGATTTCCCGCGGGAATCCTCGCTACTTCGTTTTTGTGGTAAATTTCGGGACCGAAGGGAGCCGAGTGCGACCCGTTCACCAAAATTATGGAACGTTGGAAGCCCTTCCTCGAACGCCGTGAGATACCTGGGACCAGTTTAGGTCCCCAAATGACAGCCCAACCTTCTGAAAGGTTGCTCAATTAATTTGTTAATAGATATCCCTTGTGGGAGCCTTCGTTATCGCGCCCATGCCAAAACCGTCCCTTCAAATACAGAGGGTGGTAAACAATCTTTTTATACATTTAATGAAGCTATGATTCGGAAGGCGATACACGAATGACCTTGAATGACCTTGAAGCACCAATATAGCTTGATGAATTCACCGCGGAGCGGGCTACAAACTTGGCCAAACGAAAACATACAGTCGAATTTAGAATGGCGATGGTCGCCTTAAGATCTCGGAAGCAACGTCAACTAAACAATGCAGAGTTTACGGGATAGTTGCGTGGGTCAATCGAAATGTGTCACCGTGTATATAGATCCGTTTTACCATCAGACTGCGGATTTATGACAACAAACGAGTCGATGAAACTAGTGAAAATACCGGGTTATATTATTCGAAAAATTTTTCCAACGGACGAACGAAAAATATTGCATGAAAGTTCGCGATTTCGTTCTCATTGTAGTAGAAATAATTAAAAACGGCGTGGGGCAGCGGAGTCCTGCCTCATCGAGGATTATAATGGTCAACAATGCTCTTCGCCCCGGGAGCATTCTAAATTTGCTCTGGGGGCCACGCTCCAAGACAAATGACATCGAATAAGGAAACAATGGTCCACCTATCCCGCTCTTTCTAGGCAGCGTCGTCCCTCTGTAGGCGTGCGCTACATATTCAGCGCCCCGAGTAAAAACTGATTCGTCGTTCCCGATTCTAGCGGAGCGGCGCCGGTGGCCCCTGGGGGCAATCACGGGCCACGTTCGACGTTCTAGCCGCGAGGAATCCCGGCGCTCGGGTATTTTCTTAGACGATCCGAGGAGGCACCTCTAGATCGGATCTGTTCTGGTGCAGCGATCCGGCCGAAGTCTCGGAGACCTTGGCAACGCGGTAACGATCTGTAGCACTCGACGAAAGCCGGGCTCCGCCTACGGAGCACTTGATTCCGTGGACCGAGGCGGGAATCATTAACCCAAATGTGAGCGGCCGAGGCCCGTATCCGCCGGTACCGGTGACCCGAAAAAGGTAGAACACGGAGAAGAAATGATAAAACCGCGATGATCGAGCCGATCTATAAACGGACGCGGCGCGCGCGCGCAAGGACAAGGGATTATTCCGCGGCGCTAGCCGGCGAGAGAGCCGGAGCGAGAGAGAGAGAGAGAGAAAAAGAGAGACGAGCAGCGTCGTCCAAGGACGCCGAACATCCCGTCGCCTTTTGTCGAACGACAGAATGAAAAAGAACGAGACCAACGAAAGAAAGAAAAAGCAAGAGGGAGGAGGGGGGAGAAAGAGAGAGAGAGAAGAGGTAGAGGATGGGGAGAGAGACATATTGGAAGGAGACGAGATGCAAATGTATTCGCTTCACGGTGATGTGAAACGGGCGAAAGTGTGCAGAAGGTCAGTCTCCATCAGCGACAGGTGATTACATATACGCACCAGACGCCGGAATTCAAGGTGGAGGTGAATTACCTGCCTCGGGATTTCAGGTTAGGTCGCCACCTTCCCGAGTCTGACCCTGACTCGAGGTCCTCGCGTATCCTTCTCCACGCTCGAGCGTATCCTTGATCGATGGCGAGCGCGTGCTCGCCGAGACGCGGATCTCGCGCGCCGAATATTTAATAACAGAATCGGATTACCTCCGCTATTACCCTCTCGCTGCTACCGGGGACTTGGGTCGCTTATCATCGTGCGCTCGTTATGTCCTGTGTAGTCGAAAGCTGTGTCCACAGTGGGGCAACATCGACTAACTTTTTCCCGCCTCTTGTTGCCCCCTTCTCCTTTCGTTCTTGACAAAAGGCGACAACAGTTGCACGATGTTGCTTCAGTATGAACATGGCTTAACACTTTACCTAGCGGAAGTCTATTAACCGTGGAGCACTCCCAAGGAGGGGGCTCCTCGAATCCATCGGTTGGAGAACTTTAAATTAGAACTTTTTTCTTGGTAAAAAATTCTCAAAAAATTGTTTACTGTCGTTTGTACATTTAAGTTTAACATTCCGGTACCCCGTTGCCATAGGGAAACAATTTAATTTTGAGGGGTCTTGCAGTTTACTCTTTCTGCTACTCCGAACGGGAGTTAAAAAGTAATGGCTAGTTCAGTGAAAGAGTAGGATCGTCCCTGGTTCTCTTCATCCGAAGCACTCTTCGACTTCACTCGAAGATCCTTTCTCCTCGAATGCGCGCAACGGTGCAACAATGTCCCGAGGAATGTCGATTGCGGACCCGCCTAGAACGCGAGGAGAAAAATCGTCGGCGGAGGCATTGTGTTCGGTTTCCAACTTTGCATTTCAATTGGCAACTATATCGCGGGGCGAACGACTGTGGGCTGTGTCGGATGACAGGCGCCGAGGACTAATCACGTACTCAGTTGCGAATCGTTCATGAGCGACACGGACACCGTCAAGTTCACGAGCGTGTGCGTCAAGTTCACGAGCGAGTCCCTCAAGTTCACCCCATGTCCGTTAAGTTCATTAGGTGTCCGCCAAGTTCATAAACGTGGCCGTCAAGTTCATTAGGTATCCGCCAAGTTCACCGCATTTCCGTTAAGTTCATTAGGTGTCCGCCAAGTTCATAAACGTGGCCATCAAGTTCATGAGGTATCCGCCAAGTTCACCGCATTTCCGTTAAGTTCATTAGGTGTCCGCCAAGTTCATAAGCGTGTGCGTCAAGTTCACCGCATGTCCGTTAAGTTCACGGGTGTGTCCGGCAAGTTCGCTAGCGTGTCCGACAAGTTCATGGGCGTGTCCGTAAAGTTCAAGAGCAACCGAGACGCAGTGGTTCGACCGTAGCATAAATTGTTCGGGAACAAGTTTAGCAAGTTGCGAGGCAACTAGGATGCTTGCGTAAAGGGGAAGGAATGAAGCGAACAGCACGAGCGAAGAAAATTGCAAGATTGTGGAAAAAGTAGATTTAATTATCTCTGCGGGGCTCGAAAGTTACATAAATTGTTCGTGGACAAGTCTGGCAAGTCGGGGACCAACTAGCTGTATGAAGGACGGAAAGAATAAAGAGAACATGTTGGTGAAAAGGTAGGTGGAGATGCAACCATCTTCGTGGATCCTGAAAGTAGATCGTTAAAGAGCAATTAGGGATCGTCTATGTAAAAGATGAAGAGAATAAAGCGAAGGGGATCGTGAGATATTGTTGAAGAAGTGGCACAAGATGCAACCCTTTTTGTGGAATTCGAAAGTAGAACGCATCGTTCGAGAACGAGCCTAGCCAGTCGAGGAGCAGCTAACTAGTCTGTTCAAGGGACAAAGAGTAAAATGAAGAGCAAGAGTGAAGAAAGTCGCAAGATCATCGAGAATGTAGCAGCAGGTGCAATTATCTTCGTGGGCCCCGAAAGTGACTCGTTTATGCCCAATGCCACCGGTCCCAAGATTAATTAAATTGGCAACTGAATTCGCGATGTTGACGACCAACGTCTACCGCCGAGGAGTTGGAAAATTGTCGGAAATATGACAAAGGATTGGATCAAACGGGGCACATTAAAGAAATGTTGATTATATAATTTTAATAAATAATTCAGGGGAAATGTGAAGGTGGCCGGCTTAGTTGCCAACCAAACGTGCAAAGAACAGAGAACGAAGCGAAGGATGAGAAGAAAGAGTATAGCAGCACATGATGCTGAAAAAAGATGATCCCGCCGAGTCCCAAAAGTAGCATGGGTCGTTCATGTCCAATTCCGCCAGTTTATCAATTAGCTTGTCCGCGCAAAGGACAGGGAATAAAGCGTCTTCGCGAGAGCAAAGAGGACAGCAAGACCGAAAGTGGCATGCACAATTCAACAGCAACTCCGGCCGAAGAGTAATCAGGCCGATCGCAAAGGCCAGGGAACGGCCGTAAGCCGCGAGCGCAAGTAGGATAGCAAGATTGTCGAAAAAGTGGCAGAGATCTGAGGGGGCCTAAAAGTGTGCATCATTCATCATCAGCAAGTCGGTTGGGCATGTTTCAATTCCCTTCGGGTGATTGCTTAAACCGCGTTGTTTGCGCCTGGTCAATCTCTCCGTTGGAGCCGGGGCCACGTGCCTCGCGAAGTTAACTTAATTACGGCCAATTAAGTGTCAATTAACCGAGCCCGCACACGCGGCCTCTCGTACGTAGAACGGCGGATGACGTCTAGTGTGCCGCGTGCTCGTCTGTCAAATTAATGACGTAGGAACACGTCCCTGTCCCCAGCCTCGACGAGCAAGCACCTTTCGCCCCTCGTTCGTCCCTGTGAAATTAATTTGCGATAAAAAAAAGAAGAAGGGTGATAGAGAGAGGTGGGAGGGAGGGACGGAGAGAGAGAGAGAGAGAGAGAGAGAGAAGGGTGCCCAGCGTTCCAGGGCGATCTACTTTTAATAAAATCAGGCCGGACAGACCGGGAAAACGCTTTCGCCGAGGAGCCCGGCGATATTTCTCCACCGCGGACGGAAAATTAATCACGATTTATGGCCTGGAAGAGGAACTTTTATCGGCCTCCGCGTTGGTCAGACGTAAATGCGCCGGTACCATTTTTTTCTTTTTTCAACAGGATTCAGGATGACATCCTCAGGACCGGCATGCATTGACTTCTAATTCCTAAATGGATATACGTACATACAGGCTAACAGTGTTTTCTCTCGGTATCGATTCCACTCGATTCGTTTCTGTGGAATGAAATCAAATTTTCGGCTTCTGGGAACGACTTTCAAAAGAAATTTCTACATCGTCAAGTGAATTCTCGATATACCCGAGCTGTCTCATGTTTACACTTCTCGGTGTCCGAGGCCCCTCACGGGCTACACCCCGCGGTAGTGGGGATAATTCCGCGACATATATAGAGAAATCACTGTACCGCCTGGCGGGGTTTGCGTCGACATGAAAGATCTGAAAAACAGAGTTTTTCTCTTTACTTTCCGGTTTCTAAAACAATTTCCAAGGTCCCAGTTTAACTATCGCGCAACAAATGCTTTCGCGGTCTAAGAAACTGTCGAATCGAACGATGAAAGGGTGCGCGTTCGAATCGGCAGGCATCCCGTTGCACCAGGAAATGAAGTCGTCGATCGGTGTCTCTTTCTTTTTGCATCCCGTCACGCTCGCGGGATGAGTGGCCGGTGCGATAATTAATCATTGGTCCCCGAAGCCGCGGCAAAAAACGGACAGCCGTGACGCGAGGCAAACCGGGGCGAGGCAAGCCAGGGCGAGGCAAGGCGAGGCGAGGCGAGGGAGCGAACCCATTGACACGAGCAGGCGAGTAGTACTATAGCAAGCTCTCCTTCAAGAATAGTCACGTGTGTGCTCCAGATACGTCTACGCTGCTCGGGACACCGGGGGGTGGAAAAAAAGAGGCCGGGCTCTCCGAGACCAAGAGAGGAAAAAAGGAAAAGGAAGAAGAGTCGCGTACCGCGCGTAACACGGCCGAAAAAACGTCGGGAGCAGAGGCCGTCGTCGAACGAAACCCTTTTTTTTCCTCCGCTGTCGGTCACCGATGTATCGAGGACAAAAAGGTGCGAACAAGTGGCTTTTTTGCTGCGGCTACATTTTTTCGTTCGACCTCTCCGCCGGAGGAAAAACGAGACCGGCCACGGACAGAGATAGGACAGACTGTTTTTGCTGGCGACGCAAGACGTCGGCGAAACGCGATGAATGGAAAAATTCTGGGGGGGGGGGGGGGTTTTTAAAAAGTTTTTGGGGGTGGACGGAAGCCGTTGGTCTTATGGTTGCAGTAATGTCGGTAGACTCTCCGGATTTTATGCATTTGTGACAGCAACGAGTTGGAAAAGAATTTAGTAAATAAATGTCCCGAGAATGTTGTACTTGAAAAGGGTGATTCCTAAGGTGATTTGAAATCACTTTTCCCTTTACGAAAATCTTCTCCGCGGCTTTGTTCAGGAGTTATTGGCGCAAAATCACGGACCAATCAGAGCGCGGCTATAGGCGGGGGTGTTCCGGTTCGTCGGCAGGTCCCGCTGAACGCGGCGTTCGCATTGGTTGAGCCGGAATTCGTCTGCTGTGGCCGCGCCGTGATTGGTCCGTGTTTCTTGTTGATAACTGCTTAACGAAGTCACGAAGAAAAGTTTCTTAAAGGGAAAAGTTACTCGAAATAACCTTGGGAATCACCATCTTCAAGGAAATCCAACATTCTTCGGACAGCCTGTATATGATATTAATTCTCTTGGCACCCAAATAAAATTCTCCTTTGTTGTCAATATACTGGAGAAACACACGGGCACCGAATAAATATAAATCTCGCTCTCCCAAGAAATTAGAAACGTCCAAGAAGTTCTAATCATTGTCAACCATTAGACAAATGGGGTTAACGACCATTTCCTCCCAGTGTACTATGGTCCACCTGTGAACCGTCGAAAGGTAGCAAGAGCCGCCACACAGTTGCCTATCAACGTTCTATTTGCCCGGCAAACAATTTTGTAGTAAAAAGCAGCCGGGGCGAAGATTCCCACGAAAATCAATTAACCGTGGCCACAACGATGGATAGGCGGTTTTTTTTTCACTGAGAGTTTCAACAAGCTTCCCGATTCCATTTCCACCGCGTGCCGGTTAATGAAGCGGCACCGAAAGGAACCGGAAAGAATTCAGGCGGAGAGGCTCGAGGCTAACGAGAAAGAGAGAGAGAGAGAGCGAGAGAAGAGCAGAGAGAGAGAGAGAGAGAGAGAGAGAGAGAAGGTAGAAGTCTGACTAGCAAGGCGGAACAGAGAGAAAACGAGGCTGGGGAAGAGCTCCGAGGCAATGGGGCGACAAAAGTCAGCGGCGCTAAAAGCGCCACGGACCGCCGGTAGGCGCATGAATAATAATCTGTGATTAATAGAGCGCTAAGCTGCCGGTGACTCGCGGCATGAATGGCCGTAGTACTATTAAGCGGCGCGTATATCATACCTATGGCGATATGATGTAGTTCCGTGTTATTACATCAACGGGGACGACTTTGCGCGCGTGTCAACGCCGGATACTGGGGGCTGGGGGGATGATCCTTGCTGACGAGGACCGATTGTGCGAATACGCGCCGTGATGCACTTTTTTCTGGCGTGTCAAAATGTTTCCCTTTCGGGGCCCCCGAGACTTTCGTGGCAGACCGTGTCTCTTTTGCGAACGAATACGGTCTTCGTGAAATATGAATTATCGACACGGTGGTGTGTTTTAGAAATCGGGGGTGGCTGTTGAATTGAAAATGGTACGATGTTTCCTCGATATACGTCCGAAACACGTGTCTAGCCAGGGACACATCGGCAAGGAGATTCTTTTGATCCATTTGGGATCATCTTTTGGCATTTGGAACATAACAGTACAAATGACGTTGCAAATATTCCTTTTCTCCACGATGCACACAGTTGAATCAGGTTCGAGGAAAAATTCCTAGTCGATTGACACCGCTAATTAAAATACAAATACTTAATTTTTCTAAAATGCACAATTGAAGCAGGCTCGAAGGAAAATTCATAGTCAATTGATACCACTCATAAAAATGCAAGTAGGTTCGTTTTTCCAAGATACATAGCTGAATAGTCAAAAGCTGGTGATTATAGTTAATTGACACGATCGTGGTTTAGTTGTGCTGAGGAATTAGCCGTTTTTACGAGTTTAATCGCCGATGAAAATAATTTAATTAGCCAACGACGGGGTTAATTATTTGCATCCGATACACTTGTTGTAATTACACGCGACGGATGATCGTCTGGCTGTTTTTATTACACTCGTTGCTCCATAATCACCTCGTTTGTAAGTACTCCAACCTCGGTCATAATTAATCGCGAATAAAGACGGTTTAATGCACCTTGGAGCCGAACGAGCGCGGTCGCAATGACAAATTGATGACGCCTGCTGCGATCGTGCCCCGCCAGCTTTTTTTTCCTCGGGCTCGAGTTTACAATCCCTCGGCATTTGGCAAAGGTCAGTGACGGGACATAGAGAGAGAGAGAGAGAGAGAGAGAGAGAGAGAGAGAGAGAGAGAGAGAACAGTAGCATCCGTGTAATTAATTGTTTTTCGACGATTAGTTCGGAGCGCGCCATAAATTCGATCGACTGGGACCGTTTAAATCATTGTAAAACAATGGGAGTGGACCTAAACGTTGTTACCGCTGCAATTACAATCACAAACAGACGGAGCGCGCGCGCGTTAAGTTATAATTATATCTAAATGCCGGGTTAAATTGTCCCGTTTTATTGGTCGATTTGCCGCGCTCGACAAATGTTTATCAAAATAATGGGGGGGGGGGGGACAATGCAATTTGCGGCCGCCGCTGCATTGTCGTCCGTCACATTCTAAACGCCTGCAAAAAACTGGCACACTCGGGCAACATTCTTCCAATTACCCAGAACCGAACGCTCCATATATAAAAACAAAACACACTGACTAAATTTGATTAACCTCATACAGTCACAATTAATTCGTGCCTCGCTATAATACCGTCGTTACTTAATTATCTGTCCCATTTATATAAAAACCAAATTCCTTTGTGATTAAACGCAATTTCGTTTTTCCTGTCGAAAATTCTCATCGGCGGTTAGTAATTTCTCCTACTGTTTATTTATTGTACCGGCCAATTAGTTTCAATCCGTTTAACGATACCGTGAAGACGATGAATCGTACGTCAATCTTCCATTTATTTATATCATAATTATTAGAGACCCTGCGAGCGTACCGTCCTCAACAAGGAATCAACGCGGGTTAAAAGGAACAGGAGGACGAAAATAAATATTGAAATATCGGAGACAAAAATGAGTACTTTAATTACAATAACCACAGGAGGGAACGTGGTATAAAACATTACGGGAGCCAACAATCCTCAAAGATGCAGGAAGGACAAAAATGTCCTCCCACTGATTTCTCCACGATTAACACGTTGACTGCCGCGCGCATTTTACGTGGTTTGCCTATGGGGCCAATAGAAATTTTTTATTATGCGATGCCGGTCACCGGTGGCCCCCACGCCGCTGCAGCCAAGTTAAGTGCCGGTCACCGGTGGCCCACACGGCGCTGTATCCAAGTTAAGTGCCGGTCATCGGTGACCCCCACGGCAGTAAACGTGTTCCCATGAACTCTAGCCACTTCTATTCCCACTGCAAGCGTAATCCCGCCTTCAACCCCCTTTCCACTCCTACATAGAAACTTATTGGAAATGGGCCGTTTCGATCGTGGGTAAAACCACCCCCCAAACCTAAGACGCAATGGTATCGTTGCATTCCAAGGGAACTGATAGAACCGAAAGGGAGTGATTCGGCTCCGCGAAGGGTCAGGTGGCGGTGTGATTTCGGTTCTAGCCGTGACCACGGTCATCGGCTGGCGGTTCGCCTACGTAATACGTAGCAGTACGTATATAAGTGGTAGGTAGGTAGGTATGCGCAAACAGCAAACAAGAAGTAGCTACCGGCTGCTTCCACAGGTGGTCGGGTCACGAACTGACCCCACTCCAACAACCCCCTGCTCCTGTCTCATGCTCGCGCGGAGACTTCCTTTCCTCTCTCCTTTCTCTTTCTCTCTCGCTCCCTGTCCCTCTGTCTCTCTTTCCCTCGTAGCGATTCTCTCGAGTCCTGCTTGACCCGTGGCACGTCAGGTTAGGTGTGTAGGTCGCCAGTAGGTCGAGTGAGGAAGGAAAGAGGAAGGTGAGCCCGCGAGTGGCCACGTCGATCCGTAACGCAGCCACGCCGTAAACCCCGACGTTTCAGCCGCTTCCTGGCGCCTTCCTGGTGGCTTCTATCCATCCCCCGTTTCATCTTCCACCCCCGTATCATCCCTCGCCACCCCTCATCTCTGATCTCCACTGCTGGACGTCTAAACGGAACGGGGAAACGGCTCGAGAAAAGCCGTCCACGTTTATTTTTCCGCGTAATTGCACGCTAATCGGTGATGAAGCCTTACGGGCTGTTCACAGAATTAAAACAACGAAATTCCTCCCTGGAAGATTTTCATCCCCTCGCGTTCTCTTCAACGTCGACAACCAAAATTGTCTGCGATATTCAACGCGATAAGGCGTCTTCATCTTTCATCTTTCTACGTTTTCTTTTTTACTTTATAGTTCCAATGATTAAGCTAATTGATCTGTGAGTGTCCGAAAAAATGCGCAATAATTTTACAGTTATTCGTAAACAATGAAAGCGCTTTACCGATGTGTTTTATGAAACGAAGGAGATCGTGTCTAGTCGGAAATTCGATAAATCTGGAATTTTGTGTTCCTCTCGGAATATTAACCCCTTACGATTTAGTATTAAGCAAAAGCTCTGGCTATTCCGTTTTATCGCGGCTCTTGGCAAGCAGTTGCCTCAGAAAGATACTAAAATTTTACGGAAAAATATGAATATAAATTTTCTGATAATGGAAATTCATTTTCCTATATGGTGATTGAACGTTATCCGCTGATTTCGGTACAGAGAAATTTACGAGAGTCATTTCCCCTTCGGAGGTTATAATTCTCGACTGGAGCTTTTGCCTCGTCAGGCTGTAAGACAAATCAAGCCTAAGCACCCGGGTCAAATTGTTAGTTCCTAAAGCGAAGATTCAAATTACAGTATCGTTTTTGTCGAGAAGAATATACACAAAAATCTCCGGACAAGTTATCACTTTATTTACTGCATTTCAATAATTGTACTGAGCTAAATGGAAGAAATAATTACAAATAAAATTATTAGCTAACGTTATTGAGAGCGAGTTGTTGGTCTATCACAGAAGTTTCTGTTACTTTTGAAGGATGTATTAAAAAATCATCAACATCATGGACCTTTCCCAGCCTTTCTCATTACCTGGGTAATGAGGTACCCAGGTAAAATAGTTTCAGGAGCGAAAATTCGTCAACGTCTTACCATCGAACTGTAGAAAAGTGGAAATTTGCATAAATCCCGTTGGTATCGTTTTGACCGGGACACTGTAGGTCTAACTGCGCTCGATAAGCTCTAGCAACAAGTCTTTTCCGATGGACGTGCGGGGCTCGGCCGTTCCGTTCAGGCTTCGAACCCTAATCCCGGCGAGTAAGTTATTCTGGTAGGCTGTACTCGGGCTCGTTCTCATGCTAATTCGCCGAGTGTCCAGAATTCAGCGGCCGCCGCGCGATTCACCTTGTTCGCCGTTTGGTCGGCCGCCAGAGGAAATTTACCTCCGCCCTGCAGCCCGGTATCGCGCAATGTCATCGTAACGTTTGCACGCCTCGTCTAGGCAGAATTTACGATCGCGACCGTGCCCGTAAGGCTCCCCGTGCGGTTCCGTTGCGTAACTGCGAGACCGAGCGCCTCCTGGTAAACTAATAAACCACCTGGCCAAGTCAAGGTCGCGGAACTTTCCGGGACCGGAAGCTACCGGAAGCCGTCTGACCGATGGACGCGGTTAGCCAGCAGTTTTCTGACCCTGAACGTACATTTTTCAACGAGATACAGTGATCCCTCTATATACGTATGTCGCCGAGGCCTGGATGATAAACGTTGCGGAATTATCACCACTACCGCGGGGTATGAGTATACCGGGTATGGGGCCTCGGACCCCAAGGTGTCTAAACATAGCTAGGTTATGTCTCCTCACCGATACATGACGCTGGTAAGATCCGTGTTGTTGACACATATCGAGAATTCACTGTACTCGACTCTTTTCCACCGGAGTCGTTAGCGCTTCCGAGGTTTTCGCCGCATCCCCGTTTCACGGGAAAAGTATAACGACCTGTCCTTCAAGGACAGATAGATGTTACTGCCGGGACAATTAGAGCACCGGCGCGGAAGCATAAACAACGAGAAAATAATTTTTCCTTCCCGTTTCGGTAAATCGGACGTTGAAACGACGAGACTCCGTGAGCTTGTCCGCGGGTGGCCCGATCTTCAGGCTCGATACGGTTAAAAAACGACTTTCCGGTTCGACGAGGAGAGGGGAAGAGGGGGAGGAGGAAAGAGAACGCTTCAGGACCTACGCGAGGGCATTACGATATTACTCGGCATTTATCAGCCGACGTAATCGTCCCTGCGTGCTTATTCCGTGTTTTTCCTCCGCCGCGAATTTTCCCTTGAGAAATATCCGACCCGAATACCCGTCGACTCGAGAGCAACCCCCTTGCAAGACAGCGGGGATGCAAACGCGGCCTTAAATTGAAATAAAAGCGAACGAGGTGAAACTGCTGTTCGGGGATCCCATCACCCTGACCTTCGCATACATCTTCCAGAATTTCCGGAGCATTTCCTCCGGAGGCCGTTAGAAAGTTATTAACAAAAATAATGCCAGGAAAATTCGAGATTTGTGATCTGTAGACCGGCGGATTTTTGTGGAAAATATTTCTGCGCCGTTTTCAAGGTATACAGGAATCGAATGAAACTCTTTCTGTCGTTAATAAGACTAATAGTAAAACAAACAGTATATCCAACGTTCTTGAACTTTTTTAATGGTTGTACCGTTTTAAATTGCACGTACTGATTTTTGTTATGAATGCATTCAATTCGCAGAATAGTAATCTGACAATGGAGAGCTTAGCGAGTTGGTTTATACAGTGTTTACTCGATATATGTCCAAAACACCACGGACATATTATATCGGCCAGGAGATACTATTTTTTACGGTCCTCGGCGTCCAAGGTCTCTCGAGCTTCTTGGACCCTCAAGGGGTGTACCCCGTGATAGTGGGGATAATCCGCGACGTTTATCATCTAGGCCTTGGCGACATATACAGAGAAATCACTGTAATTCGTAGACCTGACATTTCATCGACTGTAACTCTATTTTAAATTCCAATCTGTTACCGAATTCATCAGTTACCGGATAAAAAATATTTCGTACACACATATTCGACCGAAGAGGTGGTTCATAAAGAGAGAAGGTGATTCTTGAAGAGAGAGGACATTCTTGAGGACATAGGTAACAATTCCTACAAAACTAAACAAAAATTGACGTTTATTTACGCGAAGAATACTAAGGAACCTACTTATAGGACGACGAGGTGCATTGTTCGGATATCAGGGTGTTCCCCAGGGATGTCCCCGATGATGGGGATGCGGAGGATGTAAAGCGCGATCCAGTGATCCAGTTTCGGGTTCATTGATGCTGGATCTACGTAGCACAGAGACCAGCAGTTTACCGACGTCGGATGTAAGAGCCCGGGGGCGTCGATATCTTCGATTGGCCCCGATGTAAAAGACCACGGCTACTTTTGCATCGTCCTGTACCGGCAACCCCCGGGGGTGGTGGGCGGAGAGGATGGGGCTGCGGCGGGCGTTTTTCAAATAATTACATCGGGCTGCGGTGGTGGTGGGTCGCCATGGCAACCGCAGTGCCTTCAGCATCCTACGACTGAAAGCAACCGGGCAACCGTGCGTTGCAACCGGGCTCTCTCTCCTTTGGTTCAGACTCCGTACCTCTCTCTCTTTCTCTCTCTCTCTCTCTCTCTCTCTCTCTCTCTCTCTCTCCCGCGTTTCCCCGGACCGTTTGCGTTCCGTCGGAACGAGTTCAATGCTAGATTGGACGTGACTGCGGATTAGCAAACCGTGAACGTAATAATTCCTCGACGCCTCTTGCTTCCGTCTCTAACGCACCCCGACCCCCCCGTACGTGGCCAAAGATGCTCAAAGAATCGCAAAAAAGATCTCCAATCGATGATCTTGCCGTGCGAAAATCACCCTAATCTCGAGCCTCTCAGCTGTCTGATTCATGCATCGAACAGTCAACGCGGTGCAAAAATGTAGAAAACGATTCTACATTCGTAATATTATCTACCAGCGAGTGCCGCAGATATTCGGATAAACGTAAATGCTAGCGGTACCTACCCCGTGCATTTCTTTCGAAATTTTAGGTCACTCATCGAGGGTAGAAAAAAATTTTTTCTTAAAACAGGTCTTCGAGTAGCAGTGAAATCAGGACTTTAAATGAAAATATTCGTCTTATTTTCTACCCCCAACAAGTGTCCTAAAATTTTGAAAAAATTACGCTAAGTAGATCTAAGATTCACTTACTAATAGCGTTTGGGTTTATCCAATTATCTGTCATAGTACTCGAGAGAACCGCTGAGGAAGTTAGGGGTGCGCACCCCCACGTGTTCCCCACGGCAAAGGCTCCTCAGAACGATATACCAGGAAAACTAGCATAATTCTATGAACATACTAAGATGCTACGCATCATCTTAGTACGCATAGTCTTCTACCGTGTATTTCTCGATGATCCAACGGCTCCCCTCTTTTTCCAAGCCGAACGAGGCCAGGAATGCAAAGTATTTTTCGAGATATCGGACTGCGGAGTTCTTGGAACGTTCGACATTAGATTTCAGTGCATGCAGGGGGGGGGGTGTCGGTCGAGGGCCAATCGCTTGGCAATTTGTTCCGCAATAACGGAATGACGTACCGCGATTAAAATGCCGGCAATTAAAGGAACGGCGAAATGGCCGCGGCCGGCGAACAAGATTTTAAGTGGCGGTCGCGGGTTCGTAGACAAGCGGCCTCGTCCGATAAAACCGGTAGAGGTGCACGATCATAATGTGCGACCCATCCCCGCCCCTCCGCCCGTGTATCACCGGTATAGATCTCTCGGACCGGAGTTAATGAATTCGTAACGCGTGCTGCGAAATCGCCACGCACCAATAACGTATTAAACGTCCTCCGGAAACACTTAACGGTACGGATCAATTAAACCGCGCGAGCCACCTATCTCTAACACAGGGAATTTGTTTGGGCCCCGAACAAATTTTTTGTTTTGCTCGCTGGTGCCGCCCCTGGGGAACGGGGAATTTTTCTTATCGCCGGAAACGAGTTTTATTGGCTGAAAGTCGCTCGTGGCCGACAATGTCGTCATCGGCCCGGGATTTTAGCGCGCAAGATTAAACGGCAATGAGGCAATCTGCGAACGTAATATAATATAGATAAAATGAAGATATTAAGATGTATTGTTAAAAAAGATTTTCAGAAAATATCTGTATCAACTTGCGTCGGTCTCACCTACCTAGGATTAGTTAACAATTTTTAACCGAAACGCTCAATTAATCAGGAAACCGCTTGGAACCCGTGGAGATAGCAGCGCTACTGGAATTAGTATTGAAAGTCAATACAATCGTCTGCGCGTGTAATTAACGTTCGTCATTTGGGAGACCTGTCAATGAACAGTAATCCATTCGAGGACGGAGAAAAAATGTCGGAAGAATCGAGTCCGATCAAGGAAAGAGAGAGAGAAAGAGAGGGAGAGAGGAAACCGCGGGGGTTCGCCGGCCCGATATATTAATAACGGTTATTATTTATTAACGGGGCGATCCGGAGGCAGATAAATTCGGGCCGGGGCTCGAAATTTACCGGCGGCGGCGTTGCGTCACCGGCAACATCCATTTTTACCGGAACGACCGAATAATCCCGACGAATGCAATTTTAAACAAACAGCCGGCCCCTCATTATTTATGTCCACTGGACGGCTGCATTAAAAATAATGATGTTGCGCCACACTCGCCGGCCGCTGGAATCAATGAAGCAATTAAATTGATAAGTTTGCCTCGTTATATTTTCATTCCTTTGTCGCGGGCATCACGGCCGACCGGAATTGCGAACGTGGCCGTGTATCCTCGTAATTCCACTTCTGTGTGCCGAGTGGACCGAACTTAGAATTTGCAAAACGATGTTGTTCGACATCATGCTTTTGCGATTTTTTACTCCCACCATTGCACGACCCTTAGCATCTCTTCCAGTTTTTCGATTCTTTTATTTTAACAGAATTAATGGATTTGAGCAACTGAATTGTAACTAACTACATATACGATATATGTCAACAACACGGGTCTTGCCAGCGTCATGAATCGTCCAGAAAACACCCGTCCCGTGTTATGTTCGCTCGGCGTCCGAGGCTTCGTGGCCTACCCCGCAGGTAGTGCGGATAATTCCGCGACGTTTATCATCCAGACCTTGGTGACATATACAGAGAAATCACTGTATTTCACGCGAGAGATCGCAGTGATTGGACGCGTGGCTCGCTGTGAACGGAGATTTTAATTTTTAGGGGGTTGCACGATCGTTCCCACAAGCCCGTGGTGCGGCCAGACTGTCACGTGGCTCGGAATTACAACGGTGCATCCAATTACCAAGGTGTTAACAAGTCTCCGTTGAAATCAGCGTCAGTAGGACAAGCAGAATCGGCTCCGACGATCGACAATCGGAAAGTGGCTCTTCCCTTTGTGAAGGTGTCCAGCGATGGGCTCGAGACGCCTTGGAATCGCTTCAACCGTGGGTCAAGATCCTCGACTCGCTTCGGAGTTCCATTCAAGGCACGATAAAAGCTCTTCAACGCCGCTACAGTCGTCGAATTCAATTTTACGTCAAATGAACTCATCGCTCTGTCTCGCGCTCACGTTCTCCTAAAAGATCGCAGACGGAACACCAACCGTTCTGCAAGATCACTGGTGACCACTTGTTACAATTTTTATTGCCCTCGGTCCCACCCCCTTTCCATATTTTTTATGCGCAGCCTCATGAAATTGTCTGCAACCTCCTCCACTGGCGTGCCCTTGCGTCAATGAACAAAATTTTCTACCGTTTCCTTAGTAATAAATTAATCCGTGATCAACCCAAGAAAGACTCTGTTTATTCAAAACCATTTTACCTTGAAGAAACAAGACTTGAAACAGTTTTATTGTTAGCGTACTAACTGAAACATTGATGCATTTTTAGGAAAAGTAACCGAGGGTTAAAGAAATTTTTAAAATAAATTGAAGAAAGGTACCCGGCTAATGACAGAAGGGTTGATAGGAGTGGTAATTGGAAAGCGACTTGGTGTGCCAAGGATTCGAGTCTATCCTCTTAAAGTAGCGGCGAGACCGTTTGAATTTTGCAGGAACAGGCGTCGGGGGAGGCGACCTTGAGCAGTCGATAAATTCCACGTCGACCACACGGGGACCAAAGATTCCTCTAGTCCGGGGGATCGACCTTTTCCGGGATGTTTCTTTTGCGGATGATCGTTTCCGGCAGTTCGGGCCGTTACGGGGGACAGCTCGTGAGCTCGCGAGCGACAGGGGATCGAACGGCCGATTGGTAACACGGGCACCAACGTGACGAAGGTTTCGCGGAGGTGGGGATGACGCGCGATCGAGAAGGTGGTCCGACGGCGAAGACGAAGGAGCAAGCAAGGGCGGCCGAGGAGGAGGTGGCGGTGGCGGGGGCCGGAGGGAGGGGGCGGGGACACGGGGAGGGGCGGGGGAGGAGGTCCGCGGTGATGCTCACTTGTTGCTCGCTCGACTAATTGCCAAGTAATTGGCCCCGTACCCCCGCTCGTATAAAGTTTGCTTCATTGTCTTTAATAACGCCGTGACCTGCGCTAATGGCTCACGTCGCATTCGTTGGAAGAGGGGACCAGTGAAAGCGAGCGAGCGAGCAAGCGAGAGAGAGAGAGAGAGAGGGGGGGGGAGAAAGAGAGACCAGGCTTTCGACGAGAAAGATCGAATGGCTCGCGGCATGGCAGAAAGGGCCGGAAATTGCCAAAGAAATGGAAAACGCCGGGAAACGCGTAAAGCCGGACGAAATAATGATTTCCCGCGGAATTCGATCCCTCGGAGCTGAACGACCTTCTCCTTTTGTCCCGCCACACGATTATGCCATTAATTGTTTCATGCGCTCGCTTGGTCCGCTCTGCTGCGATTTCTTCCGCAGTCGGGACACGGAAGTTTACGCTTTCAGAATGGTTACGAGTCTAATTTTAATCTTTTTCCGATACAAATCCATTGGATATCTGGGACTAGCCTAGATGTGGTAGGCTGAACAAGCATTATTTGCAAAATGCGTAAATTAACATTTACTTGCACCTGAGAGCAATACTTTGGAGCAAACTGTGCAGATGGAAGATCAGGCTCTGTGTCCTGGAAGGCGGATGTCGATAGAGGGCTTTGTCTGTTTGTGGAGGCGTGGCTAGCGAGCTCGGATGGGCTCTCGACCTTGACCTTAGCGTTCCTCGAGGTAATGTATACCTATTCTTGCTTTGGACCTCCTCTAAAAATCTAGTTCGAAAAACCACAATCACAGTGTTTGTGCGACAAGTGCCCTAAGTAGGCGTGGCTTCGGTACTCTCGACTTCAACAGAGACACACCAGTTTCCCACAAGGCAAGGTGCCCCTACCATTCCCGACCTATACTCTATCCACGCTGAGAGTATATTTCTAAAATCCACGTTCTTGCAGTTTCGTGCGTCAAGTATCCCAAGTAGGCGTGGCTTCGGGGCTCTAATCTTCGACGCAGCCCCACGCGGCACTATCGGCTCGTACCCGCCTAGGTCCACTAACTATTTCAGCGCGTTCTTCCTTTTGCCAAGCTGCCAATCCCCATATGGCGGTCCACCGGGCGAGATTTCGACGGGGGGAGGAAAAAAGTTCGCGTAACCAACGGAGGCCCCCAACGCGCGTAGGCATTACAATAATTTTTAACTTGATTCCCGGAGACCTTCCACTGAGCGCACTCATTACGAAGTTGACGCGTTCACCGTGGCCATCCGCTCCACCTGCGCCTGCTTCCCCCGAGGGTCATCACCTCGACCACCCTTCCCATGCAATTAGCACAAATGCGACCTCACCCGAGGTGTTTCAACGCGTCCGGAATTTCCTTAACGAGAGCGACGTCGACGGGAGAGAGAGATTCGAGCCCGGCAACGCGTGAACGTAAACAGGTCTCGCGTTTCGCAACCCGCGATTCGACTTGCCGGTTAATTGTATCGGATCGTCCCGACAACTCGTGCCCATCTTTCACCAAATAAACACCTCCACCACTCTCCTCGCCGCCATTCCGTCCGGGTGATGCGATTCTCCCGGCGCTTTCGTCACCAAAAAACCACCGAACGACTAATTTTTCGCTGTTATATTCTACCAAAAAATCTAAAACAATTCTGGAACACGCATTGAAGTCTCTATTTTCATATATAATCGACGGAATATCAAATATTTATTATAGGTATAGAAAAAGTAAGTTTCCTTCACCCGCAACGTGGAAAACCAAACAATATTATATGGTAAACGGTTTAAATAAATATGTTTCTACGTTACCCTCCAAGAATTAAATAGCAGATCCGAATTCAACCGATTCCCGTTCGAACGATCTTGTGAAAAATCAGGAAGCTACTGATTGCTAATGTTCAGAAGAGGATCGCTCACAGCTCACGCCCTGTGGTGTGATTCTCGGTCGATTGTACAAATTCCAGCGACAATAGGACAAGCTAGTGGGCGCATAAGAGTGATCGTCTCAATTCCCCTGGAATTTTTCGAGCTGTTCGATCGGTATTCGCCGGTCAAGCAAATTAACAACTAGATACACAAATGCTGGGCGCAAATATTATACTGTTTATTGAAAACAATATTCAATATTTAACGAGGGCAAACGACCGCTGTTATTTCGGCCCGTAGAACCAAGGCAATCTCGTCGACGCGACGGTATTTAGTATTTAACGAGTTTCTATATTCTTGTGCAAGCCCGGATCCCCGATTTATTCCAGGCGGAAATGGGAGACCGGCCACCAACGGCAACCGTGAGCCCCAGGAACGAGGACAATCCGTCTACGACCAGATGCGCGATTGTGCCAAGAATCGAGAGAGAGAGAGAGAGAGAGAGAGAGAGAGAGAGAAAGAGAGAGAGTGACTCATTCTGCCGACCGGACCCGGTGCATAAAGGGGCTCAAACGTTCGAGGACCGATACGCGCAAACGGCGAAACTGTTTGGTTTAATAGTTTCTGGCTGGTTTGTCGCGCGTCCAACATTCTTCGACAGAATTTCGCACTGATCAACGAATGTGGGTGACACCTATTCCGACACCGTGTTAACAATAGACCGGCAAAGGCCCGGCGATTGCTCCAGAAATCAAAACCAGCCAGCCCACTCGCGCCTCGCGTTAGCATTCTAACATACTCAGACGTTCTCGAAACAATTTTGCATGAAACGGTATTTAAACGATGGAATTCCTATTTTATTCTACAACCCCCGGCCATACTATCTTTATCGCGTACTGAAGAATCATGAGAAGGTTCCGAAAATAATTCCCATTTTTATTGTGTTCTATTGTACCTTTCTTTGTTATTAACTATTTCTTTGTGAATCCTCTACCGACAGATCCGCGAAATTTTTCCGAATAAAATGAGACCAAACACGATACAATTCGCAACCTATTTGCCCGTTTAATCCGCGATATAGCGGAGCCTCGATTATCCGAACCGATATCAGAGTACCCCTTTATCGTCGTATGAACAGTACAATTTAAAAGGAAATCCATATTGTCGGGACCAACCCGTTGAAGAGCGATCTATTTTCTCGCTGTTGCTTCTCCGATCGCATACGATCTTCATTAGTTAGCGACACGCTTTCCCGCGGCGATCAGAATCATGTGCACAGCTCGCGACTTCCGGGGCTGTTGAATTATGCAACAAATCGGCGAAGTTGATGCCGCGAAGTCTGAGATATCGGAGAGGCCTCAGAATTTTCGACGGTTATCTCGGTTATTTATTAAGCACGATCCCGCCGATTTTATTGAACGGAATTCCACCGAGACGTCGGCCAGACCGGGCGAGCATCGGATCGGCGAACGACGTCGATAAATTTAATCGGCGCGCGAGACGAGGAGAGCGTCGTTTAGGATCGTCGTGGGCGTCCGCGGAAAACAAATGTCCCGGCGAAATATTCATACGGCCGACGAGGCCGCCTTCGAATTACAGCTTAATAGAACGGGAACGCGGATCTCCCGATACGCATGCATTATTCACGCGTGACCGGACGATTTCCATGGGGCCCCGTTGGAAAAACGGCTGACTAGGCACGAGGAAACAGATAATCTCGGAATCGTAAACGCCCGCGGTAAATGATCGCGATAAAAATCGGCTCGATGCGGGAAAAATGAAGATCGTGCCGCGGGCTAGCGGAACAGAGAGCAGCAACCGATCTTTTTTCAGTTCGAGGAGATTTTGCGATCTACGGTCAAGCTTCTAACCGCAAATGGTGCAGGAGATTATGGTGATTATGTCACAGTCTCGAAAAACGAGGATTTCTTCGTAAATTTTTTAATAGAGGTTGAGATGTTGATCTGTAAGGATCGGTTCAGAATTGCAATTTAAAAGAAGATCGTTATGATTACAGTGAATCCTCGATATATGTCAACAACACGGGTCTTGCGAGCGTCATGTATCGTCCAGGAGACATACCCTAGCCGTGGTAGCCATGGTAGTGGGGATAATTCCGCGACGCTTCTCATCCAGGCCTTGGCGACATATATAGATCACTGTACTTTCGTGAATATTTCATAAAAATTTCAAGAGTTTAAAAAATGAGGATCAAATTGCAGGGTTGAGTGAACTATACGGAAGCCTTCGTCCTCGCGTGGTTTAAGAATAATTTTCGTTGTCAGTTTTACGAAATAATTGTTCATCTGTGTCCAAGGAAACTTCTCGCGAGAACTGGAGTTGAATGTTGCGGTTTTCGAGGAAGGGAAAAATATGGTTAGGCAAGTTCGGTAACGTCTTCCGTTCCGCGACGAGCTGCGCGCGGAGTGAGGAAAGAACGCACACCGTCGTTGCACTACACGGTCGATGAATAAAGAATCGCAGCTCGAGCGCATTCTAATTCAACGGCCAGTAACGCAGGCCAGATAGCTACGTGGGTCGCTGACCATACTCAACATTTAACGCCGGTGTACCGTTACACGGGGCCCGCGGGGTGCCAATCGTTTCTTATCCGGATTAAATCTCGTTAAGGCGCCCTGACCACCCTCGGGAATAAAAACAGTTTATGACGCCCAACGCGCCTAACGTCCGGGCACCGTCGTCCTGACGGAACGGATCCTAACGGGCTTCGACGCCGCTCGAAATAACACCTTCTTAACGCTCGGAATTATTTTCATCATCACCTCGACGAGAATCGCCTCTAGAAAAGATCCAAATGGGTGCAACATTAAAATGGTATAATTCGAACAGTATCGGCGGCATCAAAATGTCTGCCAGAAAACCTTCATCGAGCGATTCCACTAAAACGAATTTCACAAACAGCAAAAGAATAATAGCAATTTTGGGTCATTTCCAGGTCGACATATTAACCCTTTGGACTCGAAGCCATTTTAACGGCAAAACGAAACATTTCTTCCGACCTAGAATATTTCCCTTCTACATGTATGTATTTTTTCATGCTATACGTACAAATTTGATAATGTAAAAAATATTTTGAATAATGACACAGCAATTTTTGGTGGCGCCTTTAGAAGTGCTAATAAAGTAATAATAAAAATCGCGTAGAGCCGAAATATTGAACTAGCTGCCCATATTAAAAAATTCTTTCTTATTATTGGCTGAAAGAGACTTAGCGTTTTGGGTAGCAGCGGCGTACGACGGTCTCGTAGGGAAAATCGACCGGTCTGAAAATAGGGGTGTGCAGGTTCACGCGTTACAGTGGAAGGAACATCGGAGGACACATCCAGGAAGGATACGGAATGGAACGGGGGTACGGGGGATGGCCGGGAAACGGGCAAAACGACGGGGAGACAGAGAATCACAGCGACGCGCCGGCTAGACGGCATCGTAAACTTGGTCGAGGAACTTTTGAATTTTAGCAAGAGGCGGTCTTTCTCTATCCCCGCTCTCGAGCCACTCATCTCGGCCTTATAAATTAGAGGTTCCCATCCCGCGGCTTTGCGGAGGCCACGGTTTTGCGGGCCAGCGTCGATTATGCCCCCTACACATCCTGCGATGCGTGATACTTGCTGCAGTTTCAGTTTTAATGCATCGGCCTTCTTAAATCCATTTCAACACTTTCGCCACCACCATCACGCGTTTCGTGCACAATCTCGTAAATAAAACCAGTCAATTCCTTTGTTATTTAAAATCATGGAACAAGCATAATATTCGTGGAATCCATGACTTGACTACATTGCTTTCATATTGTTGGTCCATTGCATTTGATAAAATATTTTGTCGACGAAGACCAACATTGAAATAAATGGTGGCAAACGCGTTAATCTCTCTACTGTTTTAAATAGCATTCATAAAAATGCCTCGAAATCGATGAGTTTGTTGAAGGAGGACTAAGATCTAGAAGAAAAAGACGAAGATGAACTTGATCTAATGCAATCAAATTGATATTCACACTGCGTCAACGCTAATACTGCTTCTACGCTGTCACCGCTTTCGAATATGCCTCTCTCGAAACAAAAGTGGCAGACTGTAACTTATTGGCTGACTCCAATACATACATGACAACATACATCGCGAAACATAGGAACCCGTCGCAACATATGTGCATAGGGGGAGAGAAGCAAGTAGCTCGAGCAGGCGGCCCTGCAATATCCGAAGAATCGCGACGGGTCTGCGCGATTCGCAGCACCGTCGGACAGAGGTCGCCAGGTGTCCCGAAAAAAAGGACGAGGTTTGGTTCCTGACTAGCAATCGCACGGAAAGAATGCGACCGCGTCGATAATGCGCCACGCTAAAGTCGCCGACTCGGCCGACTTGCGGCTGATCAGGTAAAGGGACTCTGGACGCCACCCCTTCGAACAGGGGTGCGAAGTTGTTGCTCGCCGAGCCGACGCCTAACTCGGGAACTCGGGTTTACCGAAGGTCGTTCAGCGATTCAACTTGCATCGGATTTATTGGGTCATCCCCTAAGCATCATCGTTGTCCCCCGAGCACGGTCATCCTTGGTTCTGGAGCGGTTGTTTAGCTGATTAATCAACGACTCGACTTTAAAAGAATCGCGAAGGGTGTCCACAGTTTGTGAGAAAAATTGCGAAATTCTAGCTCAGCCTAACATCCAGAACCGATCAGAGTTATCGTTTAGCCGATTAATTAGCGACTCGATTTTGCGATCTTGCGAAGGGACATCAAGGTCAGCCTAAAATCTAGGACCAGACAGAGGCCAAGGAGTAGGCTGGAGGAACAGTGGGGCAAACAGCCTAAATCCAAACAGTAGCTCGGCAAGGAGCGTTCGCGGTATGGATCAACGATCGTAGATCAAGGAGGATGGCCAATGGCCTCGTTATGATCCGTTTAGGCTCGGCGACGTCTCAATTAGAAGAAACACGCGGACGAGTAATCAGAGCAAACCGCAACATCCATTCTAATTAGGACCGCCGAACTTCTCTCTCCGCCCCTCATCAACTATTGAGACGAAACTGTAAGCCGGATGGCAGGGTAGGCCGTCGGCCGCGTTTTCATTCTTGCTCACCGTGTGCTCTCGCCGCATGGAAACGTCCTTCCGGGTCATAGGTATTCAGATTTTCTGTTCCCGGCACCTAGTTTCCTTCGGGACCTCGCGAAGGGTGCCGTGTTCCCCGAGGGTGGGGCAGCTAGATGAAAGGAGGGGTAGTTTTCGGCGAGGAGAAGGGAGAGAAAGAGAGAAAAAGAGACAGAGAGAGAGAGAGAGAGAGAGAGAGGGAGAGAGAGAGGATCGCGGCTGCAAAGGAAGCAGACGGCTCCAAGGAGAGACAGAGCCGGCGAAAGAGAGAAAGAAAAAGCGGCGCAGGGAGGAAAAGAGAGAGGGGATAATTCCACGGCTAAATATCGGTAAAAATCAATACTATCTCTTTCCTCGGTGCACCGCCATCGCCGCTAATAATGCAACAGAGTCTAGACTACTAAAAAGACCGACGCATCTTTTCCTGCTTCCGTTCTCCTTTCTAAAAGCAAGAAAAAAAACCATATGATCGATCTATCTCCCAGATCCGACCAGCCCTACGAAATTTTCGAGAATTGATCATTTCACCGTCGTTCTTCAGCTTTCATTCTGCTCGTCAATTCGATATCCTCTCCAGAGACGAGTAAAGCAGCATAGAATTCTATCCAACAATTTAATTAATGGTTAATTAACGATTACATTCTCGAGCACGGATAAGCCGGCCCGCAGGCAAACCGTAAACAGTATGTAACTCCCGTTGATGTTACACGGCGCGTTTTTACCGCGAACGCGGATTTAATGAATACAACGATAATTAAAATTAAAACGCAAATAGACAGCCGCGGCGGTGGCTCGGCCCCGACGCCCGAAATTCCGTCGAAATTTAATTAAAATCGATCTAAACTTTCGAAACCGGCGAGCATCGGAATAAAAGACGAAAAACAACCGGGGGAACTTTTGCAGCTGTTTCCCACCTATGCAACGCGTCTCGGGATCTGCTCCTGCCATAATCAAGACGACCACGGTGGGGATACAACACCGTGTCCAAGACAGCATTGCACCGTTCATTCGCGAGAAGATGGCACGTGGAAACTAGTAATTATACTGGGGATTTTATACGTTTTCGACAAAAATGGTTGGATTTTACATGGCCTACAGATTAAAAAAGAATAGCAACACCATTCTTCTAGGTTAATAAAACCACTACGGAGGAATTCTTGTTTGGCTCCCATGTCACAAGGATGCGCAGTCTACAAATAAACTGAAAGTATAACTAAGATCTCAAGTATAACAGCGTTCAGAGTGGGGACTCTTGGACGGCCAACTTCCCGAGGACGAACAGTACAAGCTCGAGGATCCCTTTTTTAATTCGCGGCAGTTGTTGGAGAAGTCTGGGGAGACTTGATCCCGAAGAGAGGAACGGCGGACGCAACAGTACAGGGGGCCGGGAATTCGAGCATGTTCACGGGTACCGATCAATTACACGGCCCGTTCCAGAAACGCAGCATAAACAAACCCTACTTTGCGGCCGGCCGGACCGCTATAAAGCGATTCGAAATTTCTCCTGCTCGTTTTCTCAAACGTTCCCGGGAAGTAACAGCGTGGAACCGCGGCTCGACCACGACCTGAGACAAACGGGTAACGAAACGCACCGGCGGCGTTCGTTCCGCAGATCCCTTTACACGCGAAAGTGTAAACGGTGGTGGTGGACGCACGAGCGAGCCTCTGGATCCCGACAGATCGCCAACCCCGTTCTCTCTTTCTCCCGTTCCTACTCTCTCGGTTCTCTACCTACACCTATATCCCCAACCCCTCGCTCCCTTTACCCCTGTCGCTCTCTCCTCCCTCTCTCTCTCTCTCTCTCTCCTTGCTCCCAACCCCGAACCCCGAGAACCAAGGAGAAGAGCTGGAGGGGGGCACCAGGCTCGAGTGGTTCTCAACGAACTTTTTTCCACGCCGTCGAGAGAAAAGTTGACGGCCGTTAGTTAACATCGATCTCCAGTCAAAAGGACCCTTTATTTGTCTTTTTCGGAGGGGTAGCCGATGAAGGAGCCCGACGGTTTTTTGGAGCATATTCGATCACAAGAAAACAGGGATTCTTTAGAAACATACTCGTCGAGCTTGATTTTTGAGGGTTAGACCCCTGGGAGTCTACCAAATACGAATGTAGTACTCAAAAAATTTTTATTATGGATATTTAATCCTTCCTATAGCATCGTGAAAGACATTATACAAGAATCTGTCCTAATTCTTCGAACTTGACACTCTCGTGACTTAAAAAGCCAGAAATGTTCTCGGACTCGGAACATTTTAAGTCAGAAAATCCCATTTGTTTTGAAGATCAAACAGCGATATATAATTGATCGTATTCGTTCGAAATTTTTAGCAGATCGTTGAAAACAAACAGGCACAACGATGCGAAATGTTCGGCCCCGGAGTCGCCATTCGAAAGAGCTAAAGATCGGATACTCGGGATCAGTTTCTCAATATGTCGGACGCCACTCAGAAGCGCGAAGAACGATTTCTCGGCGTTGTTTCCTGGATGTTGCGTTTTGCAGGGTGCTGAATCCCGGGATTCGTTAAATCGGCTGTCGATACTCTTGCGCGGGCAAATGAATAGATAAAAAGGCCCGTGCGGCTTGAGACGCGAGAAAATGGTGGATTCCGTTGGATGCCGTCGATTTTCGGCACATCCTCGACAAGTTCTATCGATCCGTCGTGGTTGACGTCGAGTCGATCGCGTCGCCGGATGTTCTGAGTAGTCGCACGGTTGCAAGTAAGAGCAAGGGGTGGTGGCAAGACAACGAATAATTTGCAGAGCCCGCGTTCGATATCGCGTCGAATTAAAATATCCGAGAAAATGGTGGTCGCCGTCGATTTTCGGCCCGTCCTCGACGGGTTCTATCGATCCGGCGGTGACGTTGAGTCGATCGCGTTCTTAGGCTCGCGTAGTTACAAGCAGGAGCGGGGGTGGCAAGACGACCAATAATTTGTAGAGCGCCGAGCCTCGTTGGATATCGTGAAAAATTAAAATACAGGAAATATGAGAACCTTCATGCCACTCCGGTGGCCCCGTGCACCCCCGCGACCACCACCACCCCCATCCACCCTCTTTCTGTCTCTCTTTCTCTCTCCACTCGTTGGTTCACCCGCCCTCCGTAACACGGGGAGGCTAGGAGGGTTTAGGGAGAAAAGGGGAGGTGGGTCGCGTACTACCTCCAGCAAAAGTATGGCGTCACCTCCCGCGGTACAATCCCTGCCAAGAGCGTAACACCCTCTTGCTACCCTCGAACCTGTCTCGAACAATACGCGTCGCTGGTTACAACATAATAGAACCAGTGGCGGCAACAAAGGAACAACGCTGAAGGAACAAAAAAAAAACCCGAGGCAAATATGTAAGAAATAAGAGAAGAGCCAGGGAGGAGAGGGGGGGGGCGTTTCTCGCTAATTTATCTTACTGCAATTTCTTCTTCGGCCGAGTGCACTTCCCGCGGGAGAGAGGGTTGCGAAAACAGAGCGAGAGAGGGAGAAAGAGGGAGGGGGTGGCGCAGGGAGAGAAGCGCGAACTAAGTTGCGACAGGTAGACAATTATTCAACGTCGAGAAAATTATAGGGCTAGCGGGGGTTAATTAAAGCCTGACAGAAATTAAAATTCATATTAGGAGAGAGCCGCGCGCGCGCGCGCGTCCGTCGCGATCTTATCACGGCCGTTTTATAAATTCTCGTTACGCCGGGCCACGGTTGTTTATGCGGTTCACGCGTGTTCCGGACGAGTCCGCTTTTAAAGGACACCCCCTTCCGCCGGCTACGTACCTGCATATGATCGCGCGCGCGGCGCAATAAATTTCGATACCGTATCAATTACGCGAACTGGTTCGCCGAGAGTCCGCGTTGCTTATTTGCCCCGTCAATCATGAGCTTGAGCAACGAAAATGTTGCAGCGATACCATCGATTGATTCGGGAGCAATTTTTTCCGAAAAAAAAGAAAAAAAAACAATTTTATGTCCGAGGCAAGTCGGACGGTAATTTCCTCTGCATAAATCTCCATACCATTTAAGACAAGACGACGATACAATGTGTTCCTCCCGAGGAGGGGTGAGAGACAGAGAGAGAAAGAGAGGGGAGAATGAAAAATTCGCTGGCCGCCATTAATTTCGCGCGACGCCGCGCACCGCCGATGGGGAAATTAAAAAATCGATTTCTAAGGGCCTTCGGCAACGATCGGACACCCCTCTGGACAACCGTTGCGCGATTGACCGCTCGGAAAAACTGAAACGACAGCCGCCGTTCGGGGCGCGGACGCCAGTCTCAACCGCACCTCGATATTATCATTGCGAAAACGTTGAAAGCTGCGAATACACACTGCACGCTTTCACCCGCACTTACGCGATCGGCTGCTCTCTTTCTCTCTGTCTCTCTCGTTGGCCGAGATTTAAAGCGCCCGCAAATTCGAGCGCCGTCGTGTAAACGCGCCGAGGAATTCGCGGACGCCTACGCGCCGAGCGCGAATGCTTGCGCTGGCGGCTAAAAATTGTCTCGCGTTCGATATCGCGAACTTATGGCACCGGGAAACTTTTTCCGCGTCGCTTCCAACGGTTCTCGATCGGTTCGCGAAACTGTTCGCGGCGACTGGTTCGCCGGCCGATTTTTCGCCGATCCGGATCGCAGGCTCGCTGACACCGCTGCCAAGTTTAGCATCGAGAGATGCCACGTTGGCGCCGTTCATTACAGGTTTCGTCTGCGTGGGCAATCCAACTTGCCCGGCTCTCCCGAAACAGCTACTTAACAACAATATGCTCTCGCGCCGCTTGGCACTGACGAAGACGAACGCTGCCAGGGCCACCAGAAAAACAGCATCTAAGATCTATTAGATTGTTGCGCGACCAGCCGCGAATTTGTCGAAGACGCTCCACGGTGACTTTAATAAATTAGTGCGTTGACGGGTTGGTCAGTGTAAAAGTTCTAAAATCAAAGGAAGATGCTTTTGTAACAGTCGTGACTAAATTCATTCAAATTCAGACGCGCCGACGTTTGTTATGTATTATAATCTTTATTTATTCTGCCTCGAGGCTGGGACACTCGGACCTCGTTTTACAAATATACGACCTTTCCGTTCATTCCTTTTTTCTCCCCATTTTTTTTTTTTAATTACCTTATCCAAGTTGTCCATTTTCATATATAATTGAACCTAGCTCTTTGAGATCAATGTTGATCTTCTTGAACAGGAAATCGCCGTTTTGATCGCCTAAATTGGCGAAGAAATTACTGAAAAATCGCTAGTATTCCGAAGTTAAGTTCGCTGTTCCGACAGACCCATTATTTTGGGATTATGAAAATTGTGTAGAACAGGAAAATCACTAAAAAGTAAATTTACGAAGAAACTACCTACCTAGTAAAATTGGTTGCGGTCCGAATCGCATATAAAATATTGAATATCACTGATCCGACCACCTATTATTTTGGAATTATGAAAATTGTATGGAACAGCCAAATCGCTAAAAAGTAAATTTACGAAGAAACTACCTACCTAGAAAGATTGGTTGCGGTCCGAATCGCGTATAAAATATTGAATATCACTGATCCGACCACCTATTATTTCGGAATTACGAAAATGGTGTGGAACAGATAAAATCCCTAAAAAGTGAATTAACAAGGTAGCCACTTAATTGTAAAAATTGCTCAGAATCGCGGAGTAACTAAAGATCGCTTCTTCGATCGGCCATCGTTTCGAAATTATGAATACCGTCGGGTTTCCGGAAACGGTTCCGGGCCCGTCGAGAACGGTGCAGTTAGTGGGCCAACCGGAAGCCCAACAGGTAAATGATTCGAGCCCACAGGTGACACGGATCGGAAAGCCGCTGTTTCGGCCTGTGTCTGCGGCTGAACCGCCGACGCACAGCATCGACAACTCTCATACCCAGAAACATCTGTAGCTTTTATCGCGGCGAAGCGTCCGGACAACCTCGGACCGTGTGTAACTGATTTCGAGAACGAGTTGCCCGGCCATTGACGACGGCGGGAACGCGGAGCGAACGAACGATCGGGAAACCGTTCCTAAAGGGCAGAGACGCGGCCCTGTCGCCTGCGGGATTATCGGCAAGAATGCGGACCAACCGGCAGTCCAGTGATAAATAACAGTCGCTACCTGTGGACCGCGTTATCTAGGAATGTTAGCGGCCCGGACAATGTCGAACGCCGCTGCGCCCTTGTATCTTACACGCCGATGGTACAACCGTTTCCTAGCACGCTTGTCTACACGATCGAACATCGATCGCGGCAATAAATGCGAAAACCGACGGCTCTATCAACGAGCTGCGCCTGAATTCCCGGCGTGCGGACGCGGGCTTCGTTTTTACGCATGCAAATGATAAAGAAACTACAGTATCCCCGGTGTTCTACGTGACGCGAAAGGGACTCGTTTTCTACGGCCGAGCATCCGCGAATTTAAATTTTAGCTTCTTCTACGAAACCGGGGATTCTACGCGCGAGTAGAATACTGTAGTTTCCTGGAGTGCTTCCGACCATTTTCATATTTGATCTGTTCATGGGTGTGCTCGGTGGTCTTCTGAATTTTCTTCATTTTTTTCTAGTCACGGTAGGTGATCGTTACTTCAGTTTTTATTTCACTCGAATCAGTCTCGATGCGACCGAATTAGGAGTTTGAAGGAGAAATGAGAGATTTTTCTCAATTTTATCTGGTTTTTTAAATTGTCAGAAAGGGCAGATCGAATTGCTGAAAGAGCGAGAAATGGTCGAAAGCGTTCCAGTTTGATCTAAATCGACGCGTGTCGAGGGAAAAGCTTCGCAACCAATAAGACGAGAACCACAGCTATACTCCGTCCGACGAGCCGAATCACTATAGGTAAACAAATACACGTGGCAACCACACGAGTGCTGCAGAGTTGTAGTCGCATTTTGCAGACACGATAATATCACTTGCAATCGCGAACATACAATATTAATTTCATAACGGACCTCGTCTATTAATAATCATTTCTTTTCTTTAATAAAACTATCACTGATATATTCCCGACATTTTTCTGATTAAAATGAATCACACGCGTGAAACACGATGCTATTCGGAGCACATATGCTTGTTCAATCCACGACTTAGTGGAACCTCTATTATTCGAACCGATGATCTAAATTCTCCATTATTCAAGTACATGGGAACAGTCAAATCTAACCCCATAATTAATGTTGTTCTTTTATCTATTCTTCAACGAGAAAGTTGGCATATTTACGTTTATTTTTAGTCCTCGCAGTGCTTATCATGCAATTCGACCTTCTCCCATGTTTCAACTAACTTTATGGCATTCTCTTAAGTACATTCTCCCGTTGAAATATAGATTAAAAAAAAGCGACATTACTTACGGGATGAGCTAATACAATTGATTGAGCATTGTCTGATTAACATTGTCTTTCCCACGAATTTAACATTACCCCCACCACATGAACTGATCTCGATTCACGTTCCACTTTGCAACGGGTATAGGCTTACCTCCCGTGATAGTGGGGGTACATTTTTCACACGTATGTATACAACGAGGCATTACTATAGTTAATAAAGGTAACAAGTTAGTGTTCCGCCTTGTAGGACAGCCTATAGACATCATCGATCCTCCTTATTCAAGGAGAGTGTTCGCGAGGGTTGCGCAAGCGGTTCCCGGGACACGGGGCGCTTGTAGAAGAAAAGCATTGCTGACTCACCCTTGGTCGATCCTCTCGACGGGTCCACCGGGTCCCATCATGGCCGGGTGTCCGGGTCCGATTGGTCCTGTCATCGGGTGGCCAGGTCCGAATGGGCTGCCGGGCGGCATACCGTATTGAGGTCCACCGAACGGTTGCCCGTGGGAGGGAAAGTGAGGGTTGCCGGCTCCGGGGGGCACGAACGGTGGCCCCGAGGAGCCGGGCCTGCCGACGAACTGCGGCGGCCCGCCAGAGGGCGAACCGAACGGACTCGGCCCGGGCCCGTTGTACGGAGGCCCGGAATTGTTCGGTGGCGGTGGGAAACCCGCGGAATTCGGTGGCGGTCCTGGACCGGGTGTCGAGGAACCGCTTGGAGCCGGTGACGCGGTGTATTGTGGTGTCGCGGAGCCAGGTGGCGGGCCCTGATAAGGCGGTGCGCCCGCTGGACTACCAGCGCCGCCGGGAAACGGACTAGGACCTTGGAAGGCTGCATTGCTGGGTGGACCGCCTGTACTGTTGTAAGGACCGGACCCTGGACCTCCACCCTGGCCGACGGAGTTCGGTGTAAAGGGCGACGCCTCCGAGCCGGGTGGCGGGCCCTTCCAAGAGGCTGGCGTTCCCGGATCCTCCAGCGTGGTGGTGGCTGCCAATGGCGTGTTTAGGCGGCTACAGCCTGCAATCCGTCCAACACTCGTTAACCTTCTGACCTTCTGCTACGATCTAATTTAACACATTCATTGCCAATGTGACCTGCAAGGCACTTGGGGCGTCATAAGTCCCATATTTCTTGTTTCTACTGTACAATGGATGTGTTAAACGTAAGCTTAACCAGCGTCACACATACGCGACGGCCACGATTTTCTACTTAATAGAAAGAAAATCGAATTGACGTTGTGCACGATGTTATTTAAAATTATAGTATATAACATGATATTTGAAGAATTTTGAACTGTTCTATGACAATATTCTCTCTTACATTTTATAAGATATATACTGTGGATAGAGGGTAAGAGGATATGTGTTACAGGTTACAAGTTCTCTGAATACCATGCTACACGTTAGAATTAAAGCTTACGACATGCAGAAAATTAATTTGATTTTCTACATGTGATATACAAAATCGTGATGAATATAGGCTAACAACGATTTGTCTATTCGCAGGATTTTGCAAGATCATTGGAAAGTCAAATAAATTAAAACACACCTTCTGTTTACAACACAGCCCACCCCATAGACTTTCATATAATGCCTGGTTAACATATAATGCTACATTATCTTTACCGTATACTTTGTCTAAAGACTATAGCAAGATTAAAACGATAAGACATACTACTAACTGGCCTCCACGCAAAATAACTATGTGTGACAAAGAGTAAACGGACTCGTACAATTCTACAAACAAGTGTATTAAAATGGAATACGGAACAGATACAACTTTATTAAGAAACCATGTAAACATCTTTACCGTGTGCTTTGTCTAAAGATTATAGTGAGATTAAAAGGATGAAGACGTACTACTAACTAGACTCGATGCACTATATGCAACACAAATTACAGAGACTCGCACAATTCTACAAACAAGTATAGGATTTAAAACGGAGTATCAAGCGTATACAACTTCGTCAACAATCCATTCAAACACAACAATAAACCATGAATTATAATGTACTCTCTCCTTATATGACTGAGCCATAACTATATTTCCACAGTTTACGTATAGAACCGCCTCTACTTTCACATTATACCTCATCGATAGCCACGAAAGGTAAATACAAATCCATTGATTACTCCTCAAGCCAATAGTAATCATTCCCTCTCAAAATCCAGTAGCCCGTACCATGCCACTCGCATAAGAAACCTCAGCTCTCATAATGTAAACAATGGCTTGACCTCAACCAACATCCTAACCTCCCAAACTCTAGAACCGTCTCCCAAAACAGCCAAAAAAGTGACTACAACTTCCTCTACCCCTAGGAACCGAGCAAACAACTGTAAATCACCATTATTTGTCCCATTGGCCTTCATTGTCCTATGGTCACCCAGCTCATTCCATTGCACCGATCGCCCACTGCGGCAGGAATCAGCACTGATCGTTGCGTGTCACTATGTCCGACGTTGTCCGAACTCTTTCTATCCTCGGAGAATCCCCGTGACCGTCCGGTGGATCCGTGCGAAGCGAGTCCGGATCGCGCGACGGTGGTCTGTTGCAGGTTATGTGCCGGTAACCTAACCTATAAGCGTTGAACGGTACGCGATACGCGGGTCCCTCGCGGCCGAGGTTGTTCCTATCACAGAGATCTCACGGCACAGGGTTCACGGGCGTTTCGTCGAGTGCTTCGCGGCAGTCTCGCGAGAAAAGTCTGTGATCCGGCGACAACAATGGGCACCTGTGCGTTCGCGTTGCTGCCGGCATCTTCACGTTGATCCCGAACCTGTTCGTGGCGATTTCACGGCCGCTCCGGTTGAACACCGGCCGCGCACACGGTCGCAGCAAGGCGCGTGCACAGCACCGACATCACGCTAGTCTTCATTCATCCTGCCGTCACATTGCAACAAATATCGCGACATCCTCCAAACACACGAATGGCCCGGTGCGCCAGAGTGAGAAAGAGAGAGAGAGAGGGGGGGTGAGAGAGTGAGTGAAGGGACAAGCGCGAATAAACACCACCAGAGTCAACAGACCAGCCTGGCCCAGGGACGTAGCGCGCAGGTGGCGCCACGCCGCTACGTCTCTATTTACTCTCGCGAGCTTGTCCCGACCGTGTCGAACGCCGAGGAAACTTTCCCGGTTTCCCTGGTCACTTGGAAATCGCTGAAACGTATCCGCCGCACTGCTATTCCCGCAGAGGAGGTTCGTGGCCGGCGATAGTTGTCATCGATCGACCGCTGCTATGTACTGCGATGCCGCTCCGACATCGCGACGCTACGGAGTACATGTACGTCAAACGTCTCAGCTGTCACGGTGGCTGTTCTCACGGTGAACGCGTTCGTCGGACGGTCTCTCGCCGGAACCGTCGGCGAAAAGTCACTAGCCCGTTCGCCCGCGGCACTTTCACTGCGCGCATTCGTCACTCACACGTGCACCAGGCTGCTGGCCGAGGGCACTCGGTGTGTCGATACAACACGCACGCACGTGCGCCAGGCACGTAGCTAGCCGACACACGCACCTCGGTGTGCCGGTGCCACTAGGCTGGCTTCCCGTAAGCACGGACCACGTGTTCACAGGCCGCCACTCTCCGGTCCCACCTACTTAGGTACCCGCGCCCGTGTGTCAACTGGATTTCTTCCTCGGACGGAGCCAGTAGTTGTTATTCCACGGGTGCTGCCCGAACGACGCTGCCATTTTTAGCAAGCTGGCTGCATGAGCCGACGCGGCGGTGCCTGTCACCCCGCCCAAACACACCGGAACCGTATAGCAACCCCCCGTTGTGTTGTTCCCCTCGACGGAAAAACCACCGGGGATCTTTAGAACCTTCGGTCCTCTGTCTCCTTAGTCTCGGTTTCTACGCGAGTTCTCTTTCTCTCTCTCTCGGTCCTTCCCATCGATCCCCTTTTCAAACCGGCGGCGAAGGTAATCCCTTCGTATTGATTCTAAGCCGCGCTCCTGGCTCCCAACGCGTAATTACCACCGGGATTGTGATACAGTTTGCGCGTGCACCCCGAAAACTCTTTTTTCTTTTCGGCACACACGGAAGAATCTTTCTCTTTCGTCCCTTAGGCCCACCGCGGGGGTGGTGGTGCGGGGGGTGGGGGGTAGAGCCCGAGGACACGCCAATGCGGTCGCCGCTCTCTGCCCCTTCGACACCTCTTTCCGGCGGTTCTCGGTGTTGATCGGCGGCTTGCCGCGCCGGCCAGGGCCCGCCGCGCGATTAATTCGAATCCCGTGGACGAGTTATCGGCCGCTCCGCGGACCGACTGTAATTTCCGATCGATTAATCAGGAGGAAAGTTCGGCAACGCGCAACGTGTCGCCTGTTGCATGCGAGCCTAGAGACGACGGGGCCGTGTGTTTGTACGCGATACGCCGAAACCTGACGCGACGCGCCGATCAAAACAAGGGGGGTGTACAGCTCACAAAGTTGATTTGTAAACAACACACGGGAACCGAGTGGAAAACAATCGGGTGGCACACAGCTGCGTCGACGAAGTCCGGCACTCTGCCCTGTGTTCCTCGCACCCCTGTCACCTCCCTCTTCCAACTCTCAATCGAACCTTCTCACCCCCTCTGACCGAGGCGGAGAGGGACGGAGGGGAGAGAAAGACAGAGACAGAGAGAAATGGAGAGAGAGAGAGAGAGAGATAGAGGATGAATGAACACACACAAACACCGGTGCGACGGCAGCAACGAGATCCACGAACCTTTCGGCGGACGCACCGTGTTGTCGTGGAACACTGTTGGAAAGTCGCGCGGGTGTCTGCTACTGCTCCGGAGGCAGAAAGCGTGGCGGCACAATGGACACACACACGTTAGCCGAGCGGGGATGCGTCGGGGAGCGATCGAGCACGAAAGGCAATTACGAGAAACACACGCGTCACTCGCTGCTCATTCATGGACGACTTCGTCGACGCGTCGCGTCGCGTCTCGCCTCGTCTCGCGGAATCACGAGGACGAACAAGGTAGAACGGGAGAGAGAAAGAGAGAAAGAGCGAGAAATAGAGATAGAGAGAAAAAAACGACGACGATGATGATGATCGCGAAAGGAACATAGGAGAGAGCGATTCGACCGTGACGACGACGACGGTCGCGCGGTTTGTCCACCTCGCGAGAAACTAAGGAGCGATGGCTCGTGAGACGCCGCGCCGCCGTTTAGCAAAACATGCAAAGACGCCGCAAGCAAGCAGGAGGAGGCCAGCCAGTCGTTTCTCCACGTGGAGCGTCGCCCACGGATGCGTACGGCCCTGCGCCGAAAGCTGCACCCCCGACCGCAACGGGACTGCGCCTCGCCACAGTTACTCTTTTCTGTCACCGCCGACGCCACCACCGACGCCGACGCCGCACTCGCCACTTTTCCACGACGAAAAAACGGACCGGCGGTCGACCAGCCGCGGCCGAGCATCAGTACCCTAGGACCATGCACCGTGTCCTGGCCCGGATCGGCCCGATCATCCTCTCTAGATCGACGAAAGCCGCAAGGGTTGTTTTACGCGCGTTCAATGGCGCGGCCGACGCCACATTTTTTTCCTCGCTCCTCGGTCGGCTTCAAAGTCTCTCCCGTCGCGGGGGACTCAACACTCGCCGGTTGACAGTGTCACCCTAAAAATCAATAAGGGGTTCACCCTCGACCCTGCCCACCCTCTTCCTCCTCCTGCACCTTTCCCTGCCCCCTACCTTCTCGCGCGCTCTCTCTCTCTCCCTCTCTCTTTCTTTCTCCCGTTCTCTACCCTTACCACCTCTGTCTCTCCTACTTGTTCTCTTTCTCTACGAGTTTCCCTCTCTATCTCTCTCTCTCTCTCTCTCTCTCTCTCTCTCTCTGTTTCGACGTTGGCCTGTCTTTCTCCCTGCGTTTATCCCAGGAACGTATAGCGGGGGTCGATGGGTCGGCGAGGTTATAGTGGTCAGACGACCAGTCATTCTATTAGGCGGCGATGCGACGCCAGGAGGCCTGCTAACCTTCAAAACTCGCGCCAGCGCGCATTCCTTCTGCCCTAGGGAATATTCCCGAGATTTCTGAACGCTTCTAGAATGCACACTTTTTCCGGAACGCCAGGGAATTTTAGGCAAATTTCGGGCTCTTTCGAGGTCTTTTACGATCTACCTCCTAAGCACTTCAGATGATCATATACGCCCCATGTTAGTAGATCTAATACTTTTTCTTCTGACTGCGGATGTTTACGCAAAATAAGAAAGAAGAAATATGCGTCACTTAGGAGTGTCTTATCTCCCTTAACGAGGTCGAAAGTAATATAAAGATATTACTTCTCAATTTTTTCAATATTTGTACTGTTTTAAATTACACCGACCAATTTTTATCATGAACGCATAAAATTCGCAGTCTACTTGTGAAGTAGACCGAAGTTGACCGAGCTCTCTTTTATTTTAGACCGTTCTACAATATCGCATAATTTAATTATATCCCCATTCGTACGTTCACAACACAACACAATTTACAATGCAACACAATTGTTACATAATATGTGATTGTGGCATTATTGACGAACATAATCTATATCAGTGAAACAAGTAAACTGTTCGTGCAAATGTCAATGTCGAATCTGGCTCGACATAAGACTGCAAAGTTATAACACTATAAATGTCACAATTATCAAGGAGAAAGTGTCCGAACTACAGCACAGAACAAAGTATAAATAAGTCTACCCTTTAAGGTGGATGAACGTTCGATCCCCTCGGCAACAAAATCATTCGAAAAGCGTTGCACAAAGTATTGTGTCTCCCTTCAGATTTTGTTGTTTTTCGTTTTTCATCCCTCACGCTGAACGCGTTTGAACAATTTCTCGGTGAACAATGCACCTCGCCCTGCAAAGGTAACAGGGCCATTCTGCTGCAATCAAGCACGCGAAAGAAGACTTTCAGAAGCCGTTTGAACTTCGGTTTGCACTTCAGCCTTGAACTTTTTAATTGGTGAAGACGGTTTGGCGTGGGCCATTGTGAATGCTAAAAACGGTCTCCGAGAAAGACCGTTCACCTTTCTGTCTTTGTATTCGTTAGCTAAATGGTCACACGCATCGATCCCTAGTTCTAAGTGACAATTTGGGACATAGGACCCATTTTTATATTTTTAGGACGGCTCCAAGGTAACTTCAGAGCTACCCACAGTTTTTTTATTGGCTAAATGGTCACAGAGATTGATCTCTAATTGTGAGTGATAATTTGGGACGTGAGACTCAGTTTTACATTTTTGGGACGCCTCCAATCCAACTTCAGAGCTACCCACAGTTTTCTTATTGGCTAAATGGTCACGGGAGATTGATCCCTAATTGTAGGTGACAATTTCGGACGTCGGGCCCATTTTTACATTTTTGGGACGCCTCTGAACTTTAGAGTTGCCCGCAGTTTTCTTATTGGCTAAATGGTCACAGAGATTGATCTGTAATTGCAAGTGATAATTTGGGACGTGAGACTCAGTTTTACATTTTTGGGACGCCTCTGAACTGTAGATTTGCCCGCAGTTTTCTTATTGGCTAAATGGCCATAGAGATTGATCTCTAATTGTAAGCGTTAATTTGGGACATGGGACTGTTTTTTACATTTTTGCGAGGCCGCTGAGCTAACTTCAGAGCTTCCCACAGTAGATTTCTCACTAATGCGGTTACGTTCGGCGTCACGACAGCTACAGCGTTATGCTTCCTTGTTCCCTGACGAGTCGTTCGAATAGAAAGGCGGCATCGAACGGGAAACCGTGCTGCCGACCTACCTCACCGCGCTCTCGCGTCTCGGCCAGAGAGCCGCCAGAAAACGGAGAAGATTAGTTCACCGTGGGGCCGGAAGTTGCACGGATCGGCGGTACTTTCTACAATTTTACGAGACCGTGAGGCTCGAGCGGTTTACAGCACACGGCCGCTGACACGAATTCGCCGCAGGCACAAAGTAGATCGTGTGCCGTGAGGCACTTACCAGGGACATCGCTTAAGTGTGACACGCCGATCTTAATGAAATTTATATGTATAGGGTGTACGATGAACAAATATACGACGCGTAGTTTTTTTGTTTTGTTTTGCAATGATCCATATCTGGGCGGTGAATCCTCGAAGTTAGGGGTGGGAAACGTTTACTGAAATATCTCGGGATCTAGAGCAGATAGGACAGTGACATTTTGTTCAGATTGCCTGCTTTTAAGTAGGAAATTAGTGAGGTCTAAAATATGCGTTTTTTTAACCTAAACTACAATTTACCAATTTACCAATAAAAAATACTCGTGTCGAATGTTTGTTTCACAGGCTACACTCTAAATAAATTTTATTGAAATCGTGTTACGCTTGAGCAACGTACCCCGCTAGATCGTTGCGACCTTCCGAAATGAGTTTCTGAAAGTCACACATCCGAATCCATAACAATTAATTGTTCACCGTGCCGGATCTTCCCTGGCACTCTCCAAGGTACATAGTTCACGGCGTCTACCACTGTTATTGCCTCCGGACATCTATAAAATCGTCAGGGTATCCTCGGAAGACGCAGAATCGATTCGAAACTGCGTTCTTGCCGAAACAATATTGTCGCAACTATCGAAGTTGTAGAGATCTTCTCGTGGGAATTGATTATAAAAATCGCGAAGAGTTTAGACGAATCTTGTCATTTTGCATAAGACAACGCGTACCGGACAGTTTCGGTGCTGTGTTTAGCGTTAAAATTGATATCCCGTTAAGCATTAGAATCAGGACATGTAAAGACGAATGCAATTTTACACACAATGCTTCGCTCCACCGACGTACAATACAAAAACCAGGTCACACTATTCAAAAAGACGAAGAGAACCTTGCAATCTCTATACGCCTCCGCCCACAAACAGCCTCGTGAGATGCGTACAGAGTCTTTATCAGTTATCCTAGCTGATCGAGCTAGCCGGGCAGTCTGAACCCTTCGGGGACGTCGATGTCAGTTTGCTAAACTGATATTTATGCAAAATAAAAATTTTCTATGTAAGTTGTATGAAACAGAAATGAAGTAAAAATCTGCTTATCCTTCTAGTAATTTCAACAAGTCAGGAAGAGTGGAATAATGTCCACAAATTATTCTAATATTCTCACAGTTTTCTATTTCAACCATCCATTTTTCACATAAATGCATAAGACCTGTCTAGTTATAATAATCTCAGGATTTAGACTTTTCGATATTTTCCCTAGCCGGCTATAAATTCCAGAGAGCGAACAACAATTCGTGACAAACACATCGTACAATCTCCAGCAATGAAGTTCTCACTTCATAGCCAAAAAATTAATATTCAAAATTTGAAACTTGAAAGATCGAGCTGTGTCCACAATTTGCGTGGTTCCCGGACCACAGTGCGACGCACTGATGTCGGGCCCGAGGGGTTAATAGAGTAACAGTTTTGAACAGTGATCGTTGGTTTCGAGGCACGTCACCGCAGAACCTCTTCGGCAAAGTATACCTGAAAGGAGAGCGGCGTGTAGCTATCCTCGGCCGGGCATCGTGGATCCGCGTGTCTGGAACCAGAGCGAAGACCTCCCGGCGAGTTTCTCGTCGCGCATCCAGCACGGGAACACGAAGAGAGCCTGGCAGTACTTTAGAAACGGTAAATTGTTCAAGGCCGCCGGAGAGCCCGTGCAGGTGAAAACCGCGCGCATGTACGAGACAGAGAGAACGGTCGTGGAGAGGCTCGCTGTCACGCGAGCGTCGCCGGCGCACACTGTGTGTCAGTGCGCACGGCATGGCATTTCGATGCCTATCTGCCGGTGAAGGCACCGATTCGATAACCCGGCGATTCGGGGTCAACATGGCCGCCTTTTATAACGCATAGCCACCGCCGTCGCCGCCGACGACGACCGCGACAGCGACGACGACGACGACGGTGAACAGTCTCGCGATCAGTATGACAGCTGACGCGTCCGTCGAACGAGGGACACGTGCCGCGAAAAGACGCGGCGACGGCGACGTCCCGCTAACGAGGGCAGCTTTTCACGCGGAAGCTCGATGAGCGATACACGCGTAATTAGAGGCTCGAACGGCCGCGAACAGAAACGAGACACATCGCCTGCACAAGTGCCCCACTCCTTTCGTTTCTCCTCTTCCCTGCGAATCCGACGCGTATGCGACGTCGTCGGTGTGCCCGCGGTGAATGCCGCCGCTGTCGCGTCGTTACCGCGGCGACACACCGAGCACGAAGTTTCTAGGTCCGTCATTATGCGCGCGGAACGCTCGAAACTTATCAATGGAAATTGCGAACGATACACGGGACAAGTCCGACCGCGGAGATAAGCTTCTTGAAATCAAACGCGACGCTCGCAACGGACAACTTTCGCACGACGTGGACGTAACTGGCTGGTTAGCTCAATGTGGGAATTAGCTTTTCTTTAAAAGCGACATCGACAGGTTTATTGCCGCGCGAATTTTATGTTTCACCTGTTTCAATCGCACAAGCGATCAGCGTTGTTAGACCCCCGCGGTACAATTTATTCGACGATTACAGTTATCCGAATTTCTTAGAAAAAGAGAGAAAGATTAAAAATTGACAGTTTAATAAATACCAGTCTATACAGCCCGATTACAGTCCTTACCATGTAAACAGTTGGGTCTGTAAGTCACTCGACAATGAAGACTCTTGATAGTAAAGTGATTTCTCGTTATATGCCATCAAGACCTGGATGATAAATGTCGCGGAATTATCCCCACTAGTGTAAACGTAACACAGACGCTGGAAAGACCCATGTTGTTGACATATCTCGAGAATTCACTGCATTCTCTTGGCTTTCGAATAAACTGAAAGTCCGGACCGTCGTCTCGTTGAACAATTGAACGAGAAGGTGGAAGGTCTCGCTCGTTCGATCTTCATCCGGCTTCGTTCTCGGGCCGTTTTTGAGTACGGCAATTTGTCTCGCGTACGTCGCGAAGACACAGCCAGAATCCGCAATGCCGGTCCTCCGAACGTCTAACCGGACAGGCGAGCGGGTTAATTGGTTCCACCGAAAAGTCCCGTGTCGGGCCGACTTGTAATCACCGTGGAAAAAAAGGTCGGTGCCCGCCGCAAAAACTCATCCGACCAGGGCCGACTCGATTTTTCTCCCTCCCTCCCCCCCCCTCACCCCCCCCTACCGGTGACAAGTTTTTCCCGCGAAACCGCGCGGAAATATCTGGTGCCACGAGCGCGTGGCCAGCCGCGAGGTGAATGACAGTTGCGGACAGTTCGTACACAAGCACGTTCCACTGACCCTGGGCTGAAACGATCCGGATGAGCTGAAACGACCCCCGCTCCCCCTCCACCCCCTCTCGCCGTTCCCCGACGCCTCTGCACGTGCTGCCTGTCGTCGTCCCCCGTGGACTTTCCGCACTCTTATCCAAAGCCGTACCCTACCCGAGGCCAGAACTGTCCCAAGAAAGCCGCACGCCGTTTCGCAGAAGATATTAGGATAAGTTTCATTCATACAAACTTCGGAACAAATCTCGACCTTCGGAAACCTCGTCCGGGCTGGACGAGGTCTGCGAGCTGCGCTCGAGGGTGAACAAATCCCGGGACCGTGCTCTAATGCGGCGCTAAAAGATCGGTGTACGTCAACCTGGAATGATCGATACAGTGAATTCTCGATGTATGTCAACAACACGGGTCTTGCCAGCGTCGTGTATCGTTCAGGAGACATACCCGACCCGTGTTATGTTTACGCTCCTCGGAGTCCGAGGCCTCTCGAGCTCCCCGTAGTGGGGATAATTCCGCGACGTTCATCGTCCAGCCGTTGGCGACATACATAGAGAAATCACTGTACCTCATCGATGCTAAAGTATCGAAGTTTTCAGAAGTTGGTCCTGATTGAATAGCTTTAGATTCGGTTTCTTTTTGCTTAGGTGTCTTAGTGTAGAAAGGTTTTTTCTCTGTGCTTCACACATCTCCATTTACAGTAAGGACAGCCGTATACTAAACTTTATTGAAGAACGTTCAATATAACGTTCAACGTTACGAACGTTCAATGAACGTTCAAAGTATAATCACTGCTATCCCCAGCGACCTAGCAGAGTCATTAATTAGTGCAGAGTAGCTTTAAAGGGAGTCTATGATCACTGCAAAGGTATCTAATGCATCGACAGTTGATCCCAATGTTTTAGATCAAGCATCCTTCTACCTTTGGCATCTTCAGCTTAGTAGCTTGGTAGCCGTCTATTGAAGCTTGCTGAAGATTTCTAGAAACTCGAGAAGCGATAATACCCTCATCGATTAGAGTACACGATCTTCGCAAAAGTAACCGAGAAGTCTGTGCCGAACACTACAAGCCGAACTTTCCCTCCGCTTTCGGATACAATGGTCACGGGTAACAGTCTTCGGAAGCTCATCAAAGATTTCCATGATTGAACCCATTCGGAGTAGCGTGTGCAAAGTATAATTTGCACTCGTGATCGACTCGCAGCTGTTCCTAAGTGGAGTCGGAAGCTCCGAAGTTCACGGCGCACAGAAACAAGTTGGATCTGCGGAAAGGCACGGAGGGAAGGCCAGAAGAGCAAGTTCGTGGTTGGCTGGAGCGGGGTGGCACGAGGAGAAGGTGGTTGGGAACGAGCCACGAGGGTAGAGGGATAAAGAGAGAGATAGAGAGAGAGGGGGGTGGGGGAGTGAGGCTAGGAGAGAGGGGACGGGGGATGGAGTAGGTCGATACGGTAAACTATTGTCTGGCGGGTGAAGTGTTCACGAGAACCTGGCCAGGAAGACGACTCCGCCACGGTTACGTGCATTCCGCAGTTCGCACGAAACGCCGAAGATATGACGTGTTCGGAACCGCAACGATGCTCATCCGCGCCCGAGAGGCTACGATCCTCTAACCGTGGAATCATTCCTGTCCCTTGGCCTCGATCGATGTTTAGCTCTCTGAACGTATCGGTCGTTGTGGCGTTACCGACCGAGCGTCGGACATGTTGCAGATAATAACTCCGAACGGCCACCTTGGGGGCCGCCATCTTGTTTCCCTAGAAATCACGATTCTTTCGATATTTTCGCGTGGGTCTCAGAAATGCTGAACGAAACCTTCAATTTTGTGTAATGTAATAAAACAGTACAGCGCGGAGATCATTTTGGAGGTATTTTTCCAGCCCCTTGATGGTGCAATGATCAAATTATGCTAGGCTAAGTTAGGGGAGTCCTCCGAACTGCACAGCTCCATTGTGAAGATGGGAAATCGCGTTTCCCAGATCTTTTGGGAAAGTATTTACCTAGCTCCTAGATACTACAACGATCAGAGTAAAATTGAGTCCGATTATTGAGACTCAATAAGTCGAATTTGCAAGCGGATGAATTCTCGAAGAGAACCGCAAGATTTCCTAGGTCTTCTGCTGGCTCGTGGACGCTGCAATGATCAAATTAAGCTGGTGTAAGTTAGGGGAGTCCTTGGAACCGCCATTAGCAGCCGTATACCTCGAAAAATCGACTCGGCAAGCGGCCCGGATTCTCGAAGACGGGGAATCGCTGGATTTCGACGAGTTTTCGGGAATGTCGTCTGTGAATGCGGATCCGCGTCAATTGGCTAGGAACACAAATGCGGTTTGGCATGCGACGATGCACGGCCATCCCGCGCAGGAGTGTTTACACCGACTGTCATCCTGGGTGGAGTAGTAAACACAATTCCACCGTACCACCTTGTTCTGCTGGCTGCGTGTGCGATCCGTTCGCGTTTACGTTCGTCTAGGTATGTCTGGTGGCAACGCTGCCAGCAACGTTGCGGTGAATTCCAAGTTTCGATCGTCGGGATTGAGCGCTCTGCCGCCGATAGTTAATGCCCCGAAGTATCTGGTTCAGCCAGACGAATTAGCGTCTCGCGGCCTGGGAAAGAAGCGTCGATCGACGATCGGAATCGAGGTTGTTGCAACGGCTGTCCCACGAGGATCGGTCGTTCTCGCGATCGGCAACGTTTCGCGAGAGGAGCGCGCGTGACGCGCAGAAATTTCTCATACATCTCCCGGAAAACTGTGCCACGAAATTGGGATTACCAGGAGAAATGATTTCGCTGGATGGAGCATTCTTGTCTCTACCATTGCTGGACTGGTTAAACAGGTTAGCAGTTTATGACCACCATAAAAATATTTTATATTTCGCGGCTCATGCCTGCGCATTCCGCGCCGCGTCGCTCTTTTTCCTTTTCTCTCGATCGCGCTGCGCTACGGGTTCGTAGCTCTCCGACCAGTTCATAAAATCGAGCAGTATATATGAATTTATTCACCGGACGCGTTTTCGAAGGGATTTTTTGGTTTTGTCCGTTTATAGACGAAATAATTGTATGATACACTTACCGGTGACATTCGGGCATCCGAGCGACGAACAAAATGGTCGTACGCTTCGGACGAGACGAGAACACTGAATCGCGAACACGACTCGTGATTGTTCTGCGTCGTGCCCGACCGCTCGAACAATAAAGAGATCGTTCGTGGTAGATATTTTATTTCCAATTTAGGAACTGAAATGCCCATATAATAAAAAATATTTTGTATCGTATAATAATAATAATTATTATTAAATTGGGAAACGAGGGGTTACGCTAAAAAGTCACTTGCTAAGTATACAAAAATGAAGAGAAAACTCGCAAAAGAAAAACAAAAGAAGAAACGAACATAGATTTTTTCTTTTCATTGAATATTAATCGTTCTCTAATTTTCTCTCGCTATCTCTCTCTCTCTCTCTTCCTTTCATTCGCACACTTTTACACACACGTTCTCTCTCTCTCTTTCTTTCCCTTTTCACGTATTCTCTACGCACGCAATCTTAATCTCTTACACACACAGTCTCGCCTGTTCCGCGAGCGGGCGCGCGCTCTATAAATTCGAGATTAAACAACAGCCACGGTAACAAAAGAAGAAAAAAGAAATGGTGAAATTACATAAAAAATATTCCGGCCATGGAGTTTTGCACTTCCGTGAAATTTCTTCGTCGCCTACCCCCTTTGTTAGTCTCGTTCTCTAATTGATAAAGGGCTCGCTTTAAAAGCACATACAAACGACCGTCGTCGTCGTCGTCGTTCGATTTTCATTCTTTTCCATTTAGTCTCGAAGTCACTACCTTAAGCAGTTTTATGGCACGTATTCTCGTACAAGCCCTTCTATAAGCCTTCTGTCTCTTCTCCCTTTCCTCAGAAAGAGAAAGGGACGGTTCCCATCCCTATGCCGGTACCCTTCCCCCGAACAACGCACCCCAACGTTTCTCGCGGTCCCGTCTCAGAAAATGAAAAAGCAACGGGAAAACGAACCCCGCGGAATTCACTCGAATCGCAACAGCAACGTACAATGTCCGTCGAATTTCTCTTTGTACACACGCACCAGGACGAACTCGGAGGCTATGCGCACACCATCGGACAACGGTTCATCAGACTTGGACTTGAGGATCTATAGATCGTCACGCATTCACGCACAACAGCCGACGGCCTCCGTTGATTCCCGATGATCCTCGCGACGAAAAATTTCAAGGAAAACGAACGAAAGAAATGAAAGAACGTACAACCATCGCGCGGAAATGATCGAATATACATATATCGGTAGCAAAAATTCGTTGTGTCTCGAACCAAATAGGAACGTGTTTATTTTTTTTCTCTGAACAGACCGGACGAACGATCAACGAAAGATTTCGAATTCAGAACGCGTCGGGCGTCACCGGAAGACCTTCTTTATCTTTTCTTTTTCTCTCCCCACCTACTCCGTCTTTTTCTCTGCGTCATTCTCTCACTCTCTATCTTTCTCTCTCTCTCGCGCGCCAAAAGAAAATAGCTCGGTCAGTAATAGTCGCAAACAACGCTCGCCACAACACTCAATCGTCGCACAACATGAACAACTTATCCGTGAAAGACATCGATATAGAAATCTTGATTTTTCTCCTAGGTAAACGGTCCGCGGACACACGTGGACCGGGTCTTTAAATTACACTCTTGTACGTACACACGTCTCTTAGGGTTACGAATGCTTTAACGTTATCTGATATTTAGTTTTTACTTAGTACTTTTTTTTCACTTTTAATCTTTCTTTATCAGAGAGTATCCTAAAACGAACAAATTCTATCGATACGTCTACGTTTAACATGGATATTAACCGTCGGCGTCGGCGTCATCGTCGTCGCCGTCGGTTTTCCTTTCATTTAGCAGAATATCGGTGGCCCGCGATGTTCGATCGCCTTATGGCAGCGATCGCGCGCATGTCCTAGAAATCAGTCGATCATGATGGTGCTCGTTAACCGAAAACTGAAAAACAAACATCCATTTTTTTTCTCTATTTCGTCTCTCTCCCTCTCACACACGAGTACACTCTATCATACTTTCTCTCTCTCGCTTTATCACTCTCATTCATTGTTCTCGCACACGCACGCACTCTCTCTCTCTCTCTCTCTCTCTCTCTCTCTCTCTCTCTTCATTTTTTTGTCGCCATTGTCGATGATACAATAATCGTACGTGGACGAAAACGAAAGCGTACGTTTTGCCAACATGTTTTCGTCTTTCTTTCGCACGACTGTGTATGGCTTTGTATTTGTATATATATATATGTGTGTGTGTGTTTGTGTGATCTTCATTTTTGTGTTGTTGTTTGTCGGTTGTTACTCCTCTGTTTCATTCTAAATTGTACAAAAACGACCTCCTCTAAAAAATGTAGTCTGCAAAATATTACACGTTGCACCCTAGCAAAGAATATATTTATACAGCGATACGACTATCGTTGGCCACACAAAAATGTCGGACAGCCTGTACACACTTGTTTACTTGTATTTTTTTTTATCGTTTTGCTAAACCTTAACACGTTTTTTTTTTCTTACGTAAAATGTTGAAAGATATAATGCAGGGGGACTTTTTTTCTTTTATCTAGCTTAACGGATACGTGATTATATACACTATGTACAGCTTGTTTGTTTCGTCTCGTTGCTAATAAACACCGCGATGCGTGCACTTAATCATTTCTGTTTAGAGCTGACTACACAGATCGGTGTATGTATACGTTCTCGTGTGTCTGTGTGTGTCGTGTACATGTGTTTCGTATGGTTTCCTATGGTGAATATGCTTGAACATGAGAATGTACGCGTGTGTGTGTGTGTGTATGTGTTTGTATAAGTGTGTGTACGTATTTGCGAGTGTGAAGAGATACAATGAAAATTTGTCTATAAACTTACACAATTAGAATAGGGTTCTCGCGATCGTTTTACACACTACGATAAGATTTTTTTTATCGTTACACAATAAACAATTACACGTTTCTGACGATCCGTCGGCTAAAGATCTCGCATATACACATATACATATACATATATATATAATCATTTATTTATTCATTTATATATATATATTTATTTATTCATTTATTTATTTAGTTATCACATCGCACGTTCGAAATGAAGGAATTACGACCCTACCACGCGACAGAGAGGCGAATTTGTCGAACCAAAAAATTGTCTCTGTAAGAAATCTGTCTTCTTCTTCTTCTTCTTCTTCTTCCTCGGGCGCGGAGAAAGTAAACAAAATAAGAAACATCTGTATCGAAGAGAAACGGTACACGAATAAAAACAGTGGTTCGTCCGAATCGTTCGCTCGATCATTGATCGTTTGTCGATCGTTTGAAGTCGCGAGCTCACGCGCGCACCCGCGCGCCACATATTTTGACAGAGAATGAACGTAAAAAAGTCGTGTCGTTTGCACAGTTCATTTTTATCCCTCGTGTATGAAAAAAAAGTCGACTGCCATCGTCGATCGTCCAATGAGTAACGCAGCAGCGTATTATCATTTTTGTCTCTTCCCCCCCCTTTCATTCTCATTTTTTTGATCGTTATCACAGTGCTTTTAGTACGTTCTTTCTTTAATTATTTTTTCTTTCCATTAAATCCCCCCTTTTTAAATATCGAATACTCTCTCGACATATATTTTTCCGTATGTATATATATATGTATATATATAAAAAAAAATTAAAACAAGACCGAAACATCGTTCTCTTTCTCCCTTCATCCCTCTCTCTCTCTCGTTCACTCTCACTCTCTCTCTCTCAAAATTTACAACGAAGTGTATCTTGCATTATTGTTATATATAAAAAATTATTACCTAATTTATTGCATAATATATGCATGTACACGCCTACGACACTGCGAATTATTCGTTCGCCACCTCGAACTCATGCACAGTCTTCAACCCTCTTCGCTAACGGGGCGTTCGACGATCGGCGCCGATTTCGATCGGAGAAGCTGGTGTCGCGGTGGAATAATGTCGTCTACGGTGATCCACGCGACCTGTGAACGCTGGATTGTCGATCGCCCCGTGTAGGATCGAACAGGATCCTCGGATCGACGGCCGATTTTCGCTCGGCGGATGTGAACGCAAGAAATTGCATCGGGGGCTCGAACATCCGATTCTCGAACGAACAAAACAAACGGAGGCGAGGAAACCCGACGGATCTTTGTCTTTAAGAGAAGAAACAAAACGAGAAGAAAAGGAAAGAACTGAAGGGAGACTGGCAACGGAAGCTTCCCAGACGAGCGCAATTCGTTTGAAAGAATCGAGGATTGAAGTTCGTGGACTGTGCCTCCTAATAACTGAAATGATTCTTCCTCGTCATCTTTTATTTCGCGAGTATTTTTATTTTTCACTGAGAATTTGATCTGGACATAAAGTGTACTTAACCCTCATTAACTTACTGTACTTTGAAAGTCGTACCATGACACATTTTTTAGTCTAATTTGATTTTTAGTCACAATGTGATATATTGTTCTGTTGCGTCTCTGTTGTTAATTTTTAATCCACACAACAGAGTAAATGCAATTTGTCTCTTTAAACTGCGAAGTAATTGTTCATTTTTATCTAGAGGTTAATGTCTGCCGTTTTTGTATGTATACATTTTTTACGTACACAAGAAAAATTCGAGCAATTAAGGTTAAGTAAAATAATTAAACAACAAAAAACAATTCAAATAGTGGGCGTTGAACATCTTTTTTTATCCATCACACCCGATTTGTAGGATTGCATTTAGGCGGACTGTTAACCCCTCGCTATACACAGGGTGATCCAACTAAAGTTAACCACCTAAATACGTACTTCAGTTGTACAAAAATTATTTTGTACGCAGTTTGAATGCCATCGATGGACGAATACGCAGCAGACAATATTTTTCTGTTAAGATAATTTTTCAAAGTCGGAAACATTGTTTTTAGCGTCTAGTGAGTGAACAAATTATTAGAGACACTTGCACGAATAGACAAATTTACATTAAAACGATGAATTTCTAACTGAAAGTCTAGCTACATTGAATTCTTATATTTTTAGGAAGTATTGACGTTTGCAAATTGCAAATATACGTTTACCAACACTGTAAGGAACATTATCCGTCACATACACGATAGATATATTTTTCGCTCTGTGGCTCTAATAATTTAATCACTCCCCACATGTGTATATGTTTTTTAACATATGACAGTCGTGCGAAAAAAATTTAAATGCGTCCAAAATATTTTTCATACCAACTGAAAGAGACTACCCCTAGGTGAACGACCCTGTATATGAATACGGACGCGTATATTATTTGAAAATAGAAATAAAATTCTCTTGTGGTTAACATTTAATCGATACAGCGAATACAATATAAATTGTCTTGCACTTTTCGGAAATGATTGAAAATGAAATACATTGAAAAAAATTATAAGGTGACAAGGAGTACCACTAAAAATAACCGTGCTGTAGCCTGCGGAACTTCAAGCAAAATAAAAATTGTCTTCATCACCAAAAAAGGAAGTTGCATAAAAATGAAATTCTCTTGATAATTTTAACAGGTTACTAACGACCTACCGTTAATATGAAATCTGATGTTTCTTCTATTCTGTGCTTAAACTACAAATTTTTAAAAATGTACAAAATCTAGTAATATAAATCTGTAGTTTACTTATAATACAGTCGAAAGCACTGTGTTGCCAAAAATCGAAGACTGTAGAGTACCAGAACTTGCAACCCCTATCTTTCTAACATCATATATTCAAACTGTAAAAGTGCGTTCACGAAGAGTTACTTAACAAATTTATAGGTTCGGGTATACATGTGGATAAAAAATTGCTAAAAATTTAGATAGACAGATTCTTGTTAATTTCACGAAGTAATGAAAAATAGTGACATTTAGTTCCCTTGTGAATCTAGCGTGAAAGTAAATCGCTCATCCGGGAAGTCTTCCGCAGCGAGAAACGCGATGAAACGAACGAAAATAATCGAGACCGACGTTCGCTACTTGTAGTCGGACACCCTAACGGTATGAGATCCCATTGTCTACTTAGACGTTGGGGCAGCCGGCTGGTGCTGCCCCGCCATCCCCAGTCTTGGTTGCGAGGAAGCAAGTAATTCTTTGTAATACGCGCTGAACTCCGGCGGCAGAAAGGACGCGGGGGCCGTGGGCGGAATCGGCGGCGGGAACAGACCGTTGTAGAACGCGGAATAGTACATCGGGTCCAAAATTGGTAGGAACTTGCCGGGTGTGTTTGTTGGCAGTTGCGGGAGGAAGGCTGGATTGCTTTGCGGCACTTGGGGCACGAAACCTGAGGGTATGCTGGGTACGCTGTGCCGCCTCCCAACTTCGTTTTGCCTGGCTTCTTGTTGCTGTTGTTGCTGCTGTTGTTGTTGTTGTTGCTGCTGCTGCTGAGCGATCAACGACTTGTCGCCTTCGCTGATACGACGCTGTTGATGATACTGCTGTTGCTGTTGTTGTTGTTGCTGCTGCTGTTGATGATGTATCTCCTTACCCCCAGTCTCTACGTTTTTTCTCCTGTCTATACTGATCTGCTGGTGAATCGCTGCTTGCATTCTAGGGTAGTTCCCGCTGTTCAAGTGGTTCAGATTAGGTACGTTCGGTATCACGGGGTGACTACTTGGCTTCCTAGGTGTGTACGGTGAAACCGGTTCGCTCCTCGTCGTGTATTTCCCGTTCGCGTGGTGCCTTCTCTGCCCTGGTACGGAATTGTTCCGATTCGGTGGACTTGGCACCCGCACCGGCGGGCTCAGGTGGTTGCTCTTGTGTTTTGGATTGACGATCGTGATCTCCAGGTTGTTCGTCGCCATCGTTCGGCTGTCCAGTACGTTCTGGTAGCCCGGATAACCGCCGACGCCTCCGCCGCCGCCGCCGGGCGGGCCGCGTTTCGAGCAGTCCGTCGGCTTCTCTTTGATCGTGGACGAGTTCCTCATCTCCAGGTTCAGTGGATTAGGCCTCGGCACTACAGGTACTTTAACTATTTCTAGGCTCGGCCGCGGGAACGCCGGCTTCTCGGCGGAGGACTTTTGCGTCAGGTCGAGAACGCCGCCGTGCGCCACCATCTCGTTATTGTTGTTCACCGGGCCGTGGTGATGATGGTGGTGGTTGTGGCTGTGGTTGTGATGGTGGTGGTTGTGGTAGTGGTGGTGCGGCGGCGGTTGCAAACGGTGCAGCGTGGGCCGATACTTTGGAGGGATGAGAATGTCTTTCGGGTCCCCGTAAACCGTCTTTTCGTTGTGCGCGAATATCGACCTAGACTGCGTCACCTTCGGCGGGAATATCCTGCCATTGGGGACCGATGGTGGCACGAACCGGTGGTTGGCTTGGTGGTGGATGGCCGAGGGCGGTGGCGGGACATTGGCGTTCGCGTACAGCTGCAACAACGCCGCGTTGTTCGAGTTGCCGAGGTTGATCACCCGACTGTTCACCATGTTGTTGTTGTTCACGGTGGTGGTGTTGTTGTTGTTGTTGTGGTGGGCAGGCGGTTGCTTGGTGGGCACCTGGAGCCTCGCCTGGTGATGCGGATGCTGGTGATCCTGCGGCGACGACAGCATATGACCGATGTCCGGCGTGACGGTCACGGAGATCAGCTTCGGAATGGAGTTCGGCGTGACCGGCAATGGGTACGAGATCGGCGGCTTCTCCTCGGTCTTCATGGTGGCAGGCGCTGGCGGGTTGCTCTGGATCACGCTCGGCCGAGTATCCAGGTCCACGGCAGTGACCTCAAGACCTCCCTCGCGAAGGATCTCGAGCTTGCGCTTCTTGAAACTGGGAATGATGATCTTGTCCCTGCTGGTGTCGCTCTCCGACTCGAGGTCGATCACTTCCGGCGATCGGGGCGGCACGATCGCCTTCTCCCCGAACATCGGCTTCTCCCCGAACAGAGGTATGTTCTCTTTGCCCTGGGCCAGCAGGGTCGTCTGCTTCGGATCTAGCTTGATCTCCTTCATGTCCTTCTCCGGCGGAGGCGTCAACGTGACCACCGTGGTGGCGTTCGTTGCCACCGTGGTCACCGGAAGCCCCGGCGGCGAACACGACGGTGGCACCTGTTGAGATATCAACGGGCTGTTCAGCTGCCTCTCCAACACGCTCTGGCTGTTCCCGTTCGTCGCGACGTTCGTCGGCGTCGTCGACGGTGTACTGCTCGGCGTCGAGATCGACGTGTTCGACGAGGGCGGCGGACTTGGCAGTTGGCTGGCTTGCTGGCTAGGAGACGGCGTGCTGTTCGCGATCATCGTGTTCAACGACTTCAGCCGCTCGGGCTTCACCCGAACGCTACGCAACGACGACGTTTTCCCCGTCTCCGTCTTCGGCTTCTCGCCTGGCAGGAACGGCTGTGGAACAAACAACGGATCTCATTCATCTTGGACAACAATCAACTACCACTAAACCTTGGCCTATCCCGTATTTCCTGAACTACATCGACTCTTAGTTCATTCGCTTCCGGCGAAGTTGTTTCGACATTTTATAAGGGAGATACGTTGCAGTAAAACATTTTAGCCCTGTGAAGTTCTTTTTGGGCAAAATTACATTCTATTTTTCTGTTATTGATGTATCATTGGCAGGGAGTATTTGACTAAATGAATTGAACGTTTACTACATTTATTCGTTCATTGATATTCGATGGGGAAAAAAGCGTTTCAAGATAACGTAAGGGACGAGGAGGAAGAAGACGAGGATGGTACGCACCGTTGTCGTTATAATTGGCTGCAACGGAGGAGTAGTAGTGGTAAGACCCGTTTCTACAGGCGGCGGCGTTTCCGAAGGGTACGGATCATTGGTTTCTTGCTTGTTTTCTTCAGACTCGTCGGAGACGCTACTAGACTTGGTTCGTCTTCCTTGGTTCAGTCTCACTTTTGCTTCCTCGCCCCTCTGATACCTCTCGTAAGGTAACAGTAGCCTGGAAACAGGAGAAACGATCAGACCTGGCACAATTATCCAAACGATTCGACGGTTCTTCAAATATAAATATCTACGCGTTTCTTAATTTCTAAACAAGTAAGAATATGTCAATTAATGCAAGGGAGCAAGCAAGGAGTTAGCAATGGTGAAGACGACCGTACCTTTCGTAATGTCGACGAGTGATAGTGGCGGCACTGGTGGACCCTGTGTTGCCACCGATGTCGTCGTAGATCGTCTTCCACAATCGTCCGGCGCTGACGGTGTCGTAGCCGCCGAGCATTTGAACTTTCGTATAAAACGGGAAAAGATCGACTGAAAATGAAACGAGAGCCTGGTTACCGAAACCGATCCGGGGCTGTCGGCGAGCTTCGACTACAGAACTTGACTAGTCAAAAGGAAACACTGCTGTATATCAGCTTCGAACAGTACCAATCACTGTTTCAAGCACAAAGCTCGGGGCAAATTAATGATTCTATTACTGACAGAAAGAGGTCCGGCCGGCGGTGTCGTCAACCCTTCAACAATCATACAAATCAAAAACCTATTTAAAGAGGAAGATCCTCTGAACCTTTCAATCTTATGATAATCTAAGCATAGATGAATTTTAATGGATCAATCTGGACTCTATTTGTTGGGAAGACAGATCAGTTTGGATCACCGCGACCAGACTACTTCCGGTTGCCTAAGACGCATCTAGAAGCGGCGCAGCCAATTATTCGTAGAAAAGCACGGATACTAACTCTGCCTTCAACAACCATACAAATCAACAACCTATTTCAAGAGGAAGATCCTCTGAACTTTCAATCTTATGATAATCTAAGCATAGATGAATTTTAATGGATCAATCTGGACTCTATTTGGTGGGAAGACAGATGAATTTGGATCACCGCGATCAGACGCCTTCCGGTTGCCTAAGACGCATCTAGAAGCGGCGCAGCCAATTATTCGTAGGAAAGCACAGATACTGACTCTGCCTGTAGCCCAGCAGTGGCATCTTTCCGACAGGCGTACCCCTCGAGTTCATGAAATTCTGCACGTCTTGGAGAAACTTCTTCTCCTCCGCGCTGGTGTTCCTCTCGCTCCGACGTACCACCGACGACGGAGGCCTTCCGACGTTCGAAATCAAGCTCCCGACGCCCGTCGACGTTGCGCTCTTCGACGTCGACGCCACCGACGCCTCGCTTTCATTGCTCGACTCGCCTGGCGATGCGCTACGCTTTTTACGCTTCCTCCTAGGTCGTCCTTTCAATTTTGGCGCTGAAAATAATAAGCACGATCAGTCTTCGTTCAACCGTCACAAAATAACAGGAAAAAATTTTATTTCATTGTAAAAGTATTTTCGGAACTTTCGTTCACACGAGTTTCGCTTATTTTCGTTCATAGAAGCGATCGGCGTTACAATTGTTACTAGGCTGCCGATCTTTGTGCAAAATAAAATTTTCACGTAACAAATGGGTGCCGAATTGTATTATCATTCTATCTGTAAGAATTTCAACAGGATTATAATAATTGTAGGGTTATGAATGAGACAGTATATTAAAGTGATTGTTTAGAGAGTCTGTGGACTAGCGTGAAAGAAAGTCTGGGCCGAGGTATGAAAGAATGAAGTGGCTAGGGGCGCCGAGCGCAGAGCGTACGTGACTGCTTGAGTTTTCCGAATGGATGAGAAACTGATAAAGAGAGAATGAGAATGAGAGTGCAAGAGAGAAAGAATGAGAGAGGGCATTATTATAAAAGGGATGAATGCGAAGAATGTCAGTTAGTCGTTAGTGGTTAGTCGTCAGTTGCAAGTCGGCAGTCGGGAGTCGGCAGTCGATAGTCGGTAGAGAGAGTCAGTTATTAGAGCGAGTTGTTGTTGTTGTTGTTAAATAAAGTGTTTATTAAGACCGACGCTTTAAATGATTTCACCCGTTACGCCGCATCCAGTACGTAGGAGTTCTATAATTGAGGTCTCTAATTGATTTTAAATATCAATTCTTGCCGTGAACGCATAACATTCTAATTATCAGTTACTGGATAATGAAGTTCTCAATATAATCTAGTTAATCCGGGCAGTAATAACGTTCATGCTATTGATTTTATAATAATCGTATAGATTGCTTGCAACAGTTTACAAAGACGTCTTCATCCTCGTCTCAAGAATGTTTTAGTGCATTTAAAAAATTGGACCTTGAAGAAAGAAGTTCGTAGAAGACTTGTCTATTTCAAAGCACTTTATTTAATTGCCCTGATGACTGAATCATGCCCGGTCTTTCCACGAGAAAGCATTATTGTGAAGAAACAAGAGTAGGGGTTTGGATTAAGTTCATCTTCGGCGGCAACTAAAACTGGATATATCTTTCCAATTTGCATGTTTACTAATTACTAAAATAAAAATATTCGGACGCGCTGTTTGTTTTGCCGGTGCGGTACAAAGCAACCGGGCGATCGTGTCGATATCGTGTGTCGTCATAGTTCGAGTCTCGTAAGGTTTCGGATTCGCCGCGTTATGATTCTCGGTTGCGTTGTGTTGTTATGATTCTCCCTAATGGCGGGAAGTTGCGCGGGAAATATTTGTAAATAGCAGAGAGCCTTGTCTCGTCAACGTCCGACTTCGTTGCAGAAAACGATAGAACGGCCAGTGTGAACTTTTCATTCTCGCGAAAAATTCGTTAATCGCGGAGAAACTTTTAAAGCTGGAATATCAAATTCTACGAAGAACCCTCGTCGTTGGAAATTACGATCGTTCGCAATGATACTGCCACGGCAAGCAACATTCAGTAATTACTGGACGTCAATTAATCGCGGGACGTAACAATAGTTTGCAGAGTAGTAATTTTTATTAAGGGCTGTTCCTGTTTACGCAGCGTTGTAGCACAAAGTTGCTGTTTCACGACGACGCTAACTACACAGCGTAACGTATTCTTCTAAAGGAAAAACAAAAATATTAATTTGAACAACTGCACTGTAACGAATCCTTCTAAAAAAAAAGTCGGAACAATTGCGCTGCAGACAATACGTCCAAGAAAAATTAGAACAGTTGCACTATCATTTTCGCAACCACGTGTCAATCGTTAGTCGTTCGTTTCGGCGGCTTTCACACAGACAAATGATAAACATTATCGCTAGAACTTTCGAGCAGTAAAACTGCCTATGCAGTTTGTACCGCTTTTTAGAAATATCAGTAGTTTATTTATCGAGAGATTGCACGATTTCTTTTACAAACAAAAAAAGAGGTCTGAAGGAATAAGTGCAGTTTATAGAAGCATCTTCATAGTTTCAACAATTATAGAATGAAAAATCTCAATTTTGATCGATCCAGTAAATTTACTATTGACGGTGCAAATTCAATTGAAACAATGTATAACCTTGCTACATGACAGAAGCGGTGGGCGTACATGGCCCTCAAAATGTTGGGCCACGTAAGCGCACCACCCATACGTCATCAATGAAATATTGACTGGAAAGCACAACATTTGGTAAAGTAGTAGAAAAATCTAGAACACTTATAAAATCACGTTTACTTGTCAATTACGAGCTTGCGTTTGTTCGTCGACCAACAATCCTTCCCGGTCGTTCCACGCACAAAAGACCATGATGCAACAACCATAAAATCCACAGAACCGGAAAAACAATTCCACTCACCCATCACTTTGAAGTATACAATCTCTTTCTTTTTCAGAATTTTCATTACGATTGCCATTGCGTTCGCTAGATATACGCGAAACGCCGAATTACCGTGACGAACGTCTCGGACGAAACGCAGTTGACGAGGAAACCCGATAAACTATGAAACACGTTTTCCCGATCTAAAGTTAGACGTCGGTTTGTTTCCGTCCGTTTTAATCCGGATTATAGTGTTCGCGCCGAGTTGCCGGCGGTAACAACAGCTCGGCGACAAAGAATAAACCGTCGCGGACGAAACGTTCTTCTTGCACGCGTTCCGCGACACGTTCTCTTGTTTTTTAAACTGCCCTCCACTGGCAGGACAGTTGCGATTATAACGAGCGATAATTTCTGTCGGTAAACTAGGTCCCAAGGATCCCTGCGATCCTGCCCTCTCGTGTCCTGCATTGGAATCCTTTGATCATCATGCGTCGGAAACGGCACAAAAATACTTGGATTCCACGGCATGCACATCGTCAATTATTGGCCTACTTCTAACGCTTATATTACCAAATATCTGCATAATCTCGGCAGCGCGCACTAGATTGAACTTTCCTTTTTCGAATGAGCCCTGCACCAGCGATAAAATATTCTTATGTAAGGACGAAAACTGGAGGCACGTAAAACCCTTTTTTGACGGTAATGTAGTCACTCTACCTTATCGCGAATCTACGAAGACCGGGACTTTAAATAATGATAGCACGCCTATTAGTTTATGTATAAGACATTCATTCAAATCTGTTACATCATGATCTATAATGAATTCTCAGATTAATTAGTTTCACTTTGAATTTCAGAATTTTGTATTCAACACGTTACCCTCGATTACACAATTAGCTGAAACGAATCATATATTGGATTTTGAAGGTTTCAAGTGTATCGTTGCGTTACGACGAAAAATCGTGACTTCTGTTCACGAACGTCGCAGGAATCAGCGTTAAATAAATTAAGTTGTTGCACTTTTAGGGGTGCTAAAGAGAAGACCGTTAATAGTTTATTTGATTAATGGAATGTTTAGCCTGCTAAAGCCTTCTGTGCTGAATCTTATATTAGAGGATGTCTACATTTTTAATGCTTTTTTTGAAGCTTCGGTACTTAAGATTCGTTGCACAAATCTTCATCTTGAAACTATAGATTGAATAGTGTCCAAAGAATGGGTACTCGCAAGGAAAGGTCACAGTCATTTGGTCATCGATTTTGAGGTAGAAAGAGAAAAATATTCATCTTCCGGGATTTGAACCACCGGTACAGTGATTTAAGAACTTATTACGTTATCTTCTTCGCTACTCTGTACCTGTTTCCATGTCAGGAATACAGTTTGGTGGTAAGGGCTCCAGTTACCTTAAGCGAAAGGGAAACCAACTCGGTCGGTAACTCACCTAAATGGTTGCAGAGCAGCTCGTGCGTTTCAAGGTCCGGATAGTCGAAGGTGTCCCTGCAGAAGAGTACCCTGGTGCCCGGCGTGGCCATGAATCCTCCCAAGGCTGCAGCGATGGAGGAGCATAGCCAAGCAGGTTCGGCCCCTTCGAGCCTCCGCAACAGGGCCCGGTACCGACAGTACCTCGGGTACGAGAGGACGACCACCTTGGTCTGCGCTCCGTACTCGGTCCTCCTGGTGTTGTGGTAGGTCTCGTAGTCCTTCTGCTGCTTATCGACGTCGGAAAAATCGATGCCGGGGTCGGTGAGCACCTGGGGCTGCGGTATCTCGTACCTCAACGGGCTGCTCTCCGGGGACGAGGTAGGGGTCGGCGGGTAAGAGACTTCCCGTCCCCATGACCACTCCAACGCCGGCGACAGCCACGTGACGAGGTCGTGAACCCGGACCACCACCTTCTCTGATATCGTCAGCACCTCGTCCTGCAATCAGAACGATCGATTCGTTACCGTACATGTCAAAATACAACTGCTACTTAAAAACAGTAGACCCTTCCACGTAGGGTACACCGTGGGCTGGACGAACGGTGGGTGAAGAGTTCCAACTTTAACATCTTCGTTTATAAATTATTGAATATTCCTGTCATTTAGACTTCCAGAGCTAGCGGATGAAGTCTTCAGACGCAAATGGTATTTAGAAACAATAGATCCCTCTACGTAGGGTACAACTTGGGCTGAAGGACCGGTGGATAAAGAGATCTGATGTCAACATCTGCATTCATAAACAATTGAGCATTGTCTTTCACTATTTAGAGCTAGGGCTAGCCGGTGAAGTGCTTTTTTAGATTTTAGGGAAAAATTAATGAAGATTCTGAAGCAGGGATCTTGAAAAAACCTTTACCCGCCGAACTTCCAGATGTGCCCTATCCTACCTGTCGTAAATTGACGCAGCAGCCTACTTTACCGATCGTAAGAGAGTCCTGAGTTTTATCCTGGCTCACCCCGCGTCGGATGGAGCCACCCATGGGAATCCCCTGTTTCACCACCCCCATAATCCGATCCCCGGCTACATAGGTACACTTATCGCGAGCAGTGAACTAAAACACCTATGTGCTCGTTACCTATACATATAATCCAGGCTACGTAACTCGTGGTTTATGTTGTACCTCGAGTGCATCGTTATCTACTCGGCTCCGACGATAATTTAATTGTCCGCTGATGCCAGCGGCAACGTCATTTTCACAAAGTTTCGACCCGCCACTTGGACCCGCTGATTTGTGGGATTTCGGGGCTCGAATAGGGCACGCTTGTCTACGCAAACCCCACGGATCTTCGCGTTTTCATCTCTTCAACTTTTAGAGGACGTTTTCATATTTTCAAATGTTTTTTTCCGCAAGCTAGGCAAACTTTGCGAATTTTGTCAGGGTAACCAATTCCATTCTGAACGGCACAGCAAATGTTCGACATTTTTAAAAATTTTTTTGCACATTAGATAGTTATCTACTTGAGCGTCAAACTCAATTTTTGTTGCCCTATTTTCCTGGATATCGTAGTGTTCAGTTTCTTCGCCCTTTCCCAACACTTTTCAGAAATCCTTTTGTTCAGTGCCCTCTTCGGATAAAATGTGTCCATCATTGAGATTTCAGATGATAGTTAGGTGTGTTATTATACTTGCACTCATTAGCCCTGAAGTATTAAGCTTCGGACTGCTCCGATCGACAATGGGAGGGTTCAACCGGGCTAACATCGAGCTCCTTCAGGGTCGAATCGAAGAAAAGAATCGAGGTTCGAGGAGCAATCGCAAGATGCACTCGAACCGCAGCCGCGCCGCGAGTAAATCCGTTTACCCGCGGCAGAAAGAGCCTCGAGCCGAGGGAAACCGGTGGGTTTCAACCCCCAACAAGACCAGCTGAATCAGCTGTTAGAAGTTCTATCCCCCGGCTCCAACTGAATCGACAACATCGACCGCGAATGGCCACTCTGTATTTATACCTGCAGATAATAGCGTTTCATCTGCGAGATTCTCGACGTTGCCTCGTGGTCGTTTGTTGCACGCGCAAGTGTTTCTTATATTGACAAGTGTTCGTGTCGAAGGGGTGGAAAAGGGCTCCCAGGAACAATTTCTTGGCGAGTTTGCTCACACGCGCAACACATTCAGAAATTATTGACGAAGAAATCATTGATTCAAGCAGATCTTTCAATTCAAACTTTGGCAGCTGTTCCCTTCCCTCTACAAAATTTAAAAATCTTTATAAACCCCCGATATGTATAAACCTGCATGAAATAATCGATCAATTAATTGAAAGGGTACCGGGGCGGGAATCGATAAGGGTGAAAGGGCGGCGACAAGGGTGAGCCGTGAAGTGGCATCTTCAGGAAATCACGACGATAAATACGCGGGAGGGTGCCGGCAAAAAGAATGGAGAGGGAGAGAGAGAGAGAGAGAAACGAATCACGGTACCAAAAGAAATAAAAGGCCGTGTGTTCGACTGAGTTTTCTTTTTGCTGGCTTCCGGTTTATACCTTCCGGTTCCGCTTTGCCCGGTTGCCCCGTCGATTATGACAACGGGTTTGTCTTCGGGATCGTGATTCGGGGGTGGGAGAAAGGACAACGAGAGAAAGATTGGACCGAGCGAAAGGAGCAAGGTCCCCTCTTTTAGCGAGCCTGACAATGAAAGGAAGCGAGCATCGTGTCTACGTGACCTGAGACTCGTGGCCAAGTGCACCAGGATCGATGCTCTCTCTCTCTCTCTCTCTCTCTCTCTCTCTCTCTCTCTCTCTCTCGCAACTGGTTGCCATAATGAACAAGCTTAATTCCTCGCCGCATGCTCACTCGCGCAGACTGTTCCTGCAACGCCAACAGCCACGAACTTTGGAATACAGTGTTTCCTCTATACATGTCCCAAATACCTAGCCGATAAATGCCCCAGAACTATCTCCACTGCCGCGGGTTATACCCCGTGAGGGGCCGTGAACCGAGGCCTCTAGCTGTCCCTTAATAGTACCTCCTGGCCGATACATGTCCCTGGCCAGACCCGTGTTTTGGACATGTATCGAGTAAACACTGTAATCTCGAAATGCAGACGATTCTAGAGAATGCGTTAGTTAGTTTGGAGTTGGATAAGTGACTGGGATATTTTTCTGTCGACGAACGTCCTCGCAGAGGGGGAAACAACCCTCGAAATTTGAAAAATCTGTCTCGATTTCGGTATCATTGCAAGCAAAAATTTTATAGAAATTAATCGTCACACCCATGAAACTAAAATGAATAGAGTATATTCATTTATACCTTGTTCACGGAAGAGCTTGCAGCAACAAATTCACAACAAATTCAGAACGGAAATCACTCCGGAGCAACAAAAATGGCGCCAGTTTGATCTTACTGTTTAGGAAAATCGCGTTCCATCGGTTTGGACATTCACCACCGATTTTCCGGTACAGTTTCAAATTTCTGACACGTGTAGTCGCACACCCGGTATACTGTTCCGGCGTTATACGCTGGCTGTTGTTCAAGCACGACTGAGTAAACTGTGGCAACTTCGTAATCACGTTAAAGCCGCCAGTGAAACTGATGGAGGCGGTTTCAACTTTGCGACTCGAGCCGATTTAAATATTTAAGCGCGCGGCCCGACCCGGCCGGCTTCACTTTCGCCGAACTTCTCTCGAACGTGTAATCTATTGTTTCTCTTCTTATCGTTCCTTCGCGCGGCGCTATTAGCGCAAATAACGTGACAGCGCTTCTTCTTCGCGATTGGATTCGCTGTTTCATGCAGAGACGATCCGAAAAAATTGTTTAGCCGTTCGAGGTCGGAAGAAATTTCTTGATCTTGAAAATATTGATTCGGAAATTTAAAATTATCACGTATTGATATTTGGAGAAGTGTTTACTCGATACATGTCCAAACCACGGGTCTAGTCAGGGTCATATATCTGCCAGGAGATACTATTCTTTGATTCACGCCGAACGTAGAAAAGGAGAATAGTTAAAGTTGGAAATAATGAAAAATACGAAAGTTTCTCGAAAATAAGAATAGTGACATTTTGCGTAAAGAAAATTGTCGCTGCAAATGACCTCACAGCTTCGTATAGCTTTTCTGTGAGAATATCTTTTTTCTCTGGATTTTACAACAGGCTAAATTGCGTTTGACTGAACAATGTAACCACGAAGGCAGTTACTGAAATTAAACTCT